>MJUT01010771.1:201249-237217 GCA_002080005.1 Gigantidas platifrons | reverse complement strand
TGGTAAACAAGATTTGGTGAATGCTTATTGATCCAGTTGAGAAAAACTACACAGGTATTTACTGTAAGTACTGGTTCCCATTCACTTTGTCGAAAGAAAGTAGAACCAGTCAATTAAAAGATTTAACAAAAAACAACAACTATAATATTTTTTTTAATGAATGATTTTTATTCTCATAAACTATAAACATAGTTACAGAGAAAATACATAAGTATAATAAAGCAATACGGTTGTATCGAATCATGTCAATTCCGACCACGTTCCGTCTTTTTCGTGTCTTGACGTCTGAAATGTTATGCAGACGACTTCCAGTGTTTACGCTATTACTGTGACAACGTCAGCATATCATAGTCGTAGATGTGGTAGATTATAAGTAATTGTAATATGGATACGCCAAGGAAACGGCTGAATAAATACTGGTGTTCGGTACCCCACTATCTGTCTGATATCAGAAATATATAAAGGCAGATCGTTCTCCTTTCATGATGCCAACAGCAGCAAATAAAGAAAGAAAACAAATTTAATTTTAAAGTCTCTACACATTGAAGTCTTTAATTTAATTGATATGGGATGAAGTCCCAACTATGGTAGAAATAGCAATATTTTCCATATCACTAATGGCTTAAATTCCTTGCACCGGAAATGACACACCGGAAGTCAATACATGGTTAAATCTGTGCAGAAAATCGGATGCAGACGTTTCGTAACCTGGTCGTTTCGTACCTAGATCGGGACTTAAAAAACGACGGAAGATTTGGGTCTGGGTCCCCCTATTTGCCCCCTCTTTTAAGAAAATCTGGATCAGCCCTCGGTCTACTTTGAAAAAAAATTATAGGTCCATATACTAGTATCCGAGTTAATATTGTTTAAAAAAAAATATTGGACTGCGTCCCAAGTTAGGTAACACCTATTATCATATTATCTGTCTTTTACAGAAAATGTCAAAAAAAAATTAAGTTGAGGATCGAACGTTAAAAACGGCACATATCGATTGGAGTTTTTGTTGTGTACATTGACACCGGAAGTTCATTGCAGAACATTCAATCGAAATCACGTGATCTGGCAGACGAAAATAAAAGAAATTTGACGGAATGGAAATGTTTCAAAACAACTGTATTATGTATGCGTCTACATAAGAAAAAATAAAGTTCACAAAAATGTAGATAAAAAAAGATATGTACCTACAATATTAAAGTGCCCTGGATACTTGTGAACACTGTAATTTAACATCAGGTAATAATAGAATATAATACACTCATAATACAAAAGATCTATGATAACCAAAGCTGTCAATACAAATCTGACTGTTGATGATGAAATACATGTAAAAATCAGGTCAAAATAAACAACATCAGCTGTGAAATGTTCACATGGCAGAGGGTCTGTGCCTACCAATGTTATAAATACTGATCTTCTGACTTGTTGGGATATAAAATAATACAAATGTAGCAGATAATGTTAGATTACATAAGTTGTAATATGTGTAAGCAACAACCAAAGAGTTTTTTCTGGCATACAAAGTATAATATCCCAATTCATAGTTTAAAATCCAAGAATTTAATAAAAACATAGCTATCTTAAAAATTTAACTAGAAAATTGAATGCCCCCGTCCCCTGTCTCAACCTTATCCACCTCAACCCCATGAATCTGTACCTAACAATGTGATGTTCGATTGATTGATTGATTGAATGGGGTTGAACGCCATTTTCAGCAGTATTTCAGCCATATCGTGGCAGTCAGTTTTAGTGGTGGAGGAAGCCGGAGTGCCCGCAAGTATAAGGAGCGTTGTTTACACGTTAACAGGTTTCAGTGGTTAAGTTCATATAAGCATAATTTTGTAAAAAATTGTTGAAAATCAAAATCCATATAATATCCACACCTTCAGTGTTGGTACTAACTGTCTACAAAATATAAAAGGTCTAGCTCAAAAACTGTAGGGGGAGTTAGCCAGACAAACCATATATCCTATATGGATTTAGTAAAATCTGTCCAAGTTCATGCATCCATAATTTTGTAACAAATTGCTGAAAGTCAAAATCCATAAAATATGCACACCTTCAGTGTAAGTACTAACTGTCTACAAAATATAAAAGGTCTAGCTCAAAAACTGTAGCAGGAGTTAGCTGGACAAACCATATATCCTATATGGGGGCATAAATGAAAAGTCCAACTACCTGTCATTTTGAGAATATTTGATGAAAATCAAATTCCTGTGGACAGGCACACCTCCATTATGTGTATAAACATCCTACAAAATATTAAAGCTATAGCTCCAAAACTGTAGGAGGAGTTAGCGGGACAAACTATGCATACTATAGTGTGACGAACGGACGGACGGACGGACAGGGGTAAAACAATATGCCCCCCGACCAATAGTCACGGGGGCATAATAAAAACGTAGCTATCTTAATTAAGTGTGCAGACAAGTTTCAGGAAGAACCTTCATTAGGTACACTCATAGTTAAAATAATACAGTCAAATAATTGAATAGTCTTTGGGAGAAAGTACAGTCAAACCTGTCTATAGTGGTCACCTGGGGGAGATTGACAAAATGACCGCTATGTACAGGTGACCTTTATGTGAAGGGTTTTGATTTTTTGACAAAATATTTCACCTTAGTTGTAAATAAACATTTTTCATTACATCTTATGATTTTAATAATGTTTTACTGGTTATTTTGTTCCTGTCGTAATTTTACTCTGGTTTACATTNAGTTAGTGGGACAAACTATGCATACTATAGTGTGACGAACGTACGGACGGACGGACAGGGGTAAAACAATATGCCCCCCGACCAATAGTCACGGGGGCATAATAAAAACGTAGCTATCTTAATTAAGTGTGCAGACAAGTTTCAGGAAGAACCTTCATTAGGTACACTCATAGTTGAAATAATACAGTCAAATAATTGAATAGTCTTTGGGAGAAAGTATATCAAAGGACCTAAACAGGGTAGCCAATATCTGTTAAAGTTACCTAATGAGGCTATGTCTGAGGGAGAAGAACCTTCATAAATCTACTACATTTTACTCTTTTTTTTTTTTTTTTTAATTTACAAATCATATCACAATCATTATTTCAAAATTTTAATAACCAATCAGCGACAAGCCTACACAATCTTTAGGAAGTGAACAGCATAGTAGCTTTATGATGGGTTATATGACATGCCCAGATACATGATGTTGTCAGATGTTAGTGGGGCAACGAATAATAAAAACAAAAACATCAGACGAACATTTAATTATAATTAGATTTCATTTATTAGTACATTAATCTGTTGTAAATAGTTTTTTTCATAGACTCGAGGGGCTTTAGTCAATCAGTGGAAGAGACTGAGATAAGGTCATAGACTTCATACCACAAGTAACAACACTAATAACAACGTGGGTTCAGGACTAGATTATTTAAGAGTTTATATTATGCATATTATTTACCTGAAATTACATAAAAACATACTTAAAAACATGTATAGTAAAAGCAGATACAAAAATAATTAACATGAATCTGACCCGAGCTTGTATTGCTCGTCTGCTTAGTCATGCACTGTTTGAATTCAATCAAATTTGCAGTTTCTGGGGAAACGCTTTTTATTCATATTCCCATATTTAAATAAAGTCCTGTAATGTAAGGCAACTTGGATTTCACATAAAAAATGAAAAAAACAATCCAATGACTATTTATGTACTGTTTTGATTCAATCTATTTCTAGCATCAGAGAACTTGTATTTGAGAAAAAAAATTATTTTTCATTTTCACACACAGTACTATTTTAATATTTTGTGCCATGATGGTGGCCATCTTGGATTTCTGATCAACACAAAAAAAACCCCACACATTTAGTTAAGGATCATTCAAGCTAAGTTTGCTGTCAAAAGATTTAGAGGTTTTAGATAAGAATTTGAATCTTAAAATATTTTCCCCACAGGGTTCTAAGTAAAATTTGTCCTGTTGTGGTGGTCATCTTGAATTTCTGATCAAAACAAAAAATGAAAATTGTGTATGGGACCATCCAATGATTATTCATGTTAAGTTTGGTTTCAATCAAGTTTACAGTTTCTGAAGAAGTCCTGTGAGTAGGATAGGGTTTCAGATCAACAGAAAAAACACAAATATTTTGCAATGGGACATCCAAGGAGCATTCCTGCTAAGCTTAGTTTCAAATAGGTCAAATAAGGAACATTCTTACCACGTGACAATTCTGTCACACATGAGGTTTCTGAGAAAAAGATTTAAAAAAAATTTAAGTCAAGCAGAAGGCATAATTGTCATAGTAGCCATCTTGAATTTTCCATAAAACTAAACAAGTAGCATTTCTGTCGAGGTTGGTTTCAATGGTCTACTAGTTTGTGAAGAAAGAGATTAAAATGCGAAAAGCTATGGTAACAGCTGCAGACAATAATGAGACAGACGCAATGTGACGACAATACTTCACATGGACATTTGGTCCAGGCGAGCTAAAATCTTTTATGTAGTTACAACACTTTATGATATATTCATTCTAAATCTGAATTTCTGGTCAAGGTCTCTTACTTCAAAAGGATACCAGAATATCCAATTGACGTCCCATATATTATTAAACAAATTAAAAGCCATTCCAGTGACTTGTGATATAGGTTTTAACGGGAGAGGTATTGGGCTGACATAATGTTGTGGAGTAAGTACATTAACTAGCGCCACATCGTATGACAAGATCTCTAATCCTTTACCATTACTGTCTGTGTAGTAAACTCCTTTGTCCACCGCTGAAAAATATATGATTATTATATGTAATTTAGTACGATAATTGGTGAATTATGTCATGTATGTACTATCCCCCAATCTATCTAGCTGAAAAATATATAATTATATGTGAATTATGTCATGTATGTACTATTTATTAAACTTAAAATTATTCCATTGAACAAAAAATAAACAAAGTATGTGCATGCTTCGGTTGTGGCTGCTTATGGATTCTATCATGCATGGGGTAAAACATAAAATTTATATGCATGAAGCATTAAGAAGTAATAATAAATTGTATAAGAAGTCTTTTCTTGACTCTCATAATAAGCCTTCATCGATTATTTATAAGCCTCTTATAATTTTAATATTCTAGGAAATCCTTTCCTTTTTAAAAAACTGATTTGATTGGCAATAAAAATTGTGTCAACATGTCTTAAAATGACTTGCGAATAATTCATGACTACAAGTTGACCCTCCAGTTATGGTCATAGTGTTTAACACCACTTCCAACAATATTTCAGTTATATCGTGGCAGTAAATTTTATTGGTGGAGGAAACCAGAGTACCCCGAGAAAACCACAGACTTGCCACAAGTCACTGAAAAACTTTATCACATAATGTTGTATCAAGTACACCTCACCTGAGTGGGATTTGAACTCGCAACATTAGTCTCCAGTTATGAGTGGAGAGTATTGATGTGTGATCAGATGATGATATAGGTATTTACATAGTATAATTTTCATGCTTTTGAAAAATTCTAATGAATTTCATTGTCATCAGAATCATATGTAACTTTAAATTTCATGATTCCTGAGTTATAGAGAAAAATGCAGAAAATCTATTTTTTGGTACAATCAAGTAGTTAATATTTCTCTTGTATGCTAAAGATTTTGTACATGCATGTCTAATAATTAAACTTAAGCAAATATGTTACTAAAATTAAACGTTTTTACATTATTGCTATAGGAATTATTTCCCTTACGATGTGTAAAATGGTATCCGTTCAATGCAAGCGCAACGAAAAGGATAAATAATTAAAGTAGAATTTGCAGACATTTTAACCTTGTAAAAAATCAGAGGAGAGTTTTATAGCAAAAAGAAAATTCACAAGTTGTTATAACATTTAAATTGTGTACAGATTATTAAACAATATATTTGTGATATTCATTGAACTTTGCATGAAAAGGGGCTGTATTAAAGGTAAAAAAAGGGGCTGTATTAAAGGTAAAAAAAGGGGTTGTATTAAAGGTAAAAAAAGGGGCTGTATTAAAGGTAAAAAAGGGGCTGTATTAAAGGTAAAAAAAGGGGCTGTATTAAAGGTAAAAAAATCCTATAAAAACATATAATTCTAGAATCAAAATGGGAAATGTTCTGTTGCTATACATGTACTCCTTATATGGTGCTTACAAATAACAGTACCCTTATATGGTGCTTAAAAATAACAGTATCTTTATATGGTGCCTAAAAATAACAGCATCCTTGTATGGTGCTTAAAAACAGGCCCACTGAGAGGGGGGGTCAGCTGGGGCATCGTCCCGGAGCACAAAATTTTAGGGGGCCCACAATCCAAACGAGGAAAAAATACGAGGGTATACCTTGAGCAAGGCAACCAAAATAAAATGTGTGCTTTCGTGAACATGTGAATGACAATTTCGTGTAGTGGATATAAAATTCGTCATACAGAAGTAGCCCCATGTTTCAGGAAGGAGCCCACTAATGACTTTCATAGGGCCCTTGATGATGTATCAGTGATTGGGATTACCACGCGTCCCGCGCCATAGTCGCATTACCCGACGAAATGGCACATTTCCACATAAAAACTCTGCGTCATATGCGCGCATTCGTTTTCTGATGAAGTCAGACGTACATACAGCCGAACCGTTCTGTCAAGACTGCACGGACATAGTCCCATTGAAAATTTTTTAATCCCAACCACTGATGTATAACAACTTTTCTGTTATGGTGTATGGGGCACTGGACCATGTACATATATTTAGTGATTTTCGACTTGTAAATGTATATATTAAATGACTCAAATGAGGGCCAAGCCTGACTGCTTGGGCTCCCCTAAGAACAACCATTGACACTGGCAGATCGAGGGTTGCAGGTGGAGGGGCCCACTCATTTTTTATATAAGGGCTCTGAAATATGTAGGCCTAAGTGATTTGCTATAGACAAATACATAGGAAATGGGGACCTAGGCTAAGGCTCTAAGAATTACCTCTGAGTGTAGAAGATCAAGGATTACAGGGGAGGGGCTCATTAATGGTGAATAGACAGGATCAGACTTTTGTTAAAACTCAATTGATTCAGTTCAGGTGAGCCTTTATTTTTTATTTATTTATTAATTTCACTTCGTCAGTCACCACATTGTAACATGCAAATTAAACAAATTATAATCGAGGTATGCTGAGCAGGATGACACAAAAGATGTCGAGAGAGAGACTGCAAAAGATAAAAAAAAGGATGACATCTCGGACACGCACAAGTCAACTGACCAAAGTAGGCCTACAATAGTGGTTGGTATCAAAAGTAGTTTCTACTAAATTTTGGTATATTGACTTCAGATTAACTTTAAACTGATTAACATTCTTACGAAGGCAAGTGGGTAAAACGAGGCACGAGGGTTCCTCTTGGTAATTTTTTCAAAAGCCTTGGAATCCTATCTAAGTAAAATTTTCTGCTGAAATTGTTTTTACCCTATGCTTTTTCAAATATAAATGTTGTAGACTTATAAAAATATTTCTATTAATAAATGTACCAGATCATTATAATTAAGGGTCCAGACAAATAAACAAGTAGAAAGCTGTTTTCTAAATCACAATTCATCAATTAATTTTGTTGTACTGATTGCTTGCTTATAACACAGTGATGGACTTGGTTTGAGTATCATTATTCGGAGAATTGGAGGAGGGGGGGGGAGGGACAAATTTCCTTTTGCCCTGGGGACCAAAAATTCTCTTGGCGGCCCTGCTTAAAAATAACAGTACCCTTATATGGTGCTTAAATAGTCTCAAGCAAACAAACAAATAGTGTAGTTCTATTACTTCTATAGTAAAACAAAAAAAACATTAGCAAAGAAAAGTATGGAGGATTATATTTAAAAATACCTAAAAACTAAAACAATTTACTAACCATGTTGCCTCTGACTTCCATTTAGTATAACATTTAATGGGTCAATAAGTTGTCCTAATTTGTGAAGTTTCCATGACAAGTCGCTGAAAGGGACAGGTTGGAAAATAAAATATATAGACTCTGGTAACCTTGTTGGAGCTTTTTTAAACCACTGCAAAGTGACATCTAAACCTAAAAAATAAAAATCAATCAAGAATTACTTAAATCATATTTTCTGGGGGAGATGTTTCAACCATTTTCTCAGAAGATATTATTGTATTATTATGTTTATGGTTTTACAATTACATTAGAAAGAGAGAGATGTTGAATAATTTCAGCTAAGAACACAATTTTCATTTCAAGCGATGAGTCCTCATTAGAAAACTCAACTTTGGAACCTGCTTCTACTGACCAGTGACATATATTAGAAAATGTTCCAAGATTTGACATTACTGTACTGGTTTTTAGTTGGGTTTGTGTTGCTCAATCTTTAGTTTTTAGTTGGGTTTGTGTTGCTCAATCTTTAGTTTTTAGTTGGGTTTGTGTTGCTCAATCTTTAGTTTTTTGTGTATCATTGTTTGTACATTTCATCCTTTTTTTCTTTTTCTTTTATATTGTCTGTCCTTCTATTTACAGCTACAGATTACCCATTAAGTATCTTCTAAACTTTTCTTCAATTATTGCTTGTGAATTTTCCTTGATAATGTCTATAACATACCTCCTTCATCAGCATTATATTCTACAGATATAGATACAGGACAACCATATACAGACATACAACTAAGGTCAGTAAAAGTAGCTATCATTATGAAATTACATTTAGACCCTGAAAATATAATTTAAAATATTCTAATACACTTTACACAATTGAAAATAAATAACACTCGACCATCATTATCTTGAACTCTGATACATCATCCTCTTCCATAACTCAAACTAATAATATCGACCATTAAAAATAATATTTATCTAAAATTTCTATGATAACTTGTATACTTGTCTAATTCAAACTTAAATAGTTTGTCTCTTTGATTTTTGACAAACTGCATCAGTGTTGTAATTATTGATTGTTAGCGTGCTCGCCTCGAGTGCAATAGATCGTGGGTTCAAGCCCTGGTCAGGTCAAACTAAAGTATATAAAATTAGTATTTGTTGCTTCTCCACTAAGCATGCAGCATTAAGGAGAAAGATCAAAGACTGGTTGGCTCAGAAACAGGATAACTTGTCTGAGTGGAGCGACATGTTTACCTGTGGACTGTAGTTTTTGTGAGCTAGTACTATCAAAATCCAACTAAGCATGTTGATCTCATATAAAGCAGATATCATCATCATTATCTCATCGAAATGTACCTTGTTCTCACCATGATACGTCTGAAAAATTGCTGACTTATGTTAAACACACAATCACGCACACATTCACTCGATTTCCATACAATGTTCAGCTGTATATCTTGCATTTCTGATTAACAGTTGTAATACAAAATATTCTTCAGAGTTGCCGCATGAGTTTTGACCTTCACATTCTAATGGTAGATCTGCTGTTCATTGTGAAAAAAGGCAAAAGAGGGGTGAAAATTATTCATATTTACAGAGTTCATATTTTAAACAGATCTCACCTTTGAATAGGTCAGTCATTTTCATATCCCATATTTTACTTTCTGGTTTTACATTAGCTGACATATTTGGTTTACCTATTCCCAGCTGGAAGTGTTTGGAATATGGGTAATTTTTGTTGAAATAATCAAAATCTGATTGATTTAAAGACTGGTAAGCAAATTTTCCAATAGGATTTGATGCTGATGCCCAATCTCTCTGTAATGACAAAGAATAATTAAAGGTTAGGATTATGGTTTTTAATGCCACTTTCAACAATATTTCAGCTATATCACAGCAGTGAGTTTTATTGGTGGAGGAAACCGGAGTACCCAGAGAAAACAACAGACCTGTCGCAAGTCACTGAAATTTTTTATCATAATGTTGTATCGAGTACACATTGCCTGAGAGGAATTTGAACTGACAATGTTAGTGGTGATAGGTGTAGGTAGTTGTAAATCAAATTACCATATGATCACGACCACGGTGGCCCCCCAAAAAGAATAATTAATTAATTGAACAGATATATATATATATATGCAAATATATTATTATAAATAGGAAAAGCCAAAACAAAAACCCCAAACAATAGTGTGTATTTTACATACAATGACATGGCAAGAGAGCTGATAATAAAAAGTTTCATATTGTGGACGTGTTCATTATTATCATTCATTTTTTGTTATATTTGTATCAAAATTAGTATACATGTCCAATTATGGGGGACGCCACTTGCAACAATATTTCGGTTATATCATGCTGGTTAGTTTTATTGGTGGAGGACCCAGAGAAAACCACCGACCAGTCAAAAGTCAATGACAAACTTTATCACATAAAGTTGTATCAAGTACACCTCACCATGAGTGGGATTCAAACTCACAATTTTAATAATGATAGGTACTGATTGCACAGATAGTTGTAAATCCAACTACCATACGACCACAACAGCCCCCTTCACAAGTAAGGAAAATCAGATGACTATCATTACTTAATTAAAACTACTGTTCTGTTCTGTTGAGTTAACAAATAAGGAGACATCACAGAAAAGAAAACTTTCAGCTCCTGAAACAAAATATTAACTTATAAGTAAAGCTAAAAAAATCTAAATATATATCGACCTTTGCAAAGAATCATGAAATAAATCTGAAACACTGACCATAATAATTATCCATATAGATGTGATAATGCAAACACACATTTTCGTTCTAATAAAAATGTATTAGGTCTAGCCAATACACAGACACTCTGATGTTTCAATGTACACACATCGTACATGAGTTATCTCCCTTGAGCATATAATATGTCTGGTTATATTGAAGTGCTCAGTTATAATGAAAAGATTTCAAGCCCCATGAAATTTCATTATAATTGGGTGGATCAGACCGTTGTTTAAATGAACATTACCTTAGTAACTGGGTCCTTCAGGGTAATTAGGGAGCCTTCATTATTAAACTGTAGAGTGAAGCCATTTGTGCATTCCTGTACAATTAACGTATTGTCAACTTTCACAAAACCTGAGAATAATAATGATATAAATAACAAACATGGCCATATGAAGATGTCTTACACTGTTGTCAAGGAAACATTAAAACATACAGTTCAATTTTAATTTGCAGACAAATATGTCTTAAGATGAACAAAAACACAACTTGTCTGTGTGTGAAGTTTAGATGATGGATGCATTCAGAATTCCAGCAAACTTGCCCTGGGATCACCAATATCAAATAAAAATGTCCACCCATGGTTGATATTTTTGACTATGGGTAAAAGGGTCACCCAATGTGACTTGAATTTTATATTTGGTTTATCCATAAATATTAATAATTACGAGGATGTTAACTGAAGAAACTGGTGACAGCATAAAAGAATAAACAGCTGCGCCAAGAGCGCATGATACGCCCGTTGTCAACATTCATACAATATTTGTAAAGACTTTCTTTCCCATAACTCTGGAATGAAAAATCTGAATTTCACCAAAAAGTATACAGACCGTACGACTATCAATTCCAATAACTGTGCGAAGTTTGAAGTGAATTGGCCAAGGGGTTCTCAATTTACAGCGCGACGTACGAAAAATCGCCTACAATTTGATGAATAAAGTCCCATAATTCTGGAATGAAAAATTGAAATTTCACCAAAAAGTATACAGACCGTAAGACCATCAATTCCAATAACTCTGTGAAATTTGAAGTGAATTGTCAAAGGGGTTCTCAATTTGCAGCGCGACATACGAAAAATCGCCTACAATTTGATGAATAAAGTCCCATAACTCTGGAATGAAAAATTGAAATTTCACCATAAAGTATACAGACTGTAAGACCATCAATTCCAATTAAAACTAGCCTCAACTGCTATTATTTACATTAATACTTGTAATACAGAAACTGTTCCAAGATTTATAACAGATGATTTTCAATCTCACTTTTGATTAAGCAGATCAGCATTTGAATGAGTTCCTTCTTGGTTTTCTTAATTGGTTTTATTGGATGAACTTCGGTAGTAAAGTTCACCCGAGGCTAACAAATATGAATAAGTTTTACCCATGGGTAACCATCAGAAAATGATTGCAGCTTTGGTGACCCAAGGGCAAGTTTGTGGAATTCCAAACACACCCTATATCTGATGAGGAACATTCCAGAATGAATATGTGAACCAACTATTTATCTCATAGAAGTTTTATTGATTTACATGTATAAGAAATTATACTCTACATGTAAACAGGAGCCTAGGCTTTAAATTTACAAGATAAAGTTAGGTGGTGTTGTCTGGGACTTTACTTGAGGATCTATGATGTATTTCCTGATACCATACATGTGATAAGGTCCTGGAGCTCATCCTGGAGATTGTCTTGAATATCAGGGAGATTAGGCATTTTTGAGATTGATATCAGGGAGATATTTTATCGATATTTTTATGGACGTATGAAACCAACTTTTGAATATTGTTTGTTTTTTTAAGTAAGTACATGTAAGTAAGTAAGTAAATATGTATTGGCATATAATAAAATACAGTTTAAGCAATATACACAAGTAAAAAATACGGATAACTCTATTTAAAAAAATGTTTTGATGAATAAAATGTTATCTTAGATCACTTTAAAACCTGATTAAAACATTATCACAGTATTATATTCTCTAGACTCACAAGAGCCATTAGTGTCATTTCTCAAACTGTCCATGTAAGACTTGCAAGCAGACATAGGATCATGAACATAATTTCTGCTTTGGTTACATTTTCATCCAGAGAAGTCACAGTCTTTTGGAAAATGTCACTTAGTTTTTTTACATTCACAACGCTGGTCGAATTATTCTTGTGAACAGTTCCACTTATGTGTCTTGTCAAATCATAACACCCCCAGCTGCAACACTAAAGTTTGCTTTGCATAACTTGCATAATGCAAAAGAATCTCCTCTTTCACTCAATTCAATAAAATCAAATTCCGTTTTCCATTTTTCCTGAAACTTTGAAGCATATTTTGTTTTCTTTCTGAAAGAATTTTCGGGAGACGAAAAATGACGCTTCCGAGAAGCCATATTTTTGCAATTTTTAAAATGGCCTCAAATTAACTTGTATTTTATTGCTACACAAACAAAGTGATTAGATTTTACAACTTTTATTATTCTTGTCTAATTAGCTCACTCGACCGTGTCATTGACTGACAGCACCTAAGATACATACTTCAACATAGTAAACACGTACATGACCATAATCTAATTATATCACTTAGGGGATTTCCAATAATTTACGATGTTTACACATTTTGATTTTTTGCTTTTCGTGGATATGCGGGAGAAAATGGCTTGTATCCAGGAGTAGTTTTTTGTGGGCTCATTTGCGTGAGACTCCCGCGCAATGCGGGTGCTATCACATGTATATGATACACCAAAAATCTATGAAAATATATGTTGAACTTGTATAATTGTCACTTCAATGTCCAAAAATATATATGTACATATAATGTTTAATTAAGACATTACCCAATATTCCTCTCAATTTTTTTTACTTTAATGGTAATATTTATTTTTAGTATGTACAGTGATTTTCTGGATAGAGCTCAGCTGCTGACACAAAAGCTACTCAAACATGGCTACGTTGCTCCTAGGTTGAAGTCATTGCTATTAAAATTATACTGTCATCACCACGAACTGGCCGACCATTATAAAATATCCATTTCTCAAATAACAATGGATTTTTTCCACTTTATTTAGATTTTTATTCTTTTTCTATTACCAACAAGATTATTACCGGACTTGACAAGGAGTAAAACAGCAGGTGTTTTATAAGAAACAGGACCTGCTTACCCTTCGTGAGCACCTGTGTTCACCCCCAATTAGTTTAATTGGGGTCTGTGTATCTAATCTTTTTAGTTTTCTGCTTTATGTTTTTCATTTTGTCTGTTTTGTGCCAAATGTAGCCTGTCTTTCTTGATCGCCACTTTGGATTTCTCTAACGTTTATTTGAAATGCCTTAGGACTGTACACATGTGTTTTTGAATAGAAGAAACGAAAAAATATTACTGCTTAAAAATGCTATATTCATTGAAATTATACTTCTATCAAAATTGACTTTTTGCCTGTTTCATTGATAAATCTTTGTACTTTATTTAACAAAACATACATTTATTAAGAAGTCTAACATTCAAAAAGAACTTCATGAAGCCTTTGATGGGTTATGAAAATTTTGGGAGCAGCTCCTAAATTTCAATATTTCTTCTATAAATATCAATACATAATTTGAACAGAAATATGTACTTCAAAAATGTTTCACCACAAATGACGTAGATGTACTTTTTTTTTTTTTTTTAAGATATAAAAGATTTTAATTTTGCTCTCTGATTGAAACATCAGTATGATATGGTGTAAATTCTTAAAGTTCTAATTTAAATGGCAGGATCTTTCCAATAAATGGGTCCTCATAGTAAATAATGTTATAGGTATAAGACACATTCCAGTAATTATTTTAGATCCCAATGAGAGGTTCAGTAAGAAATCTAGAGTATTGTATGATATCTAGGAAATAGAATCTGTCGAAGGTGAAGAAAAACGTTTGATTCTAATGAATTTGGTAGTGCCAAAAGACCTATCATTTAACTTTTGGAGGCAGGAGGAGATTATCTTTTTCCCTCGGGCCAGAATAAAAAATTAACAAAACAAATACCAGATTTTTTTAACATGAAAATTGGTAATTTTACTAAATATTTTACAAAAAATTTCTTGGTGAAAACTACAGTCAGATTATTTTTTGTTGCATATTTCAGGTTAAGATATTTTTTGTCTATAAAAAAAGTTAAATATTCATTCCTTTAGGTACTTAAGAAAATCTATCTAGTTGCATTTTGTTTGTGGCATAAACTTTAATTATCAGGGTCCTAACCTAAATACCTGTTGTGTCTGGAAATTTGGCATCAATCTGTGACAATTCATGTTTCATCTGTGTAGCTAAAGTGTGTGACCCTAATGCATCAACTGTCAAATAACTAAAGTTTCGCTGTTCTTGCCAGGATAAAACACCATGTGTTAAGTTTATGTCTGAAATTGGAAACCAGTTACATATATATTATACAACTGATTCTATGGTTAATGTAAAGAATGCATACTGAAACTACATGGTGTAGACAGTGGATTGTTTCCAACCTGAATAGAGAAGTACAATATAATTTTAAAACAGCTATTTATCTGTTATCTATTTCCAGCACATTAGAAGTTAATAGGCCTCACTGTGATAAAACTTTCAAATAGGATTTTCATACTCATATAGTTCCAAAATTGTTCAATCACAATAACTGCATACAGTGTTCCTATTTTGCTGTGTCATGAGAACGAGTACAAAATATATGCTCGAAAGTTTTATGACCGAAATTTCTGCTCTGTATATTATGGATTTTGAATATTGTTTCATGTACATTCACATCCTTCCTTGTTAAATTTCTCAAATGCCACGATATAGCTGAGATACAGCTAAGTTGGCATTAATCACCAATCAATCAATCAATCTTATATATTTCTCAATTTCATAATAAACAATATCTCTTCAACAATGTGTCTGTAGAATGAGTTAGTTTGTCTAAAAGTGTTGTTTCTACATCTATCTATTCATTAATACATATATATATATATTTAATTTTCATTTGTGTATTTCATAAAGTATAAATCATGGGTGGTTTGCTACGTCACACGCACGGATACTTGAACATCGCCTCGAGGTAGGTTCAGTCAGTTGTACAATTTTAAAAAAGGAAAACTAACAAAACCAAGTAGTTCATATCAGACTTCATTGTTAGCATACATTCATTGCGTGCAAACACTTCTGTACAGTTAAATGGGTTTTGTGTGAACGGTATCCTTGCCCTGGGTTTCCACGCAATGAATGTATGCTAACAATGAAGTCTGATATGTGGGCCCTTCGGTGAACTACTTGGTTTTGTTAGTTTTCCTTTTTTAAATTGTACAACTGCATAAACCTACCTCGAGGCGATGTTCAAGTATCCGTGCGTGTGACGTAGCAAACCACCCATGATAAATACATACTGAATATTACATATCAAAATCTGTATCACATGCTGTATCAACCCGAGAACCCTATATCACCCCAAGGGCCACCAGCCTGAGGGGTGATATAGGTCGAGGGTTGATACGGCATGTGATACAGATTTTGATATGTAATGTTCATCATATCATATATTTCAACCATGCCTTTGATAATACATGTATTTAGATATTCACTATATTTCTATCTGAATAGAGTTACTTCCCCTTTCAAATTTATCATTTTTTAAATTTCTTTCATATGTATTCAAATTGTTATATTTGTAAGTTTTGGTCCAATTCTAATATTTATATACATCCATAACAATTCCAAAAATCTGAAAAATCTATTGTAAAATTTTAATTTTTATAGTTAATTTGAATTTTTTTGTATTAACCAAATCTTACCTACTGTAACACTTTTCAAATTTAAAGGGGTATATATATTGTTGAATGCATCCTTTGAAGACATCCATACGATAGGGTAAAGGATATAGCCTTGGGAAATCATTGATAATGCATGTACAAAAACACCTGTATTTTAATCTAAATATGTGATATATATTAATACATACTTTTAGTTTTGTCATCTAACATGGTATAAAATTGATCATTAGACCAGTGTATAGTGTCGAACACACTACTTAGTCCCCATGTATGTTCTCCTAACTTTAACATAAAAACACTCGAATTGAAAATTCTGCTGTCTGAAAGCGAACAGGCTACAAAAAAAAGAAGAATATTTCTAATATGGAATAAGTTATGCCATGGTGTTAATATGTGTACATAATGACTGTATCTAGGTTTTAATATACAGTAGTACTCCTCTTATAAGGTCACTCTTACCCCCTTAGAGGGACAATTTACTGGTAGTAGTACATTTGTATTATACCATCTCAGTATATATCTGAAATCTAGCCTGATATGAGGGTGGCCTCTATTCAGAGTGACAAGTTAGTAATATTTTACTATCTGAATGTATCCGAAATCTGTCTTGATAAGAGGGGTAGCCTTTTAAAAGGTGAAACCAAATTGTTCTATAATGAATATTGGTCAATTCTGAGGCTCAAATGTCTTTTTTTTTAACACAAATGTTCTTTGAAGAAGAGCAAACATTTCCTGCTACTCAATCAGAAGGTCAACCATTCAATAAGAAATTATATAAATATGAATAATCCACCAGAAAATCTGCTTTAATATAATCTTTTTTTTAGGAGGGAGGGGGGAAGTGATTAAATTAAGTGAACATAATCTACCAGTTTCTATTTCCAAACATTTAGTCCTGGCTCTCATCAATGCCCTCATCTCAGCAACCTTTCTGGGATCAGAAGCTGTTCCCTCAATCCATGTATCTCCAAATTCTTTATCAATTACAGGGAGCTGATCTTTTATAGGTTGTAAAGCCTCAACAAAGTTCTCAAACGTTGTTGCCTGTACATCAGCTCCTGGAAACTGGGATCTGGCAATTTCATAGTATAACAACACTTCCTGTTAAGACAGAGAATCAAGGTTTAGTCAAACAGTAGAAGGGTAAAATCCAGTAGATCTGGATGTTCAGTATTTCCGATGTTTCTACTTAATAGTCTAATTAAAATTTAAAAAAAAACCTTGATTGATATTCTGTGAATAGTTTTTTTTTCAATTTCCATCCAGAACATTCAACTAAACACATATTAGAAAACATCTCAAAATGTCAAAAGGAGTAAAGGACAAATAATGGTAGTATATGTTATCAACTCTTTATCAAATAATGGTAGTATATGTTATCAACTCTTTATCAAATATGCTTTTGTAGCCATTAGCTGTGGTTCACTGTCTTCAGTATTACCTAAATTCATATCTCCTGGTGTTCCAATATTATTGTTACATTAATTTCTATTAGCAGAATGCCATAACCATCTATATCTCCAGGTGGTTTGATATCAGTTCTACTTTTACCTATATCTACAGGTGGTCCGATATCAATTCTACTTGCATACATATCTCCAGGTGGTCTGATATCAATTCTACTTTTACCTATATCTCCAGGAGGTCTGATATCAGTTCTCATTGCACATATATCTCCAGGTGGTCCGATATCAATTCTACTTGTACCTATATCTTCAGATGGTCTCATATCAGTTCTCATTGTACATATATCTCCAGGTGGTCTGATACCAGTTCTACTTGTACCTATATCTCCAGGTGGTCTGATATCAGTTCTACTTTTACCTATATCTCCAGATGGTCCGATATCAATTCTACTTGCATACATATCTCCAGGTGGTCTGATATCAATTCTACTTTTACCTATATCTCCAGGAGGTCTGATATCAGTTCTCATTGCACACATATCTTCAGGTGGTCCGATATCAATTCTACTTGTACCTATATCTCCAGATGGTCTGATATCAGTTCTCATTGTACATATATCTCCAGGTGGTCGGATACCAGTTCTACTTGTACCTATATCTCCAGGTGGTCTGATATCAGTTCTCATTGCACATATATCTCCAGGTGGTCTGATATCAATTCTACTTTTACCTATATCTCCAGGAGGTCTGATATCAGTTCTCATTGCACATATATCTCCAGGTGGTCTGATATCAGTTTAACTTGTAGCTATATCTTCAGGTGGTCTGGTATCCGTTCTACTTGCACAATATCTTTACGTGGTCTGATATTATCAGTTGTACAATGTACTTACATTAATATCTCCTGGTGGTCCATTATTATCAGTTCTAAATGCAAAACACAGGGCATGTTCAAAACCAGGAAATGTAGCACAATCTTTCCTTGATAGACCTCCTGGAGAAGCTGGCAGTTCACCAGGGATTTCTGGATACCCACCTGTATTAAATATACAATTATAAGAAACTTACAGATATGTTCACCGGTGGTCCACTATTATCAGTTCTGAAACCAAAACATAATGCATGCTGAAAACCAGGGAATGTAGCACAATCTTTTCTGGATAAACCACCAGGTTTGGAAGGTGAAGGTCCAGGGTTGTCAGGGTAACCACCTAATGATAAAATGTAATTTTATTAAGCAAAACTATAGATCTTAAATATGAAAAAACCCATAATATTCGAACAAAACAAAAGATCTTAAAATAGAGAAAAAAATCTTATGTGTAATTATGAAAAGAAAGTTTAAACAGTGTTGGTCAACAACTCCACCAATATCAACAAAACAAACAATCGCCTCTCATCTTAACTGGCATAACACATAAATGGTCTTTCTTACTGAGCTAACCATTTTAAATTTAAATTGATGTACATTTCAGAACTGTATTGATACACATACAACACACACATTTTATATTATATTCTAATATCAGATTCTCTTCTAATATCAGATTTCGTGCTTTGGCGTTCTTGTTGAATTTTCTGTCACACAATATGTTTGAATTATCAAACAGCTGTATGAATTTGTTTAGGATTTGTTTTTCTGTTATTCACAAGTCTTCATGAACAGGTTGTCTGTATTCTCTATTAAATGAGGGGGTCGCTGTGGTCACGATTGCATGGTAGTCGGAATTACAACAACCTGTGCAATCACTGCCTATTACCACTAAAGTTGTGAGTTCGAACCCCGTTCATGACGAGGTGTACTCGATACAACATTTTGTGATAAAGTTTGTCAGTGACTTGCAACAAGTCGGTGGTGTTCTCCGTGTCCTCCGGTTTCCTCCAGCAATAAAACTGACCACCACAATATTACTGAAATATTGTTGAAAGTGGCATTAAACACCATAAACCAACCATCTATCAAAGGTGTATTAATTAAAACATTTCCATTCATTTCATACTAAATCATACATTATTCTTAAAAACAGCTCTACTTTCTGACTGTTTTAACATACACACATGTATATTATTTTGAAGAGCTTTACTGTGGCTCATTATTTAATATGAAGTAATTAGTGATTATATGCATCACTAAACATAAATACTAGGGTGCTTCAACCAGTTTGGCATACATGTACTTATGCACTTGTAAAAGAAGAAAACAATCTTTTTCATAAATACTATTATGCTGAGTTAACAAAAATAGGGATGCCATAGAAAATAAAACAAATGACAATGCAGTTATCTCCCATGACTGTATATCATATACAATGTATTGTGAAATATCCCCCTCTTTAGTTCATTATCGTATTCTGAAATAATATTATAACATCAAACTTATATATGTACAGTCAAATGTTTGTTGTTGTATTTATCAGATAGTTGAGACAAAGGAAAAATGACTGCATAAGACAAGAGACCGCTTATTTAATATCTGTCAATCCAGATTGTCAGTGTGACCGTTGAGACAGATTTGACTCTATGTTAAATGACACTTTTTTTTAAGGATAAGCATGAAGTTGAATTAGGAGTGATATTTGTTTACTACAGTGTAACCTGTCTAAACCGAACCCTTTTCGGACTGAAGGATTTGTTTGGTTTATGCAGGTGTTCGGTTTACACAGGATCAAAATGTATTGAAACTGATATGAATGGACTTCAGAAGATGTCTGGTTTAGACAGGTTTCCTGTTTGTTCAGGGTTCAGTTTATACAGGTTTCACTGTATATACTTTTACCTGCCTGACTCTTTACACTTAAAAGAACATTGTTTAAAGAAGCAGTAAACAAAAACATCATTTAATCAATCACTAGATTTTTAATCATAGCAATATTTAAACAATTTGACAAAAGGCCATGATTTGGAATTTGTTCCTTCAAATCGATTTCATATATCTAGTGGAGCAGGAACTGCTTACCCTTCCGGAGCACCTGAGTTCACCCCCGGTTTTTGGTGGGGTTCGTGTTACTGGATCTTTAGCTTTATGTGTATGTTTTGTAGATCGTTGTTTGTCCTTTTTCTTTTTGCCATTGTGTTGTCTTGTCCCTCGATTTATGGATTCTGATTTCCCCTNAAATCCTCCCTCCTTTTTTTTTTTTAAATATTACTGTGCTTTGGTCTAATAAGTACCACACAAATTGTAATAACCCCCTCCCCCACCCTTTTTGAAATGTTACTGTGTTTTGGTCTAATACCACTAGTATTGTAATAACTCATATTCATTATTTGTGGTCTTCAGCAGAAAAAAATATGCCTAGAGCTGCCAATTTGCCCAATGGTCCAACTAGTAATAAAATATATAGAACAAACGTCAAAAACTGGAGAAAGTTGTGAAATAAATTATTATTTCTCAGACCTCATAATCAAATTGCAACAATTGGAATAAAAATACTGTAGTTATTTTTTTTTATTGCAGACACGTGTCTGTTTGTAAATAGTTCTATAAATAGAACGCAGTTGTTAATACCCGGATGCAGGTCAATAAAAATCTGATGGGTCCTTGTGCAGTGTATTTCAACGAATTGAATGACCAACCATTGCATATAAATGAACATATTAAATATACATGTACGAGAACTAAGATTTCATGTCACAGAAATGAGAATAAATACATCAAAAGTTCGTTTGCTTAAAAGTAGATTCGGTGGATGCGTACTCCTGCATTTTTGATGGTGTCATTTTTATTTTAAAGTTTTATAACTTTTCAAGAGAATCACTTTCAAAATACTTAATGGATATGATAGATTTCAATAAACATGATACATGTACTGACATTTTCATAAATGAAACGTGGCAACAATAGTTCATTATTCCGGGCATTTTTTTTTTTTCGTTATTCCGGACATTGTGACGAATCGTGCAATGAATGACGATTACAAAAATATGTCCACTTTCAATACATACTGTGGCATTTTGAGTACATGTCATAACTATAAAAAAAAATCATTATCGTTGATTGAATTCTTTGTCAGGATCATTATCTTTAAGCAGGTAAATCAAGCCAGGTGAGATCGAAGATTACGCAATCGAAACAAAAAGTCTATAATCCGTTGATTGGCTTGTGACATGTCATAAAATTGTCATTGTAGTGACTAATTAGTTTTAATCAGCAAATGAAGAAGAAAAATGGATTTTTACAAATATTTTTCTATGATTTTTTGAAAATTCAGGTGGCCAAATGGGTTACGGGAAACACTCGTCACTTTCGAAAATCAATCGTCAATGACGAAAGTGACGAGCGCTAGCTGAATCACTGTAGTGGAGCAGGAACTGCTTACCCTTCCGGAGGACCTGACTTCACCCCCGGTTTTTTGTGGGGTTCGTGTTACTCGATCTTTAGCTTTATGTGTATGTTTTGTAGATCGTTGTTTGTCCTTTTTCTTTTTGCCATTGTGTTGTCTTGTCCCTCGATTTATGGATTCTGATTTCCCCTTTGAAATCTTCACACTTTTCTTCCTAAAACTGTTTTTTCTAAATGAATTAAAATTAACCTGGATGCCATATTCCAATGACAGAAGAGTTTTGAAACTTCCATGTAAAGATGGGTGGGACTGCAGGAGGTGCTGTAACTGTGTTAACACCCACACTAATGGCTACCACTCCTTCCTCCTGTAGAATTGGTATGATTCCTTGAGTCATGGCTGCAATAAATACACTACATATATAAGTGTGATATAGATGTATATGAACCATTAGCTGTTAGTAGTTAGTAATCTTTCTAATATCCCCACATCTGTGAGAAAATGTTTAAAAGATGTATAAATGCTTATACCTTATAGGTTACCGAGTGCCTCTCATCTGCAACTCGTAATTGTGTCACACTCACTTTGCAATGTGACTCATACTAATCATTGATGACTTTACAATAATTGTGAGGTGAAGAAACACACACAGCAACAAAACAGATGGTCCCTACTAACTTTGGATTTTTCATTTTAAAAAAGGCATGGATGGGCGAGTGGTCAAGGTCGTTGACTTCTGAGCAAACGTCCAACATTACTGATGTGGGTTTGTGTCTGATACCCACCCTAAGCATCAAGGTTTCCAGACACCTATGACACCTGTTCATGAATGATGATGACTGAGGGTTTCACTGGTCAATTTTGCTATAAACATCAGGGTTTTCTTCCTCATTATTGGTCTAGCAGTCACTATATTTTATGTACAGGTAGCTGATAAACTGATAAAAGTGGCGAAAAATATCAATAACCATAAGTTAACCCTCTTCCATTTTCATTTACAGTAAAAGGCCACTCCACTAAAGCTCTTACCAGACCAGATTTAAAATGTGCTGAGGTAGTAAAATACTAGTAAACTGCCTCCATCAAGAGATTCTATCCCTCTTATATGCATACTTTTTCATTGCAGAAGGGGTGGTATCATAAGAGTGGGGGGGGGGGGGCTACTGTATATTCAAATGCTTTCATTTTAAATTTCTGAATGGAAGTTTTAATAACATGAAGGTATACTAATACCAGAAACTTATACATTCTTTTTTCTGTTATAAAATTGGCATGTCTGACTTATTTGTTTAGAATATACAGGCATTCAGATTAGAAATTTTTAGATTTTATTTGATTTTGGAGTTTAATGCCACTTTCAGCAATATGAAATTCTTAGAAGTTAATTACATGGAAAATATCTGAAGAAATGAATTGGACACAAGTTATATCAACTTACAAAGCTCGTCTTCACACAGTATACATCAGCAATGTTATTAAATAATACTAATTAAATAATAAATTAGATATAATATCACTATGTTTGAAACATAGTAAAACAGTTAAAGGAGTTTGTCATACACAAGTACTTCAGGTGAATTGTAGGAAATTTAGGATATGAAAGAAAGAAAATAAAGAAAATTTGAATTGTGATTAGAGGAGTCTAAAACGTTTTGCTTGCTTGATGTACAATTGGACTGAAAATATAAGGTACAGATAAAAGATATTGCTTAAGAATTTACCTGGAACATCTCTCTGACTCAGAGTTCTGAACTTTCTGTTTATATTCATTCTATCATCTAGTTCTTTACTGAGTTTAATACCAAATGTAGCCAAGGAAACATCCATCACTTCATGCTGCATGTTCATTGGTCCAGCATGCCATGTGATATCTCCACGCTTAGCAGCATTCATAAAAGAATTTATTTCTGTTGAGTTTGGACACTGAAAAATCAAAAATATAAGTAAAATGTACGTTACAAAAAACAAAACATGTACAAAGAAATATTTAAAACTTGATTTAATTAAAAGCATGCTTTACATTGTTATTATTTGTGTATGCATGTGTGTTAGTGAATATGTGAACTTGGGTAATGGGCATGTATAGATACTGTAAATTACATTACAAATCAATGTTGAGTTGTCATTTTTGTTTTTAACCAGCTTTTGCTGAATATGAGGATTAGTGTGCTCGCCTAAAGTGTGGTAGATCGTTGGTTTGAGCCACGATCAGGTCAAACCAAGGACAATAAAATTGGTATTTGTTGCTTCTCCGCTAAGCATGTAGCATTTAGGAGAAAGAGCAAAGAGTGGTTGGCTTGGAATCAGGATAATGTGTCTGAGTGGGGTGACATGTCTATCTGCAGACTGTTGTTTCAGTGAGCTAGCACTATAAAAATCCAACTAAGCGTATTGGTCTAGTACAAAGTGAACCTCATCGTAATCTCATAGAAAATTAACTTTTTCTTGCCATGATATAGTTGAAAAATTGCTGAGTTGGTGTTAAACAACAATCACTCACTCTGAATGTGAGGAGAAATATTGAATACAGGATCACTTTGTTTGGACTTTTCTCCAATATGTATTGACATATTATATGACATTCTAGAAATTTAAATTGGACTAAAATGTACCAGGTAGCTTGTTATAAAGTGACACAACCATGGATGTGTTGTATGTGACCTACCTTTAATTTTATACCAGACAGAATTAGATTTGGAGGACAGTTCAGATAAAGCGACACCAGCCATGGATGTGTCGTATATATAAACTTCTCATAATATCCTAAAATCCTCAGCTGTTCAGATAATCTAATGGCTCGTGGAAAGTATTCCACAAAATATTTATTGAGAACATTATTGATGAAACCCAATTCTTCTGGCAAAAGACCATCATAACCAACATCTGAAATATTAAACAGAATAAATCTTATTCTATAGACAATAATGTTCTGGGTAAAGCCTCACGAAAAAAAGCGTATTAGAAAAATGCAGCATTATGTCTTCATGTTGTTAAAGCAAAATTTCTTGAACCTAATTGAACTTAAAATCTACTTTCAATATATCGCACAAGTACATTTTTTCTGATCAGCCATTTGTAAAACAAGGTATATCTTATTACTACTACTGGGTTAGATACAACTGTTGTGGACTTTATCACCATCCAAGTATCCATAGTCATATTTACAGACATATTGTGAAATTAGTATAATATTAAACCCTATTTGCATCAGTCATAGAAGAGAAATTGGATATATTGGCTGTAGATTTGGATATTTTGGCTGTAGGTTTGGATATTTTGGCTGTAGATTTGGATATTTTGGCTGTAGATTTGGATATTTTGGCTGTAGATTTGGATATTTTGGCTGTAGGTTTGGACATTTTGGGGTTTTTCTGCTCTTAATGTTTGCTATATATAACTTTAGTTTGCTAACAGTTTTTGGTGAATCATCTCTGTTGTTATGATATGTTGATATGATAAGAGTTTTTAACACAGTTAGTCTACTTTTTGTACCTAGCTAAAATTCCTTTAGACCAACTACAATTGTATCAACCAAAGTCTTTATTTAACTACCGGTATATTAACTTCTTGTCATTCAGTTTTTGGCATACAGTCAATATTGACATGCTATATTAGCCAAATAAAAAAAATAGTCATGTTTCTTCCTCCAACTACCGGTACAAATTCTTATTGCCAGGATTTTCGCACAAATAATATAAATATATAGCAAAAGAGGATAACCTTTACTAATATCTTATTTAGAACAAGCTTTATCTAATATTTTACCTAAATGGTTCATAAAAATAATATGAACTTTTTTGACATCATCAGTTTTTATACCAGAACAGGTAAAGCATAAAACCACAACCTGAAATATATAATATACAATATTTGTATTTCATCTTTACTTACTTCTGTTGGTTCTGTAACATAAATTTATAAAAAATAGTGATGGGGAAAATCACATATGCATAAATCTACTGACATCTATTATACCTTATCAGTGATATTTATACTTATACTTTATCAGTGATTTTTATACTTATACTTTATCAATGATATTTATACTTTATCGATGATTTGTAAATTTTCCTTTGATCTTTATGCAAGACAAGCATGTAGTAATCAATCCTGATAAGAAAATTATCATTGACCTCTACATGCTACAACCATGTGACGTTATACTGACCATTTAACTTTCAAGGGGGGGAAGGGGTATGTTCTCATTAAGATGAGCTTTTTGTTAAAAAAACAAAAACAAAAACAAAACAAAAAAAACCCCAAAAAAGCAGCATTAAAATTGGATGAAAAATAAAAATATTCAAATTCCGGAATTTTGACATCTTTAGGTAATTTATCTCCGAAACTATAAGAGATAAGGAAATCCATCAACATACCATCGTAAGTTCACAGTCTATTCAAAGAAAAAATTACATCTAAATTGGATGAAATATAACCATTTTATACACCTTCTAAATATGACAAATTTCTGAATTCTTGCCCCTTTCAGAAACATAGTAAATTTTTAATGACAATTCAATCATCGATAAAGGTGATATTTTGCAAAAATCTGCATTAATAATTATATTAGATGAGAAAAAAATTGCTACATTTTTCTAATTCACTCCTTTTTGGACCCTTTTATGTCCTAAACAGTTACATAATAATACTACACCTTCTTCTGGAAGGGATTACTCTAAGGAATTCACTTAAAAAAAAAACTCATCAAAATCAGATGAATATTAAACTCTCCAAGTAACAAAAAGCAGAAACACTCATTTTTGCACCTTACATGACTCTTGTTTAGAAATGGGTAGGGTTGTGACAAGGATCTTTGTTTAAAAATTCAAAAGGATTGGCCAACTACTGAACTAGAAACCATTGTGTCTACAGATACATACATGTAATATAATATGACTACAAGAATTTTGTGATCTTATAAAAATGGATTATATCTTGGATAGAAAGCTATTCCCAAACTGATTAGTTAATGTTTCCGATGATAGGTGTATCACTAAAGTTGAGAGTGGTCATTGCTTAATGCTAAATGAGCAATTTTTCAGCTACATGTATATCATGGAGAGAACAAGTTACATTCAATGAGATGATAATGTCTGCTTTGTTGACCTACATGTACATGCTTAGTTCACTGAAACAAAAGTCTGTGTGTAGACATGTCGCCCCACTCTTAACCAGTTTTAGCTCTTACTCCTTAGGGCTGTGTGCTTAGCAGAGAAGCAACAAATACCAGTTTTATAGTCCAAAAGGGCAATCCAGAGAAACTGACATCACATGACATGGCACACAAGACGAAGAAAAACAAAACAAAAACACAACACAAATTAATGTGTTTGGACACCATTATAGTTAATTATACGCAAACAAACACAATGTCAAATAACGTAAATAAGACATGCATTCTCATACAAATAGTAACAATAGTACAATACATTGTGTTGAAATGAATTTTCAAATGGTCTCACTCTCACTCAAATCGGTATCCGCTCAAACCACAGGCACTTGTGGTGTTTCTATCCATGGAAAGATCGACGATTAATGCATTGATAGTCGATCTTCCCGGTATCAGGTCAAATCGGCACATGGTCATTTCGGCACCTATCTAAATAGTCAAAT
This sequence comes from Gigantidas platifrons, assembly GCA_002080005.1. NCBI lineage: Eukaryota > Metazoa > Mollusca > Bivalvia > Mytilida > Modiolidae > Gigantidas > Gigantidas platifrons. The sequence goes on along the minus strand of MJUT01010771.1, from coordinate 209,578 downwards.
TGGCACCTAACGTTTGGTTATTTCGGCACCCGGTCATGGTCAAGTCGGCATCAGTATTAAATATAATATATAGTAATATAATAAAATATTTATCATTTACAATCTATAAAGTCAATCAACGAAAAATTATTAGTTATTACGATTAAATTTGATTAGGTTCAATTAATTTTAACTATTTTCTTTAATTTAAATCAAGGATTTGTATAGTAGATTCTACTATATAAATCCTTGTTTTAATAGATAATTACTTGTAGTTAAATTAAATACATGCCACATGATTAACATATGATGTGTTGCTTTCGAAAATTTTTGTTGTTGCAATGTATGGCCAACCACTCGAATTTCGTCCCCACTCATATTTCGTCGATCACTCGCATTTCATCCACACTCGTATTTCGTCGATTTTTTGTCACACGCACTGCTGCAAGTAACCATATTATCTTGGAGAAACAAGCTGTAAACTGTTCATTTTAGCGTTTAATTATGAACTGTTGACTTCTTTCAATTGTTGACTTTTTGTGACTTTAAAAAAATGAGGATTCAAAAATTGTTAAATAGAGTTGTAAAATACAGATGAATATATTTGTGGACAACCCGACATAAAGGCAAGTGATTTTTCTTCAATATACTTTCATTAAGCAACGTTAATATTTTCCCCATTTGTTGATTTTATGGAATGTTTTGCGCATCGTCGAAATTCGAGTGGTGTCGCGGTTGAGGAAGTTGGGTCAGGGTCATTCAGTTATGTAAAGAAAGACACAAAATCAAATTTTTTATTAAAATCTATAAACAAGTAATTTTCCAACACGAATGTATTGTCAGTCCTTTCCAATCTGCTTCCGATAAAGCGTTACACTGCACATGACAATTTCATCGACGAAATTTTAGTGTACTGTGACTGTCATACATGTGGAGGGAGACCACAAGCACTTGGGTCCAGGATATTTTTTTTGGAGTAGATATAAATTTTGTATTAGGAAAATGGGACATAGTTCATAAAGGCGTTTATTTCACAACGAAGCATGTCAAATGGGTTTTTATTGATAAAATTGAAAAAAAAAATGTCCTGAACCAAAGTGCCTGTAGGCTGTGGGAAAGACAATAGCCTACACCCAAGCCATTGTTATTATTTTGAGAAATACTAATTATACATAGATGTCGAATCGACTATCGACAGGTGCCGAATTGACCAAGTGCCATTTAACTAGAGGCCGAAATGACTATCCTAGGTGCCGATTTGACTAGGTGCGAAATGACCAGGTGCCGAAGTCTTCGGAAGTGACTTGAATTCGATCTTCCCGTCACAGGCACTTGTTTCTATCAATGGGGAACTCTTCCTCCCTCTTAGTAATAGGGAGGAAGAGTTCCCCATTGATAGAAACAAGTGCCTGTGCTTCCCATGGATAGAAACAAGTGCCAGTGGCTCAAACACCCCCTTTGACAGTTTATGTATCATTTACAGTCGTGAAGCTTTAGTAAGCAAGCAATTCTTTCTTACAGAAAATAACTTCCAAGTCATTGTAATTCTTTCGGTTCTGGCAGTGAAACTCCAAGAAATCACATGATTCTTCCTTATTTTGTTTATAACGGAACCTATAGGAAGGGAGATAACTTTTGTCATGGCATGAGGGAGAATTTCATCATTCAAAGAAACACTTTCATATTACAAACTTATCTGACTAAAGTATAAGAAGTACATTTTGTTTCTACAAATATAAATATTAATTAGGTTTCTCTGTTGCATTATTTAATGTAAAAACTGAACATCATGGTACATTTTTTAATTGTCACAAATAACATTCTGAAATGGTAGTTTTCAGTCTTCTCTAAGGGAAGTAACTCCCAGGTGATTTGTGAAGAGCAGTCAGAGGTGGTTTATAAACAGCCAGGGATGTCAACTGACTGGTAGCAAACAAAACAAACGATTGCCATGTTATTTTGACCTGGAAACCTCTCAATTTAATGTGGTAAAATAATATTGATCATTGCATAAAACTGTGAAATCTACAAGTTTTAAGAAATTTCTATGGAAAGTTCTAGTCCAATGGCAATGTCAATGCAATAACAATATCCTTGGGATTCCCAAAAAGTCGTGGTTATTATTATTATTTTATATTATTAAATCTGCATGAACTATGAAGAAAATCTCAAGGAATTAGTACTGGACTAGCCTAGTTTTTGTAAGTTTGACGAATTATATTACAAAGTAGTTATGCATACACTGTAGGCCTAGATATTGAGAAGAATTGCTTTTGTATGTTGCTTTTCTGTCTTGCTGGTGAAATTAATAGATAACTCCTTGTTTCCAAAAGGCAATAATTGATATGTTTATTGTAGTTTGCTATGCCCCAGTATTAATACCTAATTGCAATGAGATCTAGATCGATAATTAATTTTTAAAAAGTTTCCAGTGTTCCCTCTTTAAATTTGTTCTCATTATTCGGTGTTTGCATACCAGAATCGGGATAAACAACATACTTACAGAGATACATACGGATACCCCTTTCATTTACTTCCATTTACAACTTTTATTTGTAAGTTCCAGTATATAAAAAAAGACAATACGTTGATTTTATGTTTGTCTGCCGATATTATATTATTAACCAATTCGCAAGTCCATAATAATCAATGAACAGAGTAAAACATATGATATATGTAATATTTCTCAACAGATTCAAAAGTGAAAGTGCACTGTTCTGACGTATAATTTGTTAAACATGAGAAACAATGGGATAAAATTGTCTGCAATCTGTACGAAAGCAAATTTTTAATGAAAGTAACACAAGATGTATGTATTCATAGTAGAGAGTTGTTAGTAGTGATCAAAGTAAGATTGAAGATTCTCACAAAACAAAGCAGATTATACCAAATGAAACAGATGCAACATTACATTGTCCCCCCCCAAAAAAAAAAACAACACACACTAGTGAAAACAACAAGTCACAAGAATACAAAACAAGAGCTATGCTAACCTCATTGGAAACTATAAGTGTACTCATGTGCTCTCAAAGGGTAAGCAGTTCCTGTTGCATATGTCAGATCGAGACGCCTATGGTTTTACTATTGCCAGGTAAAAAGTCATGAATGAGGAAATCGGGAAATATTAAATTTCTATGAAATGAACCTAAATAACTGGACAGACTTACAAGGATGTCACTACATTTTGTATATGTCCCTTCCATCCCTTCCACATTCATGACAGGAGATAAAAATAGCTTCCTGACCATCCATATTCTTTCAGTTTTCCTTGGAACAAATTAACCCCCTCTGTGAAAATCTTGTGATATCATGAGTGTTTTATGATACAAATTTATTTTATTTAATGAGGTTCCATTAATTCTGAGTTGCTTCATTTCACTCAATAAGTAAATTTTTTAGATATTATTAAGAATTGTAATTATTATTTGTTGTTTATATTACAGAATGTATAATGGATTGTAACAATGGAAAGAATAAGAAATCTAAAATATCTAGAAGTTTTAACAGATTTAAAGCCAATCCAATAAGGAATTTTGATGGTAATACATTTTCTATACACCAAATGACCTCTGAATGATCAAGATGCCCATATATAGCGTGTGTTGGCATGGCTACAGGCTATGACCCATTTCACACTCATAATGGGATATGGCTTAGGCTCATTCCTGAGGACCCTGCTGTGACTGTGAAATGTAGAACAGCAATAAAAGCACTGTTCCTTTACTGTGTCTAAGTGTAATATTGGATTAGTCTCCAATGTTCATTGCATACATATCCTTTCTTGCTAATTGTATATACATGTTTATACAACTAGAGGCTCACCTAAGCCTGTATCACTCACCTGTTCATTCATACAATTTATGTTCAATCAAGTCTTGATTTTCAGAATTTTTTTTTATTCATTTCACATATGTTAATCTTAAATCCATTAAAATAGGACTTTTGGTCCTCTCATACATGTATCTCTTAAACGGTAAGAGCTACAACAAATATTTTGCCATGCTCCACACCGAAAATTTTCAAAGGAATTCCAAAGAAAAAACTGCTTACAAAACCAACATAAAGTAAAAGAGTTATCATTTTTAGCTCCCTTCAACCCCTTTTTTCTCAGAAACCACAAGATCTAGGTCAAATCTAGTTGAAAAAAATGCTGACAGGAAATTTCCTAGGATTCTAAAGAGAAAGCTTTATCAAAAGCAGACTTGAAATAGAAATTCTAAATACACAACTACATGTATATGTATTGAGAATTGGCCCTATTTTAACCCCCTTTCATCTTGCAAAAGTAAAAAAATCTGTAAAGCATACTAAATAAAGAGAATTTTACTAAAAACAAAAAGAAAAAAATGCCATCAAGATTAGTGAAACATAAATGCTCCACATACAAAAACATATATCAAATATACATCTTAATTCATATAATCCAACATACATTTTTTTTCAGACTCAGATATGAGCAATATGACCCAAAGTAATGAAATAAAGGAGACAGAAACAGATGGAAAGTCAGGGAGAGAGCTCCTTCCTAGAACTGTCCCCTCACATCTACTCATGGTGTCTATATTGGAACAACTTTGTCTGATGTATGCTAAAGATGAATTTAAAGGGAAGGAACTCTTTAAAGGTAACAAAACTGTTGAAATTGAGAAATACTTTCAAACTTGTCTTATGTGACTTTCCAAGGGAACATTATAATATGGTTACTTAAGACAAGTGATCACTAAATATAGGTTTAATTAATATGAAATACAATGTGAAGGGAAATCAAAATTAAGGTAACAAAATACAAGTTATTGCTTAATAGAGGTGGTCACTAAAGCAGGTTTATCTGTATTTGTTTGTATTTTGCTTTTGTTTAAATTTGTTGATTTATGATTGATAATGTCAATTACAACAAGGCATTCAGCTATAATGAGGAGAAAACATAAACGTGGGATTTATTAAATGGGTTGCAAGCGAAAACGAGGATATTATTTTCAGACAATTTAGCTTGTGTGTAGTGATTTGCATATTAATGATAAACACTATAAAATATGATCCTCTCTGAACTGGAAACTTAAGTAAATAAAAATCCATTGGTTGAAAATCATCCAAAAAAAGATAGATTTATATATAGAAATTCAACTGATCTTTCATTAGAAGCTCACCTTGTGAGTTCTTGCCATCGCTTCACCTATCGTGTCCGTCCAAATTAATACTGCAATTGCATGACGAGTCGTTTAACATATCTTCCTGGTTTTATCTTGAAATTAATGGTTTACAACCAAACCTTGTTAACTCAAACTCAAATTACTCAAGTTGAATTTGCCTGTTCAAAGCTTTTAGTATAATTTAACCAAAACATTTCAATATTGAATTTTCTGAAGCAAACTCATTGGTTCTTTCAACTGTAATTTATTTTATAGCACAATGTATACCACAATTCAGCTTCAATTTCAAAATCAAAGTCAATTAATAATGATGACATGTGATCAGTAGTGTTTTTATTTACAGCGATAAGTGAACATCTAGTTCGACTGAATGTAGTTCCTGCCCTTACGGCTTTAGATGAGATGCATAGTGTTAGATCTCAGTACAGACTCTTTATGGACCATGTACTTCACTCAGCAATGGTAAAAATTGATAAGGTTAGTGTTGAGAACATATTCTATAATACAGTGTAAACATTTATAGATGCTGATGTAATTGACATCTATCCAGATGTTAGTTTCTCTAATGATATAATTACTGGGGGTAATAGCTATTTCTTAAAGTACAAGTTATTGTATGATTGACAATAATGATATTTTTGTGCATACATTTAGTTGCATATATCTTCAGACTTTAAAAAAGCAGGAATGAGAAACCTTATGCATGTCTATCATTCTGCCCATTTATTGGTTGCCTTTTGTATAATAACAGAGACGTTCTCAGGAGTTGGCTAAATATTTATATGACACTATAAATCAGTACCCCTCTAATCTCATGGTCTTTGGGTTGGGGGAGACTAAAATTAATGTCAATGGAATTGATCTTACAGGTAGGAGAGGTCAGAGTGAGCCCCAGAGAGAAAAAATAAAGTTAATCTTTAAATATTAAAAGAACCAGTTGTAAAAATGTAATGCATGTATCTGACATGAAACATTTTAATAATTATCATGATAATAAAGTTATACTTATGGATACTCCAGGGTAGTATAGGGTCAAAGTTCAGAGATGATAACATGCTACAGTTAGAGATATTTTGTAAATCTATTCAAGAAAATGCAATGAGTCATCATTGTAATATATGAAACCTCAAGTTGTTTAATAAAGAACCATTATCTATTGAGTCCAACAAATCAGAATTCAAATATTTCAATAAGACATCCATCATGCTATACACAGAAGAAATATATGTTCTTGATGCCTTTTGCAGTGTGTTTCTTTACCAGGAATTAATAGACTCCTGTGTTTTCATCTTAGTATCCACCAATCATCAAGTATTACACACATATGTTAATATATATATGTATTTATTTTTATTTAGAATTTAAGAGCTCTACCGTCACCATCTTCACCCCTAGAACAGATACAAAGGTTTGTATTGTTAAAAAAATATCCAATGATTATTTATGTAATAGATCTTTTATTATACCCCCGCTCCACCGGAGGGGGTGTATACTGTTTTACCTCTGTCCATCCTTCCATCCTTCCGTCTGTCTGTCGTTCCGTCCATCCCAAGATATTTTTCGTCACATTTTTCTCAGCAACTGTTGATGGCAGAAATCTGATATTTGGTCACAAGCTTCATATAGGTACCCCATATTGTGGGAAGTGTTTTTGGACCCGTCACATTCCTACTTCCTGTTTGCCGACTTGGTTGGTTTTTATACACATTGAACATATATGTGGGGATATCATAAGTGAGCATTAGCTCACAGTTCATCTTGTTTATCCCTTTCTTAAAATAAAGGTAAAAATTATGATTAATTAACCTTCCAGAACTATTTATCAAATGAACCATACAAATTCATAAAATGAAGTACAACATTTATTTGAGCCACCCAGGCCCTGTTAAAAGTTAATGCCATGCGTTTCACTGCTAAGTTTCTTATATAACTGCTCAGGTTTTCCTCCCTCAATGAGTTTGGTAGACACAATATACAATATCCATATAGCTGAAAATTACCAATTATGATTATAAGCACTCATATAGTGAATAAGTATCTAATTTTGATCAGATTGAACATTGCTTATCTTTCAGTAAACATTTATTAATTAGATATCTACGTTTTTAGCTCACCTTGCCAAAGGCAATGTGAGCTTTTGCCATCACTTGGCGTCCGTCGTCCGTTAACTTTTCACATTTTAATCTTCTGCTCTGAAACCCCTTAGCCAAATGAATTGAAACTTGGTAGGAAGCATCTATGGAAGGTCCTCTATAATTATTGCTAATTTCGTCCCGATCCATTAACAAACATGGCCGCCACAAGCAATTCTTGTTTCTGATTGGCCTATTTTTAAAAATCTTCTCCTCTGAAATTGCTGATCCAAATGAATTGAAACCTGGTAGGAAGCATCTATGGAAGGTCCTCTATAAAGAGTGCTCATTTCGTCCCGATCCATTGACAAACATGGCCGCCACATGCAATTCATTTTTATGATTGTATGCTTTATAAACAAATCTGTTTTCTGTGGAAAGAAAGATAACTCCAATTTAATCTGTGGAAAGATTTAAATTTAATTTACTTTAGTATAATACAGTTAAAATGAATCTGTATACAAAAAATGTGACCGAGATACCCACCCTAAACCATATATAAATATTTATGATCAGGGTGACTAGGCAAATTAAATGCCTTATAGCACAGGCCCCCCGGGAGGGGAGGGTGGGGTCATACCCCACCCCTACCTGAAGTGAACTTTTTAATGGCTGAGATCCCTACACCTAAACCATATATATTTATGATCAGAGTGACTAGGCAAATTAAATGCCTTATAGCTCATGCCCCGGGGAGTCATACTCCACCCCCTACCAGAAGTGAACTTTTTAATGGTTGAGATCCCCACCCCTAAGCCATATATATTTATGATCAGGGTGACTAGGCAAATTAAATGCCTTATAGCTCAGGCCCTGAGGGGGGTCATACCTCACCCCCTACCTGAGGTAAACTTTTTAATGGTTGAGATCCCCACCCCTAAGCCATATATATTTATGATCAGGGTGACTAGGCAAATTAAATGCCTTATGGAACAGGCCCCTGGGGGAGGGGGGGGTCATACCCCACCCCTACCTGAAGTGAACTTTTTAATGGCTGAGATCCCTACCCCTAAACCATATATATTTATGATCAGGGTGACTAGGCAAATTAAATGCCTTATAGCTCAG
>MJUT01010771.1:109286-151575 GCA_002080005.1 Gigantidas platifrons | reverse complement strand
AGTCTGATGAGATGTTGGAGTAAACTAAGGATGAAATACTGGAGGAAACTTGGATGAACAGAGAGTCTGATAAGATGTTGGAGTAAACTAAGGATGAAATACTGGAGGAAACTTGGATGAACAGAGAGTCTGATGAGATGTTGGAGTAAACTAAGGATGAAATACTGGAGGAAACTTGGATGACTTTTTGGTCTGTTGGTTCCATTTTAGTATATTATTTACATGCCAACAGTACCGGTAGTTATCCCCAAGAAAATATCTAGTAAAAGTTTTAGCATAGTGTAATGCTGAAATACATTTAACCCGGTTACTTCAAAAATAGGAAATTTAACATAGGAAAACTAAAATAATAAGTGTAATACAAAGATTCAGAAATTAAATATTTCACAAACAATGCCAATGAAATAACAGAACCGAAGGAAAAAGCAGACAACATAAACCTTAAACAAATATTTGATCAATTACGTTACCAGTTCTTACTTAACAGACTGAATTGGTGAAGGATGTCTAGATTCACCCCCGGTTTCTTGTAGTAGTTAGTGTTGTCTGTGTGTTTGTTTGTTTGTTCTTTTTTTTTTATTATATAGCAAACAGCTGCTTTATCGTCTATCCATATAGTGGAACGGTTGTAATGTTTTCTCAAGATACTCCGATTTCCTCCAACAATAAAACTGATCGCCACGATATAACTGAAATATTGTTGAAAGTGGCGTTAAACACCATATGTTAACCCTAATCCCCGTAATGTTTTCTCCTCGAGCATACCTAAATTAAACATCCACCTGTTTATTAATATCATTGGGAAAATACATCTGCTGTACATTTTTGTTTTATTAGTTCCCGGATGTATCAAGCGCCAAGTAGTCAGTGTATCGGGACTGGATTTGTTTATGGAATATATATTATTGAAGAGTGCATGACCTAAATAATGTAACTATTATCAATACTAAGGTTCATGTACCACGTACATAGACAATTTTAGCCTACGTTGGCTATCCAGTGTATGCCCTGTGGCTTCCTTGCTCCTGTATTTGTAAATTATTTGGCTTTCCACCTTTTGAAGGTTATTATATAGAAACCCATCGTCCGCATTTATTTAAAAACTTTCCCCCCCAATAATTGTTATACGTTATTTCATAACAGTTCTAAATTCGACTTTGTTATTGATGTAGAGATGGTCATGTGTCATGCATTACTCTGCGTTAAAGAAATTCACCAGTTAATGACCACTCGAGGTTTTAGAGTTGCGACGTCTCCAGTTGTCAGTGTAAACCAACATTTTACTAAGATGAGCAAAATTATTTAGAAAGTCGTATTTCCTTCAATGAAATAAAAATAATAGTTATTTATGTATATGGCATTATCGTGATAGATAAAATACCCTTGGTACAGTAGTATTGACTTCAACACTGATAATGCCCTCGCCTGCGGCTCAGGCAATTTCACTGTTTCAGTCAATACTACTGTCCCTTGGGCAGTCTATAAATCACGATAATGCCCTATATACATAAGTAACTATTATATAATTAATCTAAGGGTTATATTACTTACAACATTGTGATATGCCTGTAATGCCTTTTCCTCTGAACATGGTCCATGTCTTTGAGAGTTGAGTATACTAATACATACAATTAAGATGATAGAAATGCTGACAGTTGCTAAAAGGTTCCTTCTTTTTCTCCATCTACACATAGTTTGTACTTGTTTTGGTTTATTTTTGCTATTCAAGTCAGAGGTAAACAAATTGATGAATCTGAAAATGACATAATTGTTTCATCATCATGACGTAATCAATTAATATATGTTAAATGTTACCTCACATTACACCAAATAATGGCATCGGAAATGCATTTGGGTCTAAATAAAATAATGTATGGCGCGGTCAAGTGCAATACAATGGTCGGATGAACAACCACGATGTCAATAAGGATAAAAAAGTAAATAAAACAACAAAAACAAAAGAAAACCTTATATTATTCTTCCACATGCAAATTCTGCTTTTCATAAAAAATATTGATTATGATAAACATGGCATATATGTCTAGGCAGAGAAATAATTTTTATAATACGCCTCAATCTAAATAAAATTGTCATTTAATAAAGAATAAGAAAACATTTAATAAAGAATAAGAACACATGTTTCATTTACAGTAGAAATGTAATTAATCAATTAAGTTTCTACATAATATTGGTAAAATAGAAAACAAAAAAAGTACCATAAAATCTGAAGAAGTTCACAATTAAATATCAAAATCGTAGAAAGATGATAAATAGATAACCCTATTCATTTCAAATAAGACATTTCAAACTACAACCTACTACTGTTTAGAACATAGTAAAGTACTCTCGACAATAGCATTTTGCCTTACTTGATCATTAAGACCATGGATTTTCCCCATTGTTCCCCAAGGCAAAATTATATTGTCTTGATTACTTCGCTCGTACTTATTCATGAAGACAGGGATTATCATGTTCTTACATATACATAACTGAAATATTTCTGAAAGATGTGCTAAGCACCAACAATTATGAGCTTAAGACTGGTATTCAAGTATTTAACGAATCATTCTTATAGAACTTGCCTTCAAAATTATCTAAACATTCCACTGTAGATGATATTCTTAACCATGTGTTTAAACAGTATTCACCAAATATGTCTAAACAGGACATCATACCATATTGTTCTTGTTTAAGCTATGTACTTTAATCTATCACAACTAACAATGTAGAAATATGATACACGTACCTATTTACTTTTTAAATAGTTTTAGTTAAATTCATAAATCTACCGTTAGGTACACTTCCTTTAAAACTTGCGTTCACAAGCACTGCATAAATTAAAAAAAATACAAGAAATGATATGATTTATTAGCCAAATCTCTAGCTAATCAGTTAAACATTACTGTTGTTTACTTTGTTAATGTAAATATAATAATAATAATAATAATAATAATAATAATAATAATAATAATCATATTTAATAAACTAATGTTACAAAGGTATCAGAGTAACAGAGTCACAATTATTGAATGTTTTACTGTGACTTTAAGATGGAGAACAGCTCATAATTCCTCTTTTATCATGAAGGGGTACCATTTTCAGCTCCTAAATCATGTAGTTTTTATTAAAACTAAGATTGTCCTCCCTCAGGCATAGGTTACCTTAGCCGAGTTTGGCTATCCTGTTTAGGCCCTTTGATTTTGGCTATCCTGTTTAGGCCCTTTGATTTTGGCTATCCTGTTTAGGCCCTTTGACTTTGGCTATCCTGTTTAGGCCCTTTGATTTTGGCTATCCTGTTTAGGCCCTTTGATTTTGGCTATCCTGTTTAGGCCCTTTGGTTTTGGCTATCCTGTTTAGGCCCTTTGATTTTGGCTAATACTGTTTAGGCCCTTTTATTTTCTTGCACCGAAAGACTTTGAAATTATTTGACTTTGCAAACTTTTGAGCGTACGTGATGACGGTCATACCAGAAATGTATCGTGAAATAAGATTAGCTATATAAGTTTTTATTTCTTTTGTTTTGTAATCATTAGTTAATCATTAGCTTGACATAAAATTGTTAACGGTTGTTTCTTAATAATAATAGGGCAGTGAATCATAATGTTTGAACTGTTTTTTGGACTGGGAAAGCAATTTAGAATATATTACAATCTTGATAGCCATTTTGTGGAAAACCACTTTGAAACCATTTGATTTATTATTGAATAATATATTACCTGTTAATTTATTTCTATGCAAATTAAGAACTTCTTGATAGTTTATCGAAATTGGTTCTTTAATTCATTTTCTGTAAGACTAACGTTTTTTTTTATTTCTTATATTGCTATTATTGGGAAATTTGATTAAAATTAATGTCGCACATTAAAACTCTATATATATTTTTTTTTTTTTTTATTGTTATGGGTTGACCGAGAACATATGTTGCGTTATAAATACGACTATTTTTCGGTACTCTGTCTCACTGAAGATCATGCTTTTCAAGGTGGGTGTTGTCATTTTTTCCCCTTATAATATTATTATAAAACGTCACACATTTATTGTGGTCTAATAGTGGGAAACAATATTAAAAAAAAAGGATAAAATCTAAGAAAAACAGCCAAATTCAGACGCGAAGTTCATATTATTTCCTAAAAACAGCATCTAGCTTGATATCGTTGATATAATTTGTACAGTTCTATATTTTTGAATTTCTATATTTTTGTTTTCAGTTGTTCAGTAGTACTATTTTTTTTTTTTTTTTTTTTAAATATTTTAGCTATTCCGCTTGATTGTGGTCATACACTGTTATTTTGCCATTGTAAGATCACAGAAACAACCTTTGAATAATGAACCTCACAATCCATACACTAGCCGGACACAAACATGCGGAGGGATTGTTATTTGGCCTTCAAAACCATTTATTTTGACACGAAACAAACTGAAGGGAGAACATTTTCCAAGGTATGTAGTCCATATATTATCTTGCTATGATTCCTGTTATTGTTGAAGTTTAAGCAGTATATCTTCTGTACTGTCTGTGAATGACGGACAATAACAAAGCTCAATTCAACACAACATTAAGACGAAATCTCAAAAAGAAACAACAATAAAAACAAAGCACAAACAACAAACATACAATACAAGAAGAAAAGATTTGATGATTGATTTATGGTGTTTAACGCCACTTTCAACAATATTTCAGCTATATCATGGCGACCAGTTTTAGTGGTGGAGGAAGCCGGAGTACCCGGAGAGAACCACCGGACATTTGCAAGCAACTGGTAAACTTTATCACTTGCGGCTGTGAGTCGAGTGCACCCTTTTTGTAATTTATGGAAGAAAAGAAGAAAAAAGTTTAGAATTCCACAATGATCGGAAGAGTTGATGAACTGGCGGACACCTTTCTACACCATAAGATTGAACTTTGAACAACTGGGTTGCATATTATGCATTTCATTGTTCATACCATATACGATATCTTTTAATGAGTCAAAAAAGCAAGGAATGTCTGCTTCATTGAACCACACAAAGGAAAGTTACCATTAAATCATTAAGGAAGCATATACTAGTAGTGTAGGAGATCTTGTGTGTGATGATATTTAATGGTCATTGTGTTTTGTTTAATCCTTTTTTTTTTTGCAATGCAATGCATTTATTTGTTATTCTTTAAAAAGTTCAGTATTGAAGCTTCAAACATAGTAGTGTAAATACTTAGATACTCAAGATAAAAACGTGAAAAAGTGATGGCTGCATATTCTGTAAAGAGTGCATATCTATGGCATAAGGTCACAACAAATTTGACTAGATCCAACACCTCTATACTCGTACATTTTCTGGTTTTGTAAAAGAAGTGAAGGAGAAATAAAAATTACACAATTTATCATTTGACAATGGTCAGCTGAAATATTTCTTAATTCAAACATTAATATAAAGAGTTTGAAGATACCAAAGGGGCAATCAGAATCCGTATATCGATTAGAAGAACAGAAAACGCCAAAAGAAAAAGTACAAAAGGACAAAAAACGATCAACAAAACATACATATAAAACTAAAGATCGAGTAACACGAACCCCACTAAAAATCGGGGGTGAACTCATGTGCTCCGGAAGGGTAGGCAGTTCCTGCTACACTAGTGACACACGTCGTGTTAATCTAGTTACAAACCCGGTGATAATTCATAACTAGGAAAGGACCGGGAAGTTTTTACGACAAGTGGAACATATCCGTGGTCATTTGTGACACAGATATTCCATAACGGTCATCCGTTTGTTTTCTCTTAAGGAATTTATATAGTGTATACTCATTGCTAATCAAATTATTTATTTGCCACTGAGATATTGCAAAGTTCGGTCTTAACTATTTTAATCCAGCTTCAAGATATCTCCAAACCTACATTGTATAACAACATATCTTAAATAATATACATTTTGTTTGTGTGTTTATTAGAGAGCAGTGTGTCCGCCATTTTGTGGAAGATCTAGAGTCCATAGTCAATAAGACGTCCACAGAACTAGTACCAAGCCACTTCTGGAGAAGACGACGAAAAAGACAGACACCAACGGATGACTTGATATCTAAAGTGTGCAACGACAAATCCTCGACGTAATAGTTTATTTTTACTCTTTGCGTATTTACTTTCAGTAATTGTTAGAACATCTCTGTTAAGAATACTCACCAATATCAGTCTGATTCACTTCAGAAACTTATTTTGTGTTCACCTCACAGCTGCCTCCCTTTTATACCTTTTTGCAAATTCTATATATCATGTATCTATCATCGGTGATCAAATGGAGGATTTTAAAAAGGTTTGGAACATTAATATTTTGATAAGAATAGACACACAAATATTTTACAGAGGTTTGTAAAGTGGTGGCCGACATACAATTTTGATCAAAGTTTGAATGTTCTGGTGTTCATCATGACGACACAATTGATTCATTAAATGATATTTTGTGTTGAAGACACGACTGGAAATGGGGTCATACTTTCGTTTGTTACAGCAACTGCATATGGAGTACATATTTCTCAGTCAGAGCTTGTGAATCCTATCATGATTTCCTTGATACAGGGTTATTGCTAACGGGGTTCTGCTGAATCAAGAGTTCCTAGTGATTGAACTTTGTCCAAGTTGAAATGATCACTTCGAAAGTTTTAGTTTCCATCGTGATGTAATATCTGTGTCATACATCACCACGGATATGTTCCGTTTGTCGTTATCACAATCCTGTCCTTTTCTCCTTTATGACGTATCATCGGGTTTGTAACAAGTGTAACACGACGGGCGCCACTAGTGGAGCAGAAACTGCTTACCATTTCATAGCATCTGAGTTGACCATGGGTTTTGGTGGTGTTCGTATTGGTCAATATTTCTGTGTAGTGTTTTGTAAAACATTGTTTGTCCTTTAATCCTTTTACAGTTACCATTGTATGGTCTGTCCTTCGATTAACGGTTTCTGATTAGCCCTTTTGATATCTTCGAACTTTTCTTACAGGGGAAGTATCAGGCATGTATTGATTTCCATAGAATACGTCGAATGTGTGGAATTATTTTATCTTATACAAATGTACATATTGCTTCAACATGATACGATAATGATTGCATATATATTTAGTGATTTCACTTATAAAATAACGATATGGTTCTGGTAATCAATATAGAGCCAAAGTGTAATATTGTTTAGATAAGTATGACGCACGATTATTTCAAATATTATTTAGTACATTCTTTATGTACAGTATAACTATTAATTTTAATTTTTGGATTGCATTGTTATATCGCAAAATCATTCTATGATGTGATTGGGTGAAATATTCCTTTTAACACTATTTTGACCTACCTCAATCATAGGTAAAATTAGTGTGATTTTTCTCATATGAATCTTATTCAACAACATATTCTAGTCGTCTGAATACTGGTTTCTTCCATTATTACGGCGCTGAACCAGTAGTGGAAAAATCTGTAATCCTCTAGAGGATTAAAATGTCTCGCGCCTTTCCGCGCATGTGGTCAAATCGGTAATTATTTTAATTTTGAAATAAAGTTCATGTTAAATAATGTGAGAAACAAATTCACCTTCGGTTGCCCATGTGGGCTACGATATTTAATTCAAAATTTTAACCACTCGCCTGACGGTTAAAATTTTAAATTTAACTCTCTTGAGTGGAGAAATATCGTAACCCACGGGCAACTGAAGGAGAATCTATATTTATTTTAATTTTATGACGAGACAATTTAATATAAACAAATGTCCATAGGTTCCGTGTTGTATTGTCCTTTACGATTTCCACATAAAAACTATGTTCGATTCGTCTTTACCTGCAGTTGCTTGTTGTAAGGTTCATGTCTTATTTACGTTATTTATGATTATCTATGCATAGTGGTGTCCAACACATATTGTGTTGTGTTTTTGTTTTGTTTTTCTTCGTCTTGTGTACCCTATGTTGCCACTCTCCCTGGATTGTCCCTTCAGTATTCTATAACGTTTATTTATGATAAGTTGTTGTATACATCCAATGTTTTATATTTAGTGGTAATCCTTGGGAAGAAGACATACCACGAACAGCGTTTAGAATGTTAAGAGGATTTCTGTAAGTATCATACAAATGCATAATAAAATTCTGCCACCCATTAAAGAACAATATTGTATACATTGTGATCAATTAGTTTTCCAAGCAGTGTGTAATTCGTTCTTATGAACATCCTAGTTAATCAGATTCTTACACGAGTATGGTGTCACACCTATGCATGATTTCCACATATATTACAAGTCAACGTCGACATTAAAATATACACCCTTCCTGCTCCCTAGTTTCTGTATAGTTTTTATGTATTGTTGAACTTGATCTCGTCCCTTGAATATAACCGACATACTGCTCGCTGGATGTTAAGCAATCAATCAATCATAAAATCTACAAGATAAAAAATAATATTTCATATCGAATTAAGTCTCTTTCACTTCATTTAATTATAAAAAAAAACAAAAACAAAACCCCAGTTAATATCTACGGAAGGCCAGACGGATCTTTCTAGATTCAAGATTCGAGATTCTATATTCCAATACCTGAAACAACCACTCAGGAAAAAGTTTCTCAATAAATTCAATCGAATCTGTCTTTAAAGGGATATAGGCTGTTAGAAATGATTTTTATTTTATTAAAAGTTGCCAATATTCGATGTTTTATACTACCGGTAATTGCAGTTGAAATTTTTCATAATATCATACGTAAATAGACTAGAACGAAGGAAATACGTCGTTGTTTGATTTTCTTGCCTCCGATAAAGAATTCAATGTTGATCCGTGCATATTCATAAGACCTGACAATGAATTGATTCGGGAAAGCGTTTGCGCATGTGCGAAATTGATTGTTGCCGAAGAAGCACATGGCACACTGAATCGAATCGTGGAATATTGAATAAAACATCGACAGATTCTATACCAAAACGACACAAACAGGAGGATTCAGCTTTGTGTAAAAAAAAAAGATGTTATACCGATCTACTCCATTTTTCAACACGTAAGCATAATTTTTTTTTTTTTTTTGGCCGAATCATATTTTAACAGTATAATTGCGTCGTATTATTTTTTTAAATATTTTTTTTTCAGGAGAAAACGCTAGGTGATATCTCTTTCAAATTAGGAACTAAAATAATGAACTTCATGTCTGTATTATTATTTTTTTTTTATAAATATAGTCAAGTCAACTCAAGTGTTGTCAATAATATGCAATACAATTTGTTTGCAATTTTCCCTTTATTGGGCCCCTTTGCAGAGTTTGGGTTTGTTTTTATTGATTTCATCACGTATTTTCGATTTTAAGTGTCATTCTTACTAAATACCATTATATAATATTAACTGATTACCCCGGGATCCAATTTCATAGATATATTTCTTAAATTATATTCATTCTAACCAATATTTACCTGTGCATGCTTTCTGGTTATTTATATCAGTTTTCAGTGTCCGGTAAACTTCGGAAAAGAATCCGACTTATAATTAGGTGTGTTAATGGCTATTTCACCAACAGACATTCGAATTCTTTTCACGACATTATGATATATATTTTAAACCTGACTTCTTGTTCAGAACATTTTTTTAGTATAAAACATCGAATATTGGCAACTTTTAATATAAAAAAAAATCGATTTGAGCTACTGTATGCCTTTAAAGGCCAGAAAGTGCTAAACTGTCATGTTAGTCTAATCTCAAGATCCAACACAGGACAATATATGGCAATATATGTATATAGACACATGTTATGGCTGGCCCAAAACTTCATAGTCTCAATTCTTGAACGTGCCATGTAGCCATTTTATGCTTCTTTTATGATACCATAGGTATTTTGGAAGAATTCTACTAAATTTCCTGGTTGATTCAAAATGAAATTTAGTGATAAAAACTAGAGGTATATGGTTATTTGTTCTTGTGTTAGGAATTAGTAATTCAGAGAGATAAACACGTGAATGTTCAATACTGAGAAATTCAGACTATGAGGTTTTAAATTACAGATAAAAAAAATTACATGTACATAAATGTATATATTTTTTCAGTGGTATTTGTAATCGTCTTCAAGAAACAAAAACACTATTAGTTGACGAGAAGAAAGAAGATATTCCAACGGAAAATAATCAGAATGTGAAGGAGGAAGAACCAGAATATGCGCCTGAAGATGTTGTTATGGAAATTAAAAAAGATCCATTTGATGAACCAAAGGCTGAAGTGTGGGATTTTGTTGAACCTGACGACACAGAAACAGTTTCATCTGATAAATCTCTCCCGGGTGTAACAATGGTTGGAACAACTGGAGACGAGACTTTTGTCGACCCGTTTGAACCGGCAACTGACGATGGCTTCAAAATAGTATTAAGTAGAGACGGGGAAAAAGTAGTGCGAAGCTTTTCTCCTCTTGGTGTGGATGGTATAATGTCAAAAGATGCTTACTCTTCGTGCACTGGTCGCGTAGACCGTTTTTGGTTAAGAGATCTCGTGGAATACATGGGAGATGATTGCTGGGTGCTTGGCAAATTCGCAAGAAAATATTATCCTTGTGTCCATTGCAAGTAAGTCAAGTTTTTGTTTGAGTATAGTGATGTCCAACATTTTGTCCTATTATATGTCTTTACCTCCTTAGTTCCGTGTTGTGATGTCCGTTATGATTTCCGCATAAAAACGATGTTTGGTTCGTCTTTACCTCCAGTTGTTTGTAGCAATGCTCATGTCTTATTTACGTTATTTGTGTTTGTTTGTGTATAGTGGTGTCCAACACATATTGCGTTGCGTTTTTTTTGTTTTGTTTGTCTTCGTCCTCTGTCTTGTGTGCCCTATGTTGCCAGTTTCTCTGGATTGTCCATTCTTGATTGCTCCCTTCGATTTTCTCTGGCGTTTATATATAGTAATTCTTGAGATGTACAATATGAATGTAGCAATTAAAACGGTTGCTTCATCGACGTTTATTTTTATGGAGAGTTTGTGTCAATTCATGTTTCATGTTTAAAATTGACGTAATATTTTGTCCCCCGTAATGTCCATGGAAAACGCGATGCTCGTGACGCCATTAAACACGACGGGTTCCATGAATTGTGCAGGAGATGCTCACCAGCACTAGGTCGCACTCCTGTTTGGGGGATTTTTTTTTTTACTTTAATGTACATACCACTTAGTTATGACAGCTATGTGGGTTGTGATGCCATTGTACTGTTCCCACTGGTTAGTATTTTACTTTGGCTTACGTTTTATAAATATGATAAATATAATACAACAATAAATACGCTTCAAATCATAACTCCTAGAAAGCCCATTGTTTCTGTTTCACGATTTAAGCACTTTGTTTCTGTTTCACGATTTGTACTTTTGAGTTGTTGTAAAATGCTTAAATTAATGCATTGTCACATTGTTACGTAAGGCTCCTTTGATGAATTATTTGAAAACTCTTATATTGTTACAAATGATAAAACAATGTCAATCATTTCAACATACATAGTAGACTATGTATAAGACTATAAATGACTACAAGACTTTTATTTTTCGAATTATCGGCCCCATATGAGCATAACAATCAAACATCAAATAAAGTTAATAATGCAATAAACAATAGTCAATAATATTAAAGAAAATATAAGGCAGTACACAATATTGAAAATGATTCTGATTCAGTAATACTGTTAATGGGCTCGGCCCAAATTCCATCCATTGCACAATGGGAAATAACTCCGATTGTACAGTGCGGGAATTCCTACCGAGCTTTGCAAATAAAAGAAACATAATGCATATATTTAAATCAGTGCAAACAATATGCATCTGAGAACAATGGGAGACTCCACATATCAAACCTTCTTTTCTCGTATTTGAAAGTTTTCAAATCCTATATCGCTTATAAAAGATAAAATATTAATACCTTCATTTATCATCAAAAATGCAAATTGTTGTTTAATGTCCAAGAAGTTAAAGTTTGGGACCTCCCTTTCCATGAATAATCTAATTTTATCATTATTTATTTTAAATAAGTTACAATCTAGGAGAAAATGTGCGTCATCTTCTATTGTAAGACAGGCTTTGCATCGACGTTCTTCTATTTTAAGTTTCTTATATCTCCCTCTTTCCATTTCTAGTGTATGTGCACTTGTTAGGCTTTTTCTTTTATTTTCATTTTGTATTGTAAATATGTAGGATTCTGCACAAAAAGAGCTTTTAAAGGATGAATAAGTGTCTAATTTAGATATTCTCTTTATGTTTATTTTCCAAAATTCTTCATATTGTTTTTTTAATTCTGATTTGAGATTAGACAACTCACTTATATTTTTTTCAGAGTTATTTGTGATGATAAACTATTATAATTACCTAAATTAACTTTGAAGATTTCTCTTGATAAGAATTTTACTATCAAAATTTTTTTTTTTAATTATTTATACTTGGCAAATTCGCAAGAAAATATTATCCTTGTGTCCATTGCAAGTAAGTCAAGTACAACAGAAAATAAATCAAAAGAAGAATTTAAATGTTGTTGGTTTTTTTTTTTGGTAATTTATCACTAAATTGAAAAGAACGAAAGATGATGAGCATAATTACAATTTTAAAAGCTTCTCTAAAATTTCTTTATTTTGAAGGAAAAAAAAAGAATTTTAACAAATTGAAATCTTTTAGAATAAGAGAATGTACATTATTGATTGTTAAAAATAATAAGTTGTGTAGTGATATTTGATGTAGATATAGTTAACATCCCTTTACATCTTTATTTTTATTTTCAGGCCTGGAATATGCTTCGGTCACAATCGACTGTTTGGTAAAAAGCCCATGTGTTTTCCTGGTGTTTTTTCAACACACACATCTTGGCTGTATTGCCCACACTTGGGCATTGGCGAAAGATTCCGAAAATTTTCGTTCAATCTTGCTCAAACTTGTGGATGTAGAACATGTTAATCTCCTGAGTTTGATATGACTAAATAAACAACTAGTTTATAAGCATCAATTTGGACTTGTTTATTTTTCGCAACGCAACGCAATCATGTGAAATTTTCAAATAAAATGAAAAGCCACAAATACCATACCGCTTGAGAACACTTCAAATATAATCTAAAAAGACTGAAAATAAATAGCTCAATTAAGTGAACATTACTATCAGTAATTACTTATTTTTCACAACATTTTGGTAGTTTCACATGATTGTGACAATCTTTACTGTACTGTAATATTACAATGAAAATCCAATTGATTTATCGAATATAGTAAATGTTTGAGGTTTATTATGCACAGGTTTGTAATAAAGGTAAATATCACTGTTCTTCTCCTTGTAATAAAGGTAAATATCACTGTTCTTCTCCTTGTAATAAAGGTAAATATCACTGTTCTTCTCCTTGTAATAAAGGTAAATATCACTGTTCTTCTCCTTGTAATAAAGGTAAATATCACCGTTCTTCTCCTTGTAATAAAGGTAAATATCACTGATCTTCTCCTTGTAATAAAGGTAAATATCACTGTTCTTCTCCTTGTAATAAAGGTAAATATCACTGTTCTTCTCCTTGCCAATCTTTTCATTTACTACTTTGAGGCAGAGTTTACATCATAAAATTACAGAAACTATAAAGCTTTAATCTTACATTCATGTACATGGTACAATGTATATTCGATGATGTTCTGTCAATTAACAATCCGAATTTTAACTAACAGATTCTACCTTCCTAGTTAGTAGTCAGTTAACTACGACCATTCATTGACCCTGCTATTGTCCGTGTTTATGTTGTCTTTCATTTTTTGTGACAGTATGTGGTCTTTTTTTTTTAGATGTGTTCATATATATATTGTCGTTGGATTATCAACAAGGGTTGAGATCCCATTAACCGGGCATTTGTTTTGTGTCTGTCCCAAGTGAGGACCTGGATTTCCAACGTCACATGTCGGGGTCTCTTTGTATTAAGTGAGAAGGTGAGAGGTGATTGTTCGTTATGTTGATATTGGTGAAATTGTTGACCATCGCTGTTCTTTTCATAATTTGCTAACTGGATTCCATATATAGAACTCGAGATAATATAAACAGCTTCCCCTGTATCATTTCTTGACTTTTACCTAAATTTCGACACCAATGGTCTACCTTCTACCAGACTTTATGACAAAAGAGACGACTTCAATTTTGCCATATTATAAATTTTTCACATACCAATCGCTCCCGCGTATGGAGTTTTTAATGGAATGATTCATTGAAATTTGAAATCAGTAGAACACAACGATTTTGTGAAGTGGAAAAAATACGGCCACAGCTTAGTTCCGACTACGGGATATGGCTAGAAGAAAGGACAAGCCGCCGGATTGTACATTTGGCACACTTGCGCCTCACTGGTAACAATGAAAGCAAAAATCCTCTACGTGTTTGGATAGAGAGATCAAAGGTCATGACCACCGTTACGCCAACCCACATTTAACCACGGACCCTCTGGAAATTTGCAAAGGAGTCCAACCAACCCCAATGGTTCTGAACTGGTAACAGTTCAAGAACCGGCCTCCCCGGTAAACGAGAGATGACAATACCAAATCTCCTGAAGTAACACAGGAAGATATTTTCAAAAATATGAGCTAACGTAAAATTTTGGAGATCATGACCTATTTTTCTTCTAGCCAGATGCCGCAGCCAAGACTGTGACAAGTTTTATTGACAATTGATAAAAATACAAAATGCTCATATTTAAACACACAATGACAATTATTAAGACACTTGACATATTCTTTCCTTAAACCGTCAAGTTAGTGAAATTAAATAAAAACACGTTAAGAAAGTCCTTTTCTTTGTATCGAACTGTTGATTATACAAAATGCATGTCATTCAAATACACAATAAAATACTTCTGGATGCGTGCATGCAGAACAATTGATTTATAACTGCATTTCCGGGCTGTTAATTGTTCTTTTTCAACTAGATTTTTATATAATGAACACTTGATCACTCTTATTGTTCTGGACCACAATTCATTTGTGAGAACAACATTTTCATCTCAACCTTTTGTTCCGATTCAAGCACAGATACTAATCTAAATAGTTCTACCGTCCTTATTCAGGCACCGTTGCTAGTCTACGTAGTTCTACCGTCCCAATTCAGACACAGTAATGTTGCCGATCTACATAGTTCTGCAGCCGTTCACAGTGGTCCTGCATGGAGATAATTGATAGTCCGAGCATCACAGACACAGAGCATACTTGTAACCAGTTATACCTGGAAAACAAACTGGACAGCAGAAAATGGTTCACATCTTACAATAAAATTTTTAGGGGGTGGTGGGAGGGTTTTTGCGATGGAAATTGGTGTCGATTCAAAATTTTGAAAACAGCATGTGACGTCACAAGGTATATGATAATGTGATAATGAAGTTCCGAGAGGATATAATTTAATTCCGGAATTTCGTTCACATTCATTAAAGCTGTTTATCGTTAAGTGATAAACATAACTATTTCACAACTCATATGCTACGCTCGAGCTGGCAGTTTGTACAACCTCACCGTCTGAGTATTCTGTTAAATCACGTGTTTTAAAGAATCGTATCATCTTATCTTTCAAAGGGTTTCGGAAGATATTAACACCTTGTTGAAAAGATATTCTATCAATTGCTTACAGGTGACGAAAGATGGTATAGGCCCTATATAAGGCAATTAGATTTGGGTTCAAATTTGACTATTGTTCCACTATTTTTTCTTACGATGGCCTTGTATACTAGCCAATATTTAAATGATTGTTGATGCCATCTGCTTTTTTTTTTTAATAGAAATAATTACTTATGACAGCTTCTCTATCACGAAGATTAAATATACAATGTATTTATAATGTTCAAGATTATAGTATACTTTATTATAATGCTGTTCGCCCGGTTGTATATAAGGGGTGACATTGTACTCACACGTAGAAAACACTTGCAATGTCCACATCATTTTACTAAGGCGGAAGGTTGATAATTTTGGGCATATAGGACTAAATTAATCTCGCCACTTTTTATTGCAGTGCCTGTACTAAGCAAAAGCCAGAAAAAAGAGTGGTCATGTATTTGTGTGTTAGGGGTCAGAGGTCATGCATTTGTGTGTTAGGGGTCAGAGGTCATGTATTTGTGTGTTAGGGGTATCGATTTTGCCTCTTTCTATCATTTTTCAGTTGAATTTTGGAACTGTTTCGACAGTATGGTATTTTTTTTCTCCATTTTATTCTGTAATGCTTTACCGTTGTGCAAGGACACCTTGATATTTTACAGTCGTAAATGAAAAAACTGGTAATTGAACGAATTGCTATCATTATCTTTGTGCAAGGAAACCAGTTACAAGCTAAAGACTTTGTTCCTGACGGTTTTTAGTGGGGTTCGAGTTACTCTATCTTTAGTTTTATATGTATGTTTTGTCGATCGTTGTTTGTCCTTTTGTACTTTTTCTTTTGGCCATTGTGTTGTCTGTTCTTCTTCATATACGTTTCTGATTTCCCCTTTGGTATCTTCAAACTCTTCTTAATGTCGTACAATAAAATAAGTGGCTAACTACAGAAGAAAGCAAACTAACCAGCAAGAAAAAATTAGTCGAATTAACTAGATAAAGGCATTGCTTCTTGCTCTTTCACAACTGAATTGGTTTTCCTCATAAAATTTCTTATTTGTTGAAGTGTTTTCAACAAACAAACAAACAAAAACAAATTTTAAAAATCCGCTATACAGAATTCTTAACATTCGCAGATTATCATGATAATCTGTATATATAATATAATACCATTACAGACCATTTTTAGGCCTCATATGCCTGACAAGTCTTTGAGGTCGCCGTGAATTCGTGCGCAATGAAAACTATGTTCTGTTCGTCCTGTGAGTAATAAAACAGTGTGTTATTCTCCCATGTTTGCCTGTCTGGCTCAAATTTGCTTTGTAAGGAGTTCATAATAAGAGGTTTCATAAATGTAGTTTGTATTCATTTAAAGGGGAATTTGCGGTAGTGTCTACTGTCAAAATTTGTGGGCGGAGCTTATCAGTAAAAATCCCTGTTGATATGAACAGCATATTTATGAAACTGTATGTCACATGACCAATTACCAAGGTCACATACCTCAGAAATTTGAAGTGATTTTTGTAGGTTTTAGGCTGATGAAGAATATTATTTATAATAAGACTAAAAGTTTGGTAGGGGGAAACACTAGTGACCATGCCTGTCAAATATTTTGCACCAAAAGTAACTATGAAACTGTGTATCAATGATTTTTCCTCCTCGAGATGACCGTGGCCAAAATAATGAAGAAACTGAATGTTTGCTCCGCCCACAGCTATTTATACCCACGCTTCCCCTTTAACGAAAAATGATGTCCAACGTGATTTCCCATATCTATTTAGACCCAGATGTTCGTGTAGTTACAAAGTAACACAAACGTAATTTTTAGAATTACAATTATTTTTTGTTAAATAAATACCTACCATAATAAAACTTAGAGAACATCCACTAGCAGGTGACATGAACCGGAAACAAACAAAAAATTGATGACCTCTACCCTAACTTGGCGGAAGCGCACCCTATTCCTTTATCACTGGGACCTCTAATTTATTATGGTAGATATTTATTTAACAAAAAATAATTTTAATTATAAAAATTACGTTTTTATAACAATAAATACGCTACAATAATAAAATTTAGATAACAGATTATATCGTAGCGCTGAATCCGCTAAAAGTATTATCTAGTAGGAGGAAAAATTACTTTTTGCACTGAAACTAAAGGCCCCAAAGAATACAGGTTGTCAGTATGTTGTGGCATGGAACGAAGGTAATGATAATAGAAAGTATTATCCGACCTCCAAAATCCTGCAGGAAAAATTTCTGTCAAGGAGGCAGAATTAAAAATACTCCGAGACGAGGCTATTGCCCTCATGGGCTTTAACCTGGTTTCTTGGTAAAGTAATTCCAGCAGACTTATATGCCAACATGACAGTACTGCAAATCCATGAAGAAATGGCTCTTGCAATGATGTCATTTTGTCCCTGTTTAATAGGAACAAAAAGCCTGTTTGAATCTTTAGACCTTACTGCAAAAGCTGTGTCCAAATACTTTAATAAAGTACGAACTGGACATAAATTTGTTGGACCTGAATTGGGTAATTCTGGATTAACAATTACCCCAGAACCCTTTTCTGATAACTGGTTTTTAGCTTAAAAAAAAGCTAGGTCAGTCAAAAGGGTAACTGAGGACTTGTCTGCCGCAAAACGAATACAGGACTCAGAAACAGAAAGAACATGAAGTTAACTTCTTCTGCGACCTGTAGCCAAAACTAAAATAAAACAGCATTTATAAGTCAAAAACTTAAAAGAAATAAGGTCTAAAGGTTCAAACGATGAAAGCTGTAAAGCTGTTAGAACAATTCTCAAGTCCTAAGCGGGTACCAAACGTCTCTGTTTCGGACGTTCACTACAAAAGTTTTTAAACATGAGTGATAAAAACTCATCACTACCAAAATCTGGACCGCCTGAAAGATGGATTGTCCTTGCAATAGCTGACCTGTAACCTTTAATGGTAGGTGTATAACCTTTGTCTTCAAAAAGGTACAGAAAAAATTCAGCTAGTTGCTGAGCAGTGATACTGAGAAGATTAATTTGTTTTGACAGACACCAAGAACAAACGATTTACCATTTTGAGTCGTATATTGCCTCTATTGACTTTCTAACTGCTCCAGAGATGCGCTTGGTTGCTTTTTCAGAAAAGCCTCTCTGTCTGATAGACGTCCTGACAGCAATCATGCGTGCAGATGGAGTTTCTCCAGGCCTTGATGAAGCCTCTTTCTCTTGAATTGAGACAAACTCAAGGGAAGACGAAGCGGTTTTGCACACGATAATAGTAGGAGATCTGAGAACCAAGATTGTCTTGGCCTAGCCGGAGCTATAAGAATGGTCTTGCAACCATCCTCTCTTATCTTGTGTAAAATCCTGCGGAGAAGACGAAATTGTGGGAAGATGTAATTGAACATCCCTTTCCAGGAGATGGTCATTGCATCCACTGCCCAAGCTTTCTGGTCTGGGATTGGAGAGACAAATGTCTCCAGTTAGTAATTCAAACTGGTGGCAAACAGATCTATCAGGGGGCGATCCCATATCAGAGTGATTGCTTGAAAAATTACTGGATGTAACTCCCATTCCGTATTCACTGGAACACGGAATCGAGATAATGCATCCGCTATTAGATTCTGATTGCCTGGGACATGTCTCACTGTCAACACTGTCTGGAGACTGTCACTTAGCAACAGTATTTCTCTGCATGGAAGATACAGAGAAAAGGAGTGAGTTCCGCCTTGATTATGAAGATAAACCACCACTGTCGTAGTGTATGTGGCTATCATCAGAGACTGTCTTTGAATCACTTCTTGGAAGTGTCTCAATGACTATAAAACTGCCCTCATTTCCAGAAGATTTATGTGTTCTTCTAAATGACAATCTTCCCACACCCCTGACACTGTTCTCCCTTCTAGGATAGCACGCCATCCTGTTAGGGAGGCGTCTGTGTGTAAAGAGTCAGTGTGGAATCTGGAAGGTCCAGAGGTACACCTTTCAAAAGGTTGGACTTCTGTAACCACCACTGAAGATGACGCAGTAGTCTGGGAAGAACAGGAATACAAGCCTCTCACATTTGAGTAACTGAATGCCAGAACTCCCTCAGGTACCACTGAACTGGTCGTATATGTAGACGGCCCAGAGGAATAACATCCATCAGAGAAATCAGAAAACCTATCAGCTGTAAAAATTGACGAGCTGGTACTGACGATATCTGAAAACATTTGTTCACCAGATATTTTAGAGTTACAATTTTTTCCTCTGGTGGAAAAACTAGTCCCAGGTCTGTCCGATAATATTCCCCTAAAAGAATGAAGTCTTGGCTGGGTCCTAGCTCCGACTTTTTCCATGAAATTAGGAAACCCAGTTTGAGGAGCAACCCTATCACAAAATGGGTATGATCTCTCAGAAGAAATTGAGACATATTTTCAACATGGAATCGTCTAAATAGGAATGGATGAAAATTGACTGGCTGTGTAAATGTGCTACCACTGCCTGTCAAATTCTTGTAAATACTAGAGGGGCTGTAGATAGGCCAAAAGGCGTCGTCTTGAAAGCGTATACCCTATCTTCCCAAACAAATCTAATGAACATGCGGAACTTGGGAGAAATAGGAATATGGAAGTAGGCGTCTGTCAAATCGAGAGACGTTGTCCACATACCTAAATGAATTGAACCCCTGATAGATCTGTTGGTCTCCATCTTGAAATGCGGCACTATTAGATGCTGATTCAGGACGGAGAGGTCTATCACAGGTCTCATTTTCCCATTTTTCTTTGGTACAAAAAAGGCGGGAATAGAAACCTGGAGTAAGAGGAGGGTTCACTAATTCTACAGCACCTTTCTGCAGAAGATTGTGATCCTCTTCTTGAAGCAAGAGATTCCTGTCTGGGTCCCTCGTCACTGATATGTTCAGAGGAACTGATGACAATGGAGATCGACTCTGCAACTGAAGTTCCAGACCCCCCCCCCCGCAGTAATGAAAGAACCCGCTTGTCTGAAGTGATCAATTGCCACTGATTCAGGAAGTAGGCTAATCTATCTCCAACTGGAATATGAGGAAAAGGAGTTGGAAAAAACTCCTCTTCCTCGGGAGGCTGTACTGACGGAGGAGATGGACCATCACTTCCTATATGTTTTTCACTGTACCGCTTTGGTCTTTTTACCTGTGGTAGAGGAGGAATTTCTAATAGCTGATCTCTTGCGATACGCTGAGGGTTTCCCCAAGCCCTTCTTCATAGGGAAAGTTTCTGAATGGGTAGTGACTCTTCTCTGCCCATTAGAAACTTGGAAATCTACCTTCACGGTCTGTGGTGTTTTACTAACTTCTTCTTGAAGTTTTCCCAATGGAAGACCAAATAATTTGTCCTTCACTAGAGGGGAAAACAACAGTCTCCTTAAGAGGCTCAGTAATGGGTGATTTGTCCAACATCTCTTGTCTCTTAGACAGAGTAAAGTTGGATAAGTTACCCATCAGAAGGAGTTGTGAAACACCAAGGCTTTGGTTCACCTGTAGAAGGAGAGACTTGAGCTCATCAAACTCATCCCATTTGTCCTTAAGTAAAGAACCAGTAGCAGCCATAAAATGTTCTGCTGTATCAAGGACACTATACATAAGTCGAAGATTACTCTCTGGCTTAGCCCAGGTGGACTGGTTTAAAACCAATCCCTCTACTGGTTTTGTCCCCAATAAGGCAGAGTATGTCTTATCACAGGACGGATACCCTTTCCCCAGAGAAGAATCATGAATAGCGAAATCCATGGATATAATCTTTGAAGAGGGGAAAGTGGCCGGAACAAAACCATTGTACTTATTCCCAGTACCCATGCTAGAATGAAAATCTGAAATCGATTCATTCATGAAATCAAGGGCTGACTTAGTATGTCCCGATTCTGGGAACGACTTATACCCTTTAGGTTTGCCCTTCACCAAACCTGAGTATGACATAAAATCAGAGGGAGCAAGTACTTTCCGAGGTGGGGAAGACATGGGAACTTCAGAGAGTTCACGCCGAATGGTGTAAACTCTATGTCTGAGCGATTCCCAATATCCAACAGCTGATGGATTCTCATCCTCTCTTGAATGGATGATCCACCATCCAAAGATGGAGGCGGACCACCCAAAGCACATGAAGGTTCGGGCCTTCTGCTAGAAACAGGAGAGCAAATTTCATCGTGGGATAAAAAATTACCCTCCAGACTTCTAGGTGCCAGAGAAAATGTGTCTTCCCCATCGGAATCCATATTATCAACACCTTCACTGGCTTCGGCATTGATAATAGGTGAAATGTTTTTCTTCTCGAGCAAAGAAAGACGGTTACCCAGTTCCAGATATTGGACCTTGGTAATAGCCTGGAACTACCGGTAGTTAACAGAATTTGTTAACGCCTTTATATCTTCACTAATTGAAGAATCTAAAGGAGTCCATTGGCCATACCTACCCGTACTATGCCCATGCCAAAAAGGTGGCAAACTGTACGGGTCAAAAGATGGTATAGTTTGATTTGGTGGATACAAATAACTAGTGGGCCACCTAGATCTATAAAATTCATTGCTCCTTATACCCGAAGGAGCCATGAAGGAACTATGAATAGTGGTATCAATAGGCCTACTAAAGATGTGCGTAGTCTTGGCCTGAGGACGAGTCAGCCTCAATTGAGACCCAGATGAATTATTGGGGCCAGTGACGGAGCTCGGTCCATTGGAAACAGAAGGTGTAAAAACCTGTCTGGAACCATCCACAATTTCATCTATTGCCGGAGCAACAGATATAGGATATTGTGGATTGTCTTCCAAACCCCAATCCCAAAATTCATCCGAGGTGGTAGCTGATCGCCAGGGAGAAAGACCAAGTCCTTGTTTTTCTCTATTTTCCATAATAATGCAATAAGTATCTTGTATTACCTGTATATAATACTTCTATGAAAAAAAAACTGTTTAGTTTCACAAAGTGTAGGAAAAAATTATAAATTTTTCCTCCAAAATCACGTCACACATGATGCACGCAGTAGTGGAACCGGAAAAGTGATGAAAGAATAGAGAGCTTCCGCCAAGCTAAGGTAGAGGTCATCAGTTTTTTGTTTGTTTCCGGTAGATGTTAGCTGCTAGTAGATAATATCTAAATTTTACTATGGTAGCGTATTTATTGTAATAAAACACACGTTACTAGTGGACGGCAGGAACTGCTTACACATCCGGCGCACGAGGGGGGGGGGTCGATTCTGGTAACTTGGGGTACAGAGGTGTAGCTGGGAATTGGAAAACACCCCCAGTCATATATTGACACATTAAAAAAATCCTACTCATTCATATATTCCTTACCTAAAATGTCGACCCATTCATATATTTTAAAAGGGTAATTAGGTGATAAATCAATAAATGTTTCAGCAGCTAATTATTAATTGTTTGTACAGACATGGTCCAGATAAGAGACATCCTGTAATATATTAATTTGACACTTGATTATTCAATTATCGGAGGATTAAATGTTATCGTAGTAATCAGACATAGGAATTTATCTGTGTATTTTAATGTATTAAAGATACTTACCATTCATATATACTGGGTTTACCTCATTCCGATGGTCTTACGGAAACATACCTTGTAAAAAAGACGATACCTATCGTTTGAATGAATCTGTATTCATACAAACATATTATGCTATGAACTAATAAAAAATAATAATATCCTTTTAAAACAGGAGTTTAACCTTGTGTTCAAGTCATCGATTGTTGACAGTTCTCCGATGGGACCTTTTTTTACCTTAACCTCGTTTCGATGTACTGGGAATTCCCTGTTATGGAGAGCCATTGGGGCTAATATGCTTGACTGCTTTGGCGGGTTATTTATATCAGATATATTTGAACCAAATAAAAGAATTTTTTATTATTTTAAAAATTCTGTATAGCACACTTAGATGGAAAAAAGATATGATTGCATAAAATGTAAAAACAACAATTGATTTTTATTTAATTGTTTGGGATTAAATTTTATGCACTTTNTATTTCCATCTCGTTGTGAGATTAAGATGATGGTAGGTCTGACGTCTTTCAAATGGGCTGTGACGTTGTTGATAGACAGCTGAGGTAGGTATGTTATACATGCTTTTGTAGATAAATCAATGTAGATAAAGGCTATGTATGTCCCAAAACCGTAGCGTTGTAGACCGATCGAAAAAAATCGGGAAATTGATGAGCCGGTCGAAATTATTTTTCTGTAAGTTAAGAACCTTGTGTTATGTAAAGGAATAGGGGGGTAATTTTTTTTTGAGACAAGTGCCTGTGCCCCAGTCATATATTTGACAGCTCAAAAAACCGACCCAATCCAGCGGCACGTCTGTATATACAAGTATATAGGAAGTGACCCCCCGTGATCCAGTGTTCCTGAGTTCACTCCATTTTTGTGTGGGATTGTGTTGCTGGGTCAGTTTTCTAGGTTTTTTGCGTAGCGTTTTGCAGTTGTTTGTCCTTTTTTGATTTACCTCTTCTGGTTACCCATTTGATATCGTCAGTCTTTCCATAGAACGGTATAGTATTTATTTTAAACTCAACCCAATAACAACAAAGTAAAACAAATTATTTTGTCTACTCACAAGGAATTTGTATTTTCCCGCGAAAACAAAATGGGCGTGATTTCAAACGGAAGACATATAAATTAAATCGTGCGCCTCTTCGCCTTCACTTCCTGTTTATCAATTGACAGTAAACGACAGCAAGAATGGATTCAGGGAAAGATTACATGTCAAACAGTGCTGATCCTAAGAATGTTCAAGACCTAACAGCCTTCGTGAGTTATTTTATTATATATTGACATTAAAATTTATCTCAGTATCAGTAAACTTTCTAGTACAAATGTATGTCGAACATAATTTCAGGTTTCAACATGCACAAAACAAAATGAAAGTGTTTCAAATTGTAAAATCTTCCCCAACCCCTAAAACAGTATTGTGGTGCCAAGTTCAATTGGGCCGATTCCTCTTTACCTAGGGATAAAATCCGAAACAAGACCATTCGGATTTAACGTTAAAAATCAATGACAATAGAAAAGATTCATACCTCAACCGTTATTGTAGAGTCCTTCAAAAAGTTCAAACCCCACACTGCCCTAGCCATAATTTCTGAAGAAAGAATCCTTCCTCTTTTTTTTATATTTAAATTTTTTTTTGTTTTCAGTAATGTTTAGTGTTAAGAAATTTGAATTAAAGTACTAGTCGCCAAATACAACTAAAAATATGTTAATCTACATTCTAATTCCACATTTTCTTTTTTACGAATTACATTGAAAAATGGCACTGGCTACGATTACCCAGATTTACCTGGATTGGGTAATAATAACGAAAAATTAGGATTACCTGAAAGACTAAGTACCGGAATACAGGAACCTATTTCACGGGAAAAAAATCGGGTAATCGTAATTTTATTTGTTAGAATTACCTGGTCTTATTATTACCCGAAATAGTTGTATGTGAATAAAATATTAAATCTGATTGATTGTTTTTGTTGATCTTTTTTTATAGGTACCAATTTTATTATAAACTTTCATTCTGAATTTAATTTGTCTATATTTGTTTGTGTAAAAATATGGGCAAAGGCACTGAAAAGTGCTCACCGTGTATTTTATCAAGACATGTAGTTCATTTGGGAATCTTAAAATGGATGCGAATGAGGGAGTCCAGTCCTTCAATTTTGAAGTTGAACAAAAGTTTAAGTCATTTAAGGAAATTGAAAGCCAATATTTACGAAGTATATTTCATATCTTTTTGATGTATTATCAATTACAATTTGATATATAATAAAAATAATAATTCTTTCAATTCTTTATGTCCAATAATGAAATCCCTAGAACTTCCGGGTAATAATAAGACCAGGTAACTCTAACGAATAAAATTATGATTACCCGATATTTTTCCATGAAATAGGTTCCTGAACTGGAATTGTATTCCGGCACTTAGTCTCTCAGGTAATCCTAATTTTTCGTTATTATTACATAATCCAGGTAATCGTAGCCAGTGCCTTGAAAAATCCTGGATTAATGCATATACTCAGTACTCTGGCAAAGTAGATAAACAAAAAATCATATTTTTATGTACATCAAGATAGGAGGATTAATCAATACAATGTAAATGCTCTACAGAAATTTGCTGGTTTTCTGCAAATTCTCGTGCAGCTACATGTACATGTACATACATATTTATTGTATATATTAATTCCCTCAGTGGACACAATTATGAATGATTTTTATAAAATAACCCAGAATTATGAAAATTGTAGATAAAACTTGTACTTTTATGCAGTGCCTTTTTCTGAAAAAAAAAATTTTGTGTGCATAATGAAAATTTGAGGCAACAATTTTTATCA
Organism: Gigantidas platifrons; assembly: GCA_002080005.1. NCBI lineage: Eukaryota > Metazoa > Mollusca > Bivalvia > Mytilida > Modiolidae > Gigantidas > Gigantidas platifrons. The sequence continues at coordinate 125,707 of MJUT01010771.1, read as the reverse complement.
GTAGATAATAGATACGTTTAAATGTTTTAAATTGTTAAATATCATGCATATGGTTCTTTTTGTTGACATTGAATAAAATTGCAAGATGTTTACATTGAAAAAGCATGATACAAAAAAAATGTAGATCCAAATGTGATTTCATAATTTTGTTTGAATTTATGAGGTAGTTCAAACTTGGATTAAATACTTAAAATTTTGTATGATACTTTATTGCATGTAAATCAGTTTGAGAATATATAATCTTAATATCTTTAAAAAAAAATGTGTATCTTTATGATGTTTTAATTGAAGTATTGGTCATTCTTAATTCTGTCCTATGGGTTTGTTATTATATATGGTAAATGAGGCATATTTGTCAGGTTTCTACTAGTTAACGAGTTACTTATTTTTATATATTGTCATTTATTCATTAAATAAATTCAATGCAAGTCATGGTAAAGGTAAAAATTATTTTCTTGTTGTTGATGTAATAAAGCCTAGGGATTTTTCGTATTTGTATCCATTGAAGCTAGCCTCACACAGTTAAAGGAAACGATGATTGTTGCCAAAATTTGGTCAAACTGATCAATTTTTAGGTAATTTTTTTCTTGAATTTTATATTTTGCAAGATAATCAACAAAAATACTTTAATTTATTCTCAAAACTTATTGAAATTTTTCATTTGAAGGAGTGGATGCTTTTAGATCCATGATTTTAGAAAGTTTAATTATTTAGTGTTGGAGCCCTATCATTTGCATATAAACAGTTTAGATAAAATTAAAAACATAATTAAAATAAATTGCAAGCATGCCAAACTGTAAGCTACATGTATCTAAAAGAGTCTGAAATGATCATTGTCCAAGACGATACCAACATCAGCAACACTATCATACATAATATGATTTATTGTATTATGAATAATTGCATAAAAAAACATGTATTCATTGAATACCAGTTGTTCCCACCTGTCCTAACAATTTACAAGGACCAAAATTAGCAAAAAAAAATTTGCTGAGGTTTGTCATACATGTATGAATGTATTAACAGAGAAAAACAGTTGTTATAAGAAAGATAACTGTTTTTTTTTTTTAAGAAATGCATTTAAAAGCTGTGCTAGCTGTATTGAAAACGTTATAGTCATATAGACAGTGTGTGAAACTAACTTTTGTGGTTTCATAGACCCATCTCTATTTTACATAGACCTCACTGTACATTATATACAACATTTTGAAAATTTGACATAGACCTGCTTGATTTCACATAGACATTGTCTATAGGTCTACCCCTAATTTTGCACACTGTATAGATAAGAAGTAATTGTCAAAAACATAAATATGTTTGAATGACAACAAAGAACTATGTGGAATAGTAATGTATAGAGGCTTAAACATGTTTTAACTGTAATACTCTAATAAATTTATTTTTAAAATTTGCTCTTTAAATGTATTGTAAGTGGATTGTTAGTCAGGGTTATTAATATTTGTAGATCAAATAAAAATTCCTTTTATAGAGAAAATAAAGGACCTTTTAATTATTGTTTATCAACAGTTAGTTGTACAGCAATATATTTTAGTCAGTGGTGGACATTTCATAATGTGAAATGGGATTGTTAAATTGTTTTTGCATCAGATAAATGTTAGATTAATTTGACAAAGGCTTAATTTATTTCTTCAAATTGTACATTTCATTGTTGGTTGTATTATGTCCAGTTGTACATATGTATATCTGCAGAGTAAGCTAAAAGTTAACATGCAATAAATATTCCCATACCTTTTTAATACTATAGATTCGTTTAAGATTATATACCAATAAATGCATGAATTATTGTAAATATTTTGTCAACTGTGACAAACATAGTATATTATTTACCTCTTGTACAGAACAATGTCTAGTATTGATTAAGTGTAAAGAAATAGGAAATTGTCAAATATAAAATTTCTAATTAAATATTAAATGGAAAAGTTAATTTCATTGTTCACAGTTCTTGTATTTTAGATAGAAAACTGTGATATTGAATATTTAATCTAGGTAAACAATTTATACATTAGCAGTAATGGTTGTTTTTCACAAACCTTACATTACTTATATCAAACATGTCAAATAAACAAATCTAAAAATCTGATCGTTCAGGGATTTTTGTTTGTGTGTATAAAACTGGAAATATCTGAAAACTGATTAATGTTTTTGTGGTAGCTTTACTTAGCTTTATTTCTCTTCTACATATGTGAAAAAAATATATACTATATTTCTCTTCTACATATGTGAAAAAAATATATACTAAAGTAAAAATGTTGTACATAGTTGTAAATAATTCCTAAAAAAATATGCTTCTATAATAATGTATATATAGTACATATATGTACCTGCTGATACTAACTGAGACCCCATCTTATTACAAAATGAAGGACCCGGGTGGCTCAATGAGTTAGGTAGGTACATGTACAAAAAAATGTAGTTGGATTACCTAACAACTCATACAAGCCTATCACCAGTACAGCATGGGTTCGCACCCAGCTTTGTAAATTACAAAAAAGAGTGCACTTGACTCGCAGCCGCAAGTGATAAAGTTTTCCAATTGCTTGCCCATGGTCGGTGGTTCTCTCCGGATACTCCGGCTTCTTCCACCACTAAAACTGGTCGCCATGATATAGCTGAAATATTGATGAAAGTGGCGTTAAAGCACAAAAAATCAAATCAAATCTTATTACAAAATGATCAATTACATTTTGAATTCACATGAATTACATAAGTCCTTGTAGGATACAGCAGTAGAGGACAGAAGAAGGAATCACAAATGATAAAAATATGTATTTCTGTTTCTTAAATTGATAAACCAATATTAAGCCCTCAATATTGCTAAAGTTGGTGTTAAACATCAATCAATCAATCAATATTTATCAAATATTTAAGTATTGCTGATCAGTTTTGTCAAAAATCCATCAATGTATATGTAATACACAAAATGCAAATAATTTAAATCTTTATTCCTGTCCCAGTCCTGTCATACTAACTTTTATTTCAGTTCCTTACTCATGAAGACCAAACTTTTCTTCTCGACTTGGTTTTTATGATTATGATTCATTATAGATAATTGATATTAAATTGAACCATATTATTATACATTATAAGATGTACCGGTATACATGTTCTAAAAAAAATGAAAGTCAATACTTCAAGTATTGATTTTTGTTTTTCCTAAATGCCTGGTCTTTTTTTGGGGGTCTTTTGCAGATTCTACTTTCTTAGCTACAGTCAAGGCCTGATTATCATATAGGCTAGCTAATGTACAATGTAGGCTGCAGCATAGAGCCCCTCAAGCTTGAGGGACCTGCTAAAAGATTTTCAAATTTAAATTTTTAAGCTACATTTGTATGTAAATATGTAAAAAAAATAAAATAAAAAAACAGGTGTGGGTGAGCTAGAAGGTAGCTCTGTCTAAGGTGGGACCCATATTTTCATTAGCCTAAGAACCCCAAAAGGTCATAGTCCAGCCCTGGCTACAGTGTATTTTATTCTGTTTACTACAAACATTAAATGACCCTTCTTTTTTTTTACAGTACCTTAATGATCATTAATACTGCTATTATCTAGTACATGTAATATATTGATTTGTGTGAATTATTTTTTATAGGTACAGAACCTTCTACAACAGATGCAGGACAAATTCCAAGGAATGTCAGACCAAATCATCAACAGAAATATCCTTTATATTACAAAATTATGTTTGGTTTACTGAATAATACATGTACAAAATGTATGTCATCCTGACTCATCCAATCCTGTAGAAGTTTGACTTTAGAAGTTATTGTTACCTAAAAAATTCTTTACTTATTCTATATTTATCGGTAATTTATACATTTTCCTCTGATTTCACAGAGGGATATTTTCAGTGTCAATGGACTGACCATGATCCTGTTAAATTGTAAATATGTTTGTCATAATAGAAATTTCTATCAAATAAGGGAAAAATACAGTAGTCAGAAAGGCTGTATTGTTTTTTAAAAGACAGAAAATGGGTTGCAATTTCAGTATATACCGGTACATAATCTAAAATTATGGGACAATTTTGGAAATCACCTGTCGCCCATTGATGTGAACCCAAATTGTTCATACACAATGTATATAATCATGATAGCCTGCTGGTGGACAATACAGGCTCAAACTGGTCTCTTGTTTAACTTTTAGCATGCATGTTTACCTGGGTTTCAACTGGACTTATACATTTATATTCTTGATCAAGCAAATAAACAAATGAGATAAAAGTATATTAATATAAATTATTAATACTCATTAGTGGTCTTTAAATTTCCAAAGAAAAAACATAAATACATATGACAATATGTTATATTGACCAGAATTTCCCCTTCAGTTACATATGACAATATGTTATATTGACCAGAATTTACCCTTCAGTTACATATGACAATATGTTATATTGACCAGAATTTACCCTTCAGTTACACATGACAATATGTTATATTGACCAGAATTTACCCTTCAGTTACATATGACAATATGTTATATTGACCAGAATTTACCCTTCAGTTACATATGACACTATGTTATATTGACCAGAATTTACCCTTCAGTATTCTCTAACGTTTATTGACTAGAACTATATAATATTTGAAGGTCTTTAAAGAAAATACTCTCATAATAAATCAATGTGATAAGAGGTGCTAAATACATATATCGACTAGATTAGAAGTGTGAAGTATACCTACTTTGTATGTGTAAATACTTGCCATTTATTTCTTATCACACTCACAGATATGAAGTATGTAATTTAAAAGGTATAGACTTGATAGAACAATAATTATAAAGTGCATATATATTGCAGTATTTATTTATGTATACATTATATAGCTCAGTATTTTAGGAAAATATGCCATCAGTGATGTGGCCTAAAATACTTGAGGTACATTTTGTAAACGTTATCACTGCTTATAGAGGCTATCCGTTTTTACTGTTTGGTTTAATGTACACATTAAAATGCTATTATATCTTTATTTCAGCAGAAGTTAGTCTTGTTACAACATGCATGTACAAGCCTACTTTTTACAACTAAAATAATGCTGTACTTCAATATTGTTTGTTTGTTGTGGTGTTTAACTCCACTTTCAACAATATTTCAGTTATATCGTGGCACTAAGTTTTATTGGTGGAGGAAATGGGAGTACCCAGAGAAAACCACTGACCTGCCACAAGTCACTGACAATCTTTATCACATAAAATTGCACCAAGTACACCTTGCCATGAGCGAGATTGAAACTGTACTTCAATAAACTTGTATAGGTATATCCAAATTCACGATGAGGACTAATAAATATACCTTTACTTTGTTGTACTTCAATAAACTTGTATTACAATGTAAAGGTATATTTATTAGTCTTTATTGTGAATTAGGATGAATAACATGTCAACATTTTTAGAATGCTAGATGTAGCAGAAAAAGGGAGGTAATTGGTTATTATTGTGCATTAATTTATATTGGTAACATTTCAAATTTTTTAGCAATGCTTGAGATGTTGCAGAAAGGGGGAGGTAATATTGTCTTCATTTGAAATAAACTAGATTGAAATGAAAATTTAAATTGTAATTGACAACATGTCAATCAGTTATAATAAACATGTTTTTCCTTAACCATTTCTTACTTGATGACATGGGAAGTCGAATTGATGACCTGGAGAAGAATATCGCTGATCTGATGACACAAGCTGGCGTGGATGATGGACGAGCATAACATTCCACAACAAACAGTTTGAAGCATCCTGCGTGCCTTCTACATGTCATTGCCATTTTTAATACTAAACAATAAAAAAAATTTACTGCTCATAATTTGAAACTGTAATCCAGTTTCAAATTATGAGCGCTTTATGTGTGTTTTGTTTGCTGTGTAGATAGTGTAATATTTATTAAGACTTCATCAAAGTTTGTTGGACCAATTTTAAGACATTTTAGACAATTACCTTGTAGATGTGATGAATTCAGGACTATGCATATATGGTAGAACAAAATTTTTTCCAAAAGTATTATTTGATATATATATCATTGGGGTGTAAGGATTCATATTTATTATATATTTGAAACAATGTACAAAATGTACATGTTAATGTGATTTTACTTTGTTAATCAAAGATATACAACTTTAAAAAAAAATAAATGTGATATTTGTATTTGTCTTATATATCTTGTAATACTAGACCATTTGTACATAACCACATCGATGGTGTAATGGTTAGCATACTCACCTCCAGTGCGGTAAAGCATGGGTTCAAGCCCTGATCGGGTCAAACCTAAGATGTTAAAATTGGTATTTGTTGCTTCTCCGCTAAGCACTCTGCATTAAGGAGAAAGAGCAAAGACTGGTTGGCTCAAAATCAGGATAATGTGTTTAAGTGGGGCTACATGTCTATCCGCGAACTGTTGTTTCAGTGAGCTAGCACTATAAAAATCCAGCTAAGCATGTTGGTCTAGTACCAAGCAGACCTCATCATTTTTCATTGAAAATTAACATGTTCTTGACAATATTGCTGAAAATTTGCTGAATTGGCGTTGAACAACAATTCACGCACTCACTACTATATTTCCCTTATACATGTATGGAGATTTAACATAACATGGTCATCATCTTTGTTTCTAATGGGACCCCAGGTTGTTTACTTCGCATCATCAAATTTACTTCTATATTTTAAATAGCAACCTCAGGTTTGTTGTGTCAGAATGACAGTCCATGTCCTGCATGATCGACTAACTTTTGTAAATCATGGCATTGTTCACACACACCCTATTTTTTTGTTTTTTTTTATCTGAATGATTTTTGGTGTTTCCCTATATAAAACAATGGACTTTTTTATTTCTTATTATTATCATATGAGAGAGTATGTCTCCTCTGAAACAAGTGAATGAATTTCAATGAAACTTTTTTGATTGCGAAGATCACTGATTCAAATGAAATATTATAAATTGGTATTGGCAGTTGCTCTGCTAAGTACACAACATTGAAAATGTTGTCTCAAGGTTAATAAATATACACTGGGGTAAAGCTGATGACCGTGACTGTAAATTACGGTCATGCCAAGATGTCGGAAATGAAATTAGCTAAGAATTTTTTTTGTCGATTAAATTGTTTCTATAATGTATTTTAAATGACACATGCATTAGTAAGATAGTAATCTATGAACTTTTCACAAGGAAATCACAAATTACGACTGAAAAATGTATATGAAAGAGAAAATCCGATTTTAAAAAATCGCTAAGATGACCGTAACTGAAAACTGAGATGACCGTAATTGCAGTTTTCAGTTACGGTCATCTTAGCAATTTTTTAAAATCGGATTTTCTCTTTCATATACATTTTTCAGTCGTAATTTGTGATTTCCTTGTGATAAGTTCATAGATTACTATCGTACCAATGCATGGGCCATTTAAAATACATTATAGAAACAATTTAATCGACAAAAAAGATTCTTAGCTAATTTCATGTCCGACATCTTGGGATGACCGTAATTTACAGTTACAGTCATCAGCTTTACCTCAGTGAATATATCTATCCGTGGGCTATTGTTTCAGTGCATTTCAAAACCTAAGAGTGTTGGTATTGTATCTCATCATAAAGTAACTTTTTCACAATGACATAGCCGAAAAATAATGTTTATAGAGGGCACAACCAATATATTTTGTCTATGATGAGGAACAATAACCATTGAATGAACACAAATGTTTGTGTTGAGAGGCACATCTATATAATGTTCTCAAGAATATAGCTGAAATACTGGGTTGCATTTTTTTATGCATATCTCAATTATGAAAAGAAAGTTTAAACAGTGATGGTCAACAATTCTAATATCAACAAAATGAACAATAACCTCTCATCTCAACTCACTGAACACAAAAAAGACCATGACAAATCCTGGCTTGGGGTAAGCACAAAAATGTGGGGGGATGAACCGATTAATGGGATCCCAACCCTCCCGTCTTGATTATAGGATCTCCAAGGGCAACAACAATACATATATAAGCAAACAATAAAAATCCTGCACAGATTCACTTCCACTTAAAAAGACCACATACTGTCACAAAAATTGAAAGACAACATAAACATGGACAATACAATAGCATGATCAATGAATACTTGTAATTAACAGACTACTAGCTAGGAAGGTAGAATATGCTGGTTAAAAACCATAACTCTTAGGGGGGGGGGAATATCATAACTTATACTTCTAACAAGTTCAACATCAAGTCATCAAATTGTTGGAAACATGTTTTAAAATCATGATTCATCTAGGCGATATAAAAACACAACATTTCACTATAATAGTTGGAGTTTATATCGGGATCCAAAGGGATCATATGTACAATTGTAAAGAAAAACTGGTCACTTGACGTTTAACAACAATTAATCAATCTACAATGGAATAACTAACCAAAACACTGAACAAAAAAAATATTTTTGGTGAAAGACACGGCTGTATATTGTTTCCGCAATGGAAAAACAAACTGTTAGGGGTGTTTTATAATGTCACTTTAAACAATATTTCAATTATATCGAGACGGCCAGTATTACATTTGTATTTGCTCACCTGCACCAAAGGTATATGTGAGGTATGGTCATCACTTTGTATCTGTCATCGGCAAACATTGGCTTCAACATTTTTCTGACAAACCACTGGCCCTTTAGGAAACAAGCTATGTATATAGAAATGTTATTTGGGTAATCCTCATCATTCTACACGATTTTCATTTCATTCGGAAATTGAACATGACTACTAGGGCCAATTACACTTTCTGATTGGATTAAATTTTTTAGATCTTCGAAACCACATATCTGATGGAAATATTCCTTGGTACTAATGTTCTTTTGGTGACCTTCTAAGATGATTGTTTTTTGGCGATCGGAAATCTAAGTTGATTGCAATCAAAAGACAAATTTAACATAGAACCTATTGGAAAATGTTTTAATTTCTTATCCTAAGACCACTAAAGCCATTTTAATAGTATAGTCAAACCTGTCTCATGTGACTTTTCAAGGAAACAGTGAAATATGGTCACAAAAGACAGGTGGTCGCTTAATACAGGTTTAATTGATATAAAATGCACTATGAAGTGAATTAAAAATAAGGTCACATAATACAAGTTATTACTTAATAGAGGTGGTCACTAAAGCAGCTTTGACTGTATAAACTTTGCTGAAATATGCATTGAATGGTCCTGAACAAATATGTTTTTGTGTTGATTGGATGGCCACCACAGCAGGGCATAGTTTTATCAGATTCTATAGGATAATGAAAATAATAATTTCTCTCAGAAATTATAAAATTTGATTGAACCCAAACTACATAAATGATCACTGGATGGTCCCTTACTATTTTTTTTTTTAGTTTTTCTGTCCTTTGGAAATCCAAGATGGCTGTGAACAATATGACACATTTAAAATAGGCCCTATTGGAAAATGTTTTAAAATTATTTGTATCCGAAACCACTATACATTTGACAGCAAACTTAGCTGGCATGTGCCTTGGATGGTCCATTTTATAAAATGTGTTTTTTTTTGCATCTTATCGGAAATCTTAGATGGCTACACCACCACTGCAGGTTTTACAAAAAAAAAGACAATTTCAGTTTTTCATTTAGATGTAGCAACATGCCAGCAGCACCTGCATATGAAGATGATATTCCAGAATTTGTGGTTTCTATGAAGATTTCCTTGATAGAGGGTTGCTGCTAACTATGAAACTACTGAATCAATCGTTCCTAGTGATTAAGATGAAGTCATCACTTAGAGAAAGGTTAAGTCTCCACCATGACTTGGTTAGCCGTTACGGAATATCTGTGTAGCAAATGACTACAGATATGTTCCGTTTGCCGTATTCATACTCCCATAATTTCCTCTTTCATTGCTCACCACCTGATTTTTAACTATAGTAACATGATGTGTGCCTCTTGTGTAATAGGTACTGCATGCCTTTCCAGAGCACCCAAGTTCATCCATTTTTTTATTGGGTTCGTGTTGCTCATTCTTTACTTTTCTGTGTAGTATTTTGTCAACCAGTTTGTCTTTTTGGTCTTTGTATTGTCTGTCCTTTGAATTACAGTTTCTGATTACTCCTTTGGTATCTTTAAAACTTTTCTGTTAATATGGGACCATATGGAAAAAATTTAAAAATCTGAGAAACTATAAATTTGATTGAACCCAAACTGTACATCAATAATCATTAGATTGTGGCCCCTACACATTTTAATTCTTTATGTTGATTGGAAATCCAAGATGACTGCCATCACAGGGTAAATTTGACATAAGACTAGGGAGAAATGATTTGATATTATTGTTAGATCAAACCACTACACTACACCATTTGGCAGGAATGGTGTTTTTTGTGTCTGTCCGAAATCCAAGATGGCTTCCACTGCAGGATGTAGTTTTCAGTTAGGCCCATATGAGAACAAAATGAAAGATGAAATAAATGAAAAATAGAGACAAAAAAATGTAGATTAAAAGAATACTAAAAATAAATTTGGTTTTGTTTGTGTTTATTCTTCATTTATTTCATCTCTCCTTAGTTAAAATGTTAACTAGTCACACCAGACAAATGAAAGACAAATGCCACATGATGACAAAAACTCAAAATTTTAGGGCATTTTGAAAGATGATTAAATACAACATGTAAGTATACAGCAAAATTAATAATTTATTAATGTTCAAATTTTTTCTGTCGGCATGATAATTTATGCCATCTATACATCAACTGAACAACTTGAACAAGGATCACAGATTGGAATGAAAACAGCTGTTATTCTGTCTCACAACAAATATTTCCCTTTTGGTAAACTCTTCAATCTGTAATGGACAAGAATAAGAATTATTGTATGTACATAACACTTTCTAGATTACTGATTATGGACTATATTTACATACATTGTACATATATTTCTAAACAAAATTGAAATTTGCTACATATACCCAAAGCCAGTGTTAACATGACTGCATCGGATGTTGTATTATGAAAATTCAATTCATTTGTCATGTTTACTTTCAATCTGACTGTCTTAATGGTATATTTGTTGAGTGAGTGAGTGATTGTTGGTTAACGCCAATGACAAATTTTTCAGAACAAGTCAATTTTCGATCAGATGATGCACACATTTACTAGACCAACACATTTAGAGTTGGATTTTAAGTTCTAGCTCATTGAAACAACAGTCTACAGACAGACATGTCCCTCCAATCAACCAGTCTTTGCTCTTGCTCTTTCATGCTGCATGTTTAGTGGAGAAACAGCAAAAATGTCAATTTTATAGTCTTTGGTTTGACTCGACATGGCTTCAAACCAACGACCTACTACTAGTGACGACTACCACATTCTAGGGGATCGTGCTAACCATTACATTATACCATCAATACGGTTGGTATGTTTGTTTACTATTACAGAATAACAATGGAATGAGTGTTACATTATTGTATCTTATAAGTAAAGGTGTTGTGAGGTTTTGTGTTACTCTTAATAATATTGTTGTTTGCAAAAGGGAAATCACTCCACATAAAGATAAAAGTCTAGTTGCCTATACAAGAATATGGACAGCAAATATTGAATTTAGCACATAAAAAGTAACTCCCATATAAAATTTGGAACGGATACAAACAATAAAGCATTTATTTATTTTAGAAAAGGGGACATAACTCCAATTGAGCTGATGCGTTAGGAAAATTGTAATGACATGAACATGTTCATATCGTATCAAAACAAAAAACCAAATAGGAGCTACTTCTGTCAAAAGCTTAAAGACTAGTTGCCATACAAGACACAAAAAGGCAACACAGCATAACCAGCACCCTATGACAGATGGGGTATAATATATTGTGTACAATATTTTAAATTGGGAACAAGTGGGTATAAAACCCCAAGTCCCCATTAAAAAATCAGATAAAATAAACCAATGACCTGATAACAACCAAATACAGTTGGAGTATAAAGACACACGAAGCAATGAGTTCCAGCAAATTAATAACAGTCATTAAAATGAATGAAGCAATGATTTCAGCTTTGGCTTCTCATAACCATGATGTAACAATTTTCCAGGACATGAGTAGCCTCTTGTTTAAAACATTCTTGATAAGCAGACTAGGATTTATAATAGTGTATCAAATGGAATACAAAATCCTATATGCATGGGATGCAGGAATGCTGATACTCAAGAAAGTAATTGTAATCATTGGCAGATCTAGGTTATTACATGTACAGCAGAGCTGCCAACCCAAAATTTTGATCTCGGGGAGATCTGGACATTTTTTCAAGGGAGGTTTATAAAATTGTGAAATATTTACATGTAAAACATATATGGTGCCTGTATTTATTGCCTAGTGTCGCTGATAAGAAATTCCTGCATTTACACATTACAGTCATCCCGACCTCCGTGAGAAATGCTGAAATCCGAGATACAAATTTTGCATTTGTGCAAAATAGGGCCCTTTGGTTGACTTGGTTAAACACTGAAATTCGGATGAATAACACCCTTTAAATTTTGTTAGCCATTTCTTTTTCGCGGTGACGCCGGTGCGGTTGCGGTCGTCCTCTTCAACATCAGTCTCATGCTCACGTTGTCGTTTGGATGCCATTTATACTGCTATTACATTAACAAATGTCCCTCCTGCCAATATACAGCTGTAACAGCCATTGTAATCACACAATTTTACGTGGGAGGCTACATGGCTGTTCCATTATCATTTTCTATATCCGGTTAAAAAAAAACCGAAAAGAACGTCATTTATAGAATTTCTGCACGAAACGAATCTTGGGAGAAAACGGTACCGATGTGGAAGGTCGGGAGACATGGCCGAAAATCGGTAGGCTCCCGCGAAAAACGGAGGGTTGGCAGCTCTGGTACAGTTATCATAAATCTTAGAACACAGCTTCCTCTCATTGTCAATATCTACCATCAATACAAGAGAGATCTATCATTATCAGTAATACATCTTGTATCTTTTTTTATGATCACTAAATAATGGGTTGTTAAGTGAGTGAGTGACTTGTTTTACGCCAAGCGAGCAATTTTTCAATTACATTTGTGTATCATTGCAAGAACAAGTTACATTTTGATGGGATGATTTGTACTAGACCAATATGCTTAGTTGGATTTATATAATACTAGCTCACTGACACAACAGTCCATGGGGAAGACATGTTGATCCACTTGGACACATTATCCTGATTTCAAGCCAAACCAGTCTTTGCTCTTAATAATGCATACTTAGCAGAGAGATAGCAAATTCCAATTCTATAGTCTTTCGCTTGACCTGACCTTGTATGGTAAAACATATTTTTCAAAACTTCCACAAGTTAAGGTTCTTGTTCATTGTAACACAACATACTTTTGTATCAATTCTTTATCAGTTGGTATATTATCTTCTTCTTCACTACTACTATCATCCTCACTGTCAGAATATCTTTTCTTCTTTTTCTTTTCTTTCTTCTTATTCTTAGACTTTTTATGCTTTGACTGAAATTGATGAAAAAAATATCACATCTGTGTCATATTATATGTGTTGATACACTTCTATTTTAAGCCCATTTCTAACAATCTACTTTTAATTGGACAAAAATCAGTCAGAGCTAACTTGAGTAATAACGCAACATGTTTATGACAGACTATTTTTCATGGGATAAAGTCACATAACTTTGGAACAAGACAAGTAAACATCGTCAAAATTATACAGAAATTATAACTCTGAAACAAGTCTTTGAGTAGACATGTCACACCACTTGGACACATTATGTTGATTCTGAGCCAACCAGACCTTGTCCTTTCTCCTTAAAACTATGTGCTCAGCAAAGAAGCAGCAAATACCAATGTTATAGTCTTTGGGGCTCAAACCCATGATCTGCCGTACTGGAGGAAAGCATGCTAACCATTACACCACCAATAAACTTAGTTGATATAAAACATGAATGTACATAATTCATAACTGTTTAACACACTGATCACTACTTCAATAAGAATTAAAAGAGGTTGTGTAATAACATACAGTTGAATCTCGTTATCTCGAACCACAGCGGACCGAGAAAAAAATTCGAGTTATCCATAGTTCGACTAAAGAGGAATGCAAGAATTCGATGTCCATGAAAGGGGAAGTAACTCCATTTGGAATGTTATATCAATTTTCCGACCTCATGATTTTTTTTTTTTTTAGTTTTTGATATCCATATCAGTTGTTTTTAATTTGGTATGTGCATGTTTCTTTTTTAATTTCCTTTCCGTTGACTATTTCCGTTGACACTATCGTCGCATAATTCCTTGTTTTGTTTTGTGTAATGTTGACACTATTGTCGCATACTTCCTTGTTTCGTTTTGTGTAATTTATATGTTATTTTCTAGTGTATTGAAAATCAGTAATGTTTTTATCGTTCATTTATAATGATAAAATAATTAATCAACTGACAACGAACTGTACATAAATGAATAACTTTATTAACAAGATAAACTCACGTTTATTAATACAAAGGAAACATCATGGCAGGCAATACACACATGTTTTTATTTGAAGAATACGAAATATTTAATGAAAAGAATGTATCAATGAAACGCATATAAAATATTATAAAATAGGAACAAAATGTATCAAGCACTAATAAAACATATAAAAGCAATTTACTCAGTATAATTAATAATAAGTAAGAATGAATTTCTGAAGATTGAAATCTCTTTGTCAACAATTGTCATATGGCAATACACAATGTTTTTATTTGAAGAATACGAAATATTTAATGAAACGATTTGTCAATAAAACGCATATAAAATTTTATAAAATACGAACAAAATGTATCAAGCACTAATAATACATATAAAAGCAATTTCCTCAGTCTTTGTTAGAATTCATTTCAGCAGATTGACAAAAACTTGAAATTTTACTATGACCAAGTACTGTTTGATTGCCACATCAAATGATATGGGAAAAGTCGTAAGAATAAATAATTGTTAGTGATTTAACTGATTTTATTTAATTATCACTTGATTGCTTCATTTAAAATTAAAAACAGCTAGTTTACACATTTCTTTATAATAATAACAACAATTAACAAAATTTATAAAGCTTAATTAACAGAGAAGATGAATGACGCCAGCCATAAATTTGACACTTTGACAACTGTTTATTGAGGTTAATTATCAGTTTGACATAACGAACATTGTTTGCATTTATTTTAATTATTAGTTCGACATAACGAACATGTCTTGCATTGATTTTCACCTTTGGGACTGAAAAGTTACTTCGAGACAACCGAAATTTCGACATATCGAAGTTCGAGATAAAAGGAGTAAAATCAGTTGAAAAGCACAAGGTTTTGTTCGGGACTTGAATTTTTTTTCGAGAAAGCCGAAATTTCGAGATAACCGAGTTTGACATAACGAGATTCACCTGAAGTTTCAATTAGTTCTAGGGGAGACATAATTATCAGTTTATAACTCACCTTTTTCTCCTTTTTATTCTTGTGTTTAGAATGTTTATGTTTTCTATGTGTGTTATCATCAGATTGACCAGTAATCTTTTCTGTGTAATGTAACAATGAGGTGACTATAGAACCATGTCGGCCCTGTGTCGTATGATCCAGATAATCTTTACTGCTAACTAAGCTACTGGTGACAGACGATGATGAACCTAAAATGGAATCATTTTTGTTATATACACTCCAACAAAAGTTAAGCACCACCCTATATATATATATATTTTTTTTTTAACAACAATAATATTTTATTCAAATGCTTGTTACAACCATCTTCATAAGCCCAAGCTTCTTATGAAGCAATACATATAAAATAAATATAGAGAAATTTGCAACAAAATTATATTAAAATAATTCATATTCAAATAGTTTACAAATAATTATGTAGTCTTTTTAGAAATGAACTTTTCTGCATTAATTCATTTCCTCTATATATTTGAAGGTATTCCCTAACAAATAATGAGTAAACATCAAGCCTTTTAGTTTTTTGCTCTGAAATGTAATATGCTTTATATATTGAAAATCCAATGATTGTAAGAAAATAGTTGAAGTCATAATAGCTTTTATCGAATATTTTATAACCAAATACAAGATGATATAATGTTATATCATTTTCTATTCCACATTTTTTTAACAATTCTCTTATTTCCCCCCAAAACTCTTTGAAAAAAATACAAGTCCTAAAGTAGTGACTATAGTCTTCCACTGTATTACATACATTGCATAAATTATTTTTCATGATTTTCCATTTTAAAAGTAGCTTTTTAGTAGGAATAATGAAATGTAATAATTTCCATCTGAAAACCTTCAACTTATTTTCACTTAAATAATTAAATATAAAATAACATACTGTTTCACATTTTGGTAGTTCTTGTTGTAAATAGGTATACCATGTATTAAAACCAATTGGTTTTGTAAATTTCTCATTGAGAAGCAATTCATAAA
>MJUT01010771.1:83786-98165 GCA_002080005.1 Gigantidas platifrons | reverse complement strand
TTATTATTATTATTATTATTATTAAAAATGTATACATTTAAACTTTGTTGTATCAAAGTCGAACTAGACAAGTATTTGATTTATCCTTGTTAAACTAATCTAAAAGCTACTATGAACAGAAAAATGTTTTGTATTTTGATATGTCAAAAACATTTCACTTTTCAATAGGATGTATTTACCAACTTCTCCTAAAGCAAGTCCTCTTGTTACAGCAGTCTGTTGCTTCTGTTTAGTGATCACATCACAATCTGAATCAGTAGGCTTCTGGAAAACATGGACAGGTTTATAATGTCTGGGTAGGTCTGGAGGTGGGAAATGCTTTCTTAGGTTAAGTGGTTTGTCAGAGAGCTGAAATCCTTCTAATACTTTCCCAATATATCCTATAGGTAAATGTTTCGATTCTGAAATATGAAATTGAAATATTCCATCTTTAAAAATGCTATTCAAGTAAATTTATACATCTGAATTTTTAGAATTTGAAATCATCTGAATTCTAATAATATGAATTCTTAAGATTAGGAATTATCTAAATTCTTACAATAAGGAATTCAACTTTAACAATACTTTGGATTTATTTTTGTTTTCTGTGTTTCAATTCTCATAGAATGCAATTTAATTCTCTGAAATGTCTATCAATTATATAATTCTAGATAAAAAAAAAAATAGAAGTACAATAGTAAGCAAATGTTTATGGAAGAACCCTTATTTTATCTTAAAGTCAATAAGAAATAATAAGAACAAAAATAGGTACATGGAAATGTACATGTAACTGTAAAAGGATGGACTTCATGTATTACAACAGTGTCCAAATTTAATTTATTTGGTCAAAAGTTTCATTTGCAAATGAAATACAAAATATGAATTTATCATTTCAAGCACATTTCAAAAGTCATAATTATTTTTGTGAAATATCAATAAAAATTTTAAAATCTACATGTAATGTATCCCATATGTAATCGAGTGGTCTAGGGCGCTGGACATAAGACTAAGCGAATGGTGCTGCAGTGTATCAATGGTGTGAGTTCAAATCCCATTGGTGGAAGAACAAAAATTTGACAGCTTCAAAATCTAATTCTAACACTGTTTGGTTTAATTTTCAGACGTATATATTATATATTATATTATATACCGGTTTATTATGGTTCATAGAAAAATGCCGTATTTTTATTGGACTCCCAGCCAGATAAATCGGACTATGATTAGGCTGCAGCCATAGATATAAATCATGTGATTTAAATGATAAAAAATGTCATTCACTCCCCCAGTTCAGTGTAGCTTAGTTTTCCTATCCATCAATTTTAACATGTTTTTATACATACCATGTTTACTTCTGGGAGCTGTCCATCCATGTAAATTTGATGAATCTTCTATTTCCATTGTCATATCATAGTTACTCATGTGATCTGTTTTATAAATATCATCGTCTGCATCTTCTAAAGCACCAACTCCAAAAGCCTACAATATAATCATAGATATGTGCTACGTCAAATATAAATTGTCTATATAAACCACATGCAAAATATTTAAATTTTAAATTTAAACATATTTTATTCAGAAAAGTACTGAAAAGGATTGGATAGCAAAATATTTCACATCACTTAGAGGGTCATAAACCGAACCTCCATGGAACCAATATTTGAGTTCGGAATAGGCAGGTGTTCTGTTATACATGATAAATTAACGAAGATTTTCTACATTAGGACTTTATTCAAAGTTCGGTTTATACAGGTTTCACTGTATCAAAATTGACTGATTAAAATAAATTATCTCCCCTTGGTGTAAACATTTCAAATGTGATAGGTTATTGGTATATACATCGAAACCTTTCTAAACTGAATCTTGAATAAACCGGAATTCTGTATAACCTGAACTTTAAATAAAGTCCCAGTGTAGGATTACACCTGTCTATTCTGAACACAAGAGGAGGTTCCATTTAGACAGGTTTAATTGTATCTTCATTTTCAGCAATTTATCAGGAATACCATGACTACCAAACTTATTGAGGAAGAAAGCTCAGACAATGAACTGATCCATGATTAATATGAGTAGTTTGTGGAAACATTGACTTCTGAGGTGACAATCCATGTCAGTGTTCATGGTATTAGAAATTAACTTGCATATAAAAAGATGTAGAAAAAAAGATGTTCACATATATAGAACAATGATAATCAAGAATTAATGCATGTAAAAGGAATACCTTTGAGGTATGGTCTGATGTTAAGGTCTCTGTCATTATATACCTGTCCTCTGATTCCTTATAATCAAGGATTAATGCATGTAAAAGGTGATGACATTTGAGGTATGATCTGATGTTAAGGTCTCTGTCATTATATACCTGTCCCCTGATTCCCTTTCTCCCTGTCTTGGTTATGGCTGGTGGTTCAAATAAATTAATGTGACTTCCTGGTAAAGCTGATCTTGGGTCAAGGCCACTGTATCCAAGACCATGGACATTATCTTTAGCAACAAATGAGATTGGGTTTACATCTTTAGGTCCAAACTGTAATTCCTCATCAGATTCCTATAAAGTACAAGACTTCAAATATGTATTGGCAATTAGATTTCATCCAATACTTTTCACAATCTTTCTGGCAATTTCCTGAATTTGGATTTTATAATACATTTTTTCTCTTTTTATCAGAGAGCTAATGCTAATGTGAATGTTTATAAACTATGAACTTTAATTAAACAATACATTAATAAATTATAATTGATTTTTAATAGGATACACATGTATAAAGGATATGAAATCCTATCCTGACAGTTTTAGATTAAATGTAAATGTAATCCTGCTCTTACAGAGCCACCCCTTCTGCAATAAAAAAAAAGAAAAAAAAGAAAAGTGGCTTCACAAGAGAGGTGGTTTCTCTTGAGTGGAACACTTTATTATTATATAGATAGGTGTGAAATATGGAGATTTATCCGTGAAATAAATTCCGATATTTCACATGTGAAATATCAGTTTTTTCCCGCCAGAACTACTTTTAGACAACTATAAGTGTAGTGGTTACGTCCCTTGTTGTGTTACAATGAATACACACATGATTGTAACCTGAAACAATTGAACAAATGAAAATAAAGTTTTAGTACTTTTATAAATTATTTTAATTGAATCATTTTATTTATACATTAAAATCAAACACTTGCTTATTCTAAATCGAATCATTTCACTAGCATAACACAACAGATTTAAATATAAACAAACAACGGCAATGTAAAAGTGCATTGTAGATTGTCAGTTTCCTAATTCCTTTCACCACCCCTTTTCAATGAAAAATCGTCTGCTTTGAACAATCTTAAAAAAAACACAAAAAAAACAACAAAATGTCTGATCATTTTGACGCATATACGGCAGCTGTAGTCTCCAAATTTTTAGAAGAAAATGATTTTGACTTGGAAAATGTGGAAATGCCAGAATTTAATATTCTAGATGTCCAAACAAATGTTCCAAATTCCAATGGCAATACAAATGAAAATGTATATCAAACTAAAGCCCAGCTGGGTAGATTTCAGAACGTTTCATTTGAGGACATTGATGCATTCCTTAGTTCGAATTGTTACATATGAAATACACACGACTCGGACAATAATAACACATCGTGCCTGGGTCCTCAGATAAATCGGACTTACATGAGTCACAATTTGCAATGAATTTTTCCACAACAACTTTTCAAATCCGTCCATATTCACATAAAATTCAGAAACTCGTCCTTCATTTAAATTTCCAATTTTTTTCATCGAAGAGACAACACATGACTTGTTTGAATGTGCGGCCATATTGATTACACACTATCATTGCTCGTAGATTCATACGCGTGGAATGAAATATGCAAATTAAATAAAATAATATAAAAGAAATTTTGGAAGTCTATATAATAAACAGTATAACTAATCGTAGATTTTGAATATCAAAATAAGACCACTCGTGACCGAATACGCATTAAGGATTAAACTCGTGGACGGAACAAGTTCCGCCCACTCATTTAATCCTTATGCGTACTTCGGTCGCTCGTGGTCTTATTTTGATATTCAAAATCTACGATTAGTTATACAATATGTATCTCACTGCATCTTAAATTTGGCCTGATAAGAGGGTTATGGTTTATAACACCACTTTTAACAATATTTCAGTTATATCGTAGCGGTCAGTTTTATTGGTGGAGGAAACCGCAGTACCTGAAGGGAACCATCAACCTGCTTCAAGTCAATGACAAACGTTATCACAAGTTGTAATGAATACACCTCGCCATGAGCGGGATTCAAATTTTTATATTTAGTGATGATAGCTACTGACCACATATGTAGTTGTAAATCCAACTACCATACATTCATGTTCAGACGGCCCTGACCTTATAAGAGGGGTGGTCCAAAACTATTTGTGTTTTTAGATAGATGCATTTTAGAAAATGGTGTTAAAAAAACAGTACAAAAATATTCAAATAAGCCTGACTGTTTTAAACTTATTTACCAGTACAAAATTCAATTTGGGCATGGTAACTTCATAAAGTCACTACTTCTCTATGTTTTCTACCCATTTTTCTGTTGTCTCCAGCTTTTTCCTTCATTCATTTGAAAGATAAGTAATTTCTCCCTTCATTTAATTGAAAGATAAGTCATTTCTCCCTTCTTTTGATTGAAAGATAAGTCAATTCTCACTTCATTTAATTGAAAGATAAGTCATTTCTCCCTTCTTTTGATTGAAAGATAAGTCATTTCTCACTTTATTTAATTGAAAAATAAGTCACTTCAACCTTTAGCCATGTGAGAGATAAGTCACTTCTCCCTTTATTTATTTAAAAGATAAGTCACTTCTCCCTTTATTTATTTAAGATAAGTCACCTCCCCCTTTATTTATTTAAAAGGTATGTCACTTCTCCCTCTAATTTGAAAGTAGTGAGAGCCCTGAATCCTGTTAAAATGTACCGTAATTACTGGTGCATAATGCGCAGGATTTTGTCCAGATTCTTTATTTTGTAGGAGGGGTGCACATTATAAACAAGAACAATGTGTTTCACTCTCTCCCAGACCGGGAAATCATATGTCTGCCATGTTTTTTTATTCACTATTGTCAACATGCAAAGTTAAATATTTCTTAAATTGTTTGGACACTATTCCACAAAATAATTAAGTGCATCTACTATGTTTTAATTATTGAAGAATTAAAACTGTCTAGTGCAGTTTTGTTTTGTACTTGTAAATAAAATATTTACCTTTGATAGATACGAAAATAAACTTGGCTAAATATAAACATCTTTCTAGCCATATGTAAAATAATCAATAATTTCAATGTATGTGTGAAGATCAAAGATGTCACAATTACTTAGTGTATATTTAGACTGCCAAACTGTGTTTACACAAGATTAAAGTGATTGCAATAAAAAGAAAGGAAACAATAAAATTTATTTGTCAATTATGTCAAGTCTAATTAGCTTGATTGCTCCCAGGTGAAGTTAAATCCGATTAACAAAAAATTACAACAATCTGTTATGATTGCATGGTTTGGATGCTATTTCATCACTAAATGAAAGGCATTGTTTGTAGTTCATTCACGATCATTAATTATTTGGTCAATTTTAAAAATACAAAAAAATAACGGATTGTCAGTGCTCTTTGATGTATGCTATTTCATCACTAAATAAACAACCGTATTTTCTACAACTCCTCACAATCTTAGCAATGTTCAACAGTGTCATAATAAGTGACAATTGTTTGCCTTTATTTATTCTATATCATTATTTTCTGTCACCTTCAACTATCAACTGCGTTAATATACGTTCAGATCCGGAATTTAAACTTATATTTACCGATGCTGTACTAAAGTGATTTAGAATCCATTACACAACATCCGGATAATAAAAACATCATATGAAAATGCCAATAAAACCCAAAACATTTCGTATTTTGCAACTTTATTAAAGATGAAAAGAGATAAATGGTTATTAAATTCTACCAGCAAATGAAACATGCTCAAAGACTGAAAAATATATATGATTGATATTTAATTCTTACATTTCCGACGGCGATTTTTTTTTTAAGTCCATGTGCATTATAGACACAAACTAGTTTTTTTCTGGAGGTTTTCAAGGGCAATAGGGGGTGTGCATTATGCACCAATGTGCATTATGCAACCCTAATTACGGTACATTGTTTATTAATTTTATCTATGTCAATACAAAAACTATCTAATCTTATATTAAATATAATATAAACAGTTAATACCTCTTCTGCTGTCTGTTGTGGTAATGAACATCCATAAATCTTCTGTCCAGATTCTGAAATTCATTAAAATATCAAATCAAACAAGTGCCTTTCATATTTTTTTTTTTTAAACATGGTCAAGACTAAATTTGGTGATTATGTGAGCGATTGTCATTTTGATGAGAACAAGTTGCATTTCCTTGAGATGATGATGTCCACTTTGTACAAGACCAACACCCTTAGGGTGCCGTCACGGACTTGATCATTACAACTACCAAACAAGACCAACACCCTTAGGGGGACGTCACGGTCGTGATCGTTACAACTACCAAACAAGACCAACACCCTTAGGGTGCCGTCACGGCCGAGATCGTTACAACTACCAAACAAGACCAACACCCTTAGGGTGCCGTCACGGCCATGATCGTTACAACTACCAAACAAGACCAACACCCTTAGGGTGCCGTCACGGCCGTGATCGTTACAACTACCAAACAAGACCAA
The DNA here is from genome assembly GCA_002080005.1 of Gigantidas platifrons. NCBI lineage: Eukaryota > Metazoa > Mollusca > Bivalvia > Mytilida > Modiolidae > Gigantidas > Gigantidas platifrons. Next base: position 91,463 of record MJUT01010771.1, on the reverse strand, counting down.
CACCCTTAGGGTGCCGTCACGGCTGTGATCGTTACAACTACCAAACAAGACCAACACCCTTAGGGGGACGTCACGGCCGTGATCGTTACAACTACCAAACAAGACCAACACCCTTAGGGGGCCGTCACGGCCGTGATCGTTACAACTACCAAACAAGACCAACACCCTTAGGGTGCCGTCACGGCCGTGATCGTTACAACTGTCCACTTTGTACAAGACCAACACCCTTAGGGGGCCGTCACGGCCGTGATCATTACAACTGCCAAACAAGAACAACACCCTTAGGGGGACGTCATGGCCGTGATCGTTACAACTACCAAACAAGACCAACACCCTTAGGGGGCCGTCATGGCCGTGATCGTTACAACTGTCCACTTTGTACAAGACCAACACCCTTAGGGGGCCGTCACGGCCGTGATCGTTACAACTACCAATGCAATCAATGCCTATCATCACTGATGTTGTGAGTTTGAATCTCGATCAGGGCGAGGTGTACAACATTATGTGATAAAGTTTGTCTGTGACTTGTGACAGGTCAGTGGTTTTCTCCAGGTCCTCCGGTTTCCTCCACCAATAAAACTGACCGCCACGATATAACTGAAATGTTGTTGAAAGTGGCATTAAACACCATTAACAAACAAAGAAACCATTGATGGATTTTCATAGTGATTAAGAACAAAGACTGTTTGGCTCGGAATCAGGATAATGTGTCAAAGTGGGGCGACAGAGACTGTTGTTTCAGTGAGCTAGCACTATAAAAATCCAACTAAGTGTGTTGGTCTAGAACAAAGTGGACTTGATCATCTCACTTAAAATTAACTTGTTCCCGCCATGATATAGCTGAAAAATTGCTGAGTTGGCATTTAACAACAATCATCCACTCACTCACATTAATGTATAGATGTCTTTTGTTGTTTCATACCAAATATAACCTTATTTGTAATCCAATCTCCTAAAACAGTCAAAAAATCTATAAAGTTTGAAATGTTCTTTGCTTATAACTAAGATATACTGAGGTTTTTATACATGTATACACTAATTAGTTATGAAGACAGATTATTTACTGTAAAATATTGCATCCTTGCATACAAGTGATACTTCCTAAGAAGACATACTTTCAAGATCTACTACCTTGTTTGTCTGATTTCTTTCTACTGCCTATTCCATGCCCTTGCTTCCATCCAAGTTTCTTCAAAAGTCTTATTCCAATGGTAAGTCTACAAAAAAGAAATCATTAAAATTTGTCATTATACTATTTACAGAACTCAGTATTGCTATCATGAAAAGTAGGTACTGGTAGCTATCATTTATTATAACAGTAAATCGTGTCTAATACCAGCCAATCCATTATTTCATAACCCACATTTGCATTCTGTGCAATATATCTTTTGCACATTCTCGATTGATTATAAAATTATACACTTTAATAAGCGTTATTTCCTGATCGACAGGCCAAATGGTACCTGTTCAAGCAAAAAGAAAAGTAAAAAAAAATCACATAATTTGTAGATACATGTACATGTATTTGAACCTTGAAAAAAAAGCAGAGGATAATTTTATACAGATATATCATGTTTGGGAGGGGTATTTGCAAAAAATACCAGTCGAGAGACGAACAATTTCCCCGAGCCGAATGGCGAGGGAAATTTAGGCCCAAGACTGGTATTTTTCGCAAATACCGCTCCCAAACATGATATATCTGTTTAATTACACCGAATATTATTTAGAACACTGGCTAAATAAATAATACCCTTTGTTTGTCGTTTTCATGACCTAACATGATGTATCTGTTTAATTCTACCGAATGATGTTACATAAAACGCACAACTGATAACGTTTTACAAATTTTGTTACAAGCGTCTCGGTGAAGGGTAAGAACGGCAAATACGATTTTGCAAATACCATGAAAAAAAGTTAAATCTTATGCAAATACACCTAACATGAAGTAATAATTCTGCAAATTCACAATGCAAGGCCTTGTGAATATCACCAAAAAAAAAATATCATGGCTATTAACCAATCAGAATCCAGTATTCTTATATAAGGTGTAATTATATACAATATAATTCTTTATCATACATTTTTATTGGATGGAAAGACAAATGACTATAGAAATTTGAATACATGTACAAGCTTTTCTGTTAGAATAATGTACACAATTTGAATACATGTACAAGCTTTTCTGTTAAAATAATGTACACCATTGTTTGTTTATTAACTTCAGAGATATTGCAAAGTAAAAAAAAAAATTCTTTATAAAAGGCCCTATTTAGTCTTCATTGTAACTAATGTGTATGATGGTCTAGTGATCAAGGTAGATATTATATAATTATGGCTTTCATGAAAAGTGAATATCTATATTTATAAAATTGAGAAGGAATTATTTCCCAAAGCATCTATTTTTGTTTGTTTACTGTCAGATGATAAAAATAACCAGTTATTATTTCTTTGTGCAGTTACAGTTACGTGCCAAATTCAAATAGTTATTTTTCGCCATGTGTCCCTAACAGTTAAAAACGCTATGTGCAATATACTGCAGGAAAAAATAGCTGTTGCTTGAAATCAACAACAAAAATAGTAAAATAACAGAGTTATTTCTTTCTCAGTTACTGTCTATAGTAAAGTATAATAATAGATATTTGGAATTTTCCAGTAAAAATATCCATATTTATAGATTCGCATTAATATAAAAAATGATTATTTTGTTGTTATTTGTTACTTTGGGAAGGTAGACATGTCATTATTACATCACATGAACATCCTTCAAACAATTGAATAAATGATTACTTTTCTGGAAGAATAAAATCTGTAAGAGCAGTTGTTCCTTCAAAGACAGTCCCAGTCATTAAAGCTTGTCCTTCATCATGTCTTCTTTTTTTTCTTTCCTCTGTAGAAAATTTGTCAGATGTCACCAGTTTCCTTGGAGCTATACCATGTTCACTAAAATCCTAAAAAAAAGACTTGAGTTCTTAACATTATAATAACAAATTTAACGTATCTAGCTCTGGTGTTGATGGGAGGATTAAAGATGGCATTTAAAATTCCAAATTACAAAAAGAAACTTAAACAGTGATAGTCAACAATTCCATCAATATCAACAAAACAAACAACATACACAGATTGAAAAAAGACCATGATATATGCATTGAAAATCCACAGGGGAAGGATTATTATGTTCCAATTTCAGACGAACAAAAGTTATTGCACTGACACCATTGTGTCTACAAACAGATGATGGTAACCATTTTGGCGGTCATATAAAAACAGATGTATTTAATTGCTAATTCTAACATGACATCCTTTTAATACGCCGGTCTCGAGACGGGTCGTATTATGTGATTGGGTATGGCGGGCGTCCACACAGGTTTCCGCACAATAACTTTAGTTCTGTATATCGGATCTTTACCAAACTTTGCCACATGATTCCCCTGTGGAAGGGGAAGAACCCTGTTTATTTTGGGGTCATTAGGTCAAAGGTCAAGGTCACTGTTACTATAAATAGAATTTTTGACAACAGGGTCGTTTCCACATGAAAACTTTAGTTCTGTATATTGGATCTTTACCAAACTTGGCCACATGATTCCCCTGTGGAAGGGGAAGAACCCTATTTATTTTGGGGTCATTACCGTTATACCATTTGATAATTTATATAGACGGGCGTATTTTGTGATGCACACATTTCATGTTTCGTTTTGTAAACAAAAGAGCAATTTATCGATTGGGTATAATTTCATTAGCACATGTGCCGGTGCATGAAAATGTCAAAGTGAAAGTGAAATACGGCTTAGTTTTGTATACTGGTTAAGCAAATCCCCACCCCAGACCACCCTTCTACTTTACCATTATCACCTCCTACTTGAAAATGAGTGGAATGCCATGTACATGTATATGCTTATACAATGTATTGTAAAATACAAGAATCATAAAAGAAGTAGTTTTTAGAATACATTTCCATATGAGATCAATATTAATTATTCTATTTTTGGTTGACATATATTTATTATACACATTTAAAATATAATATAACCTCATCATCCATAAAATCTTCTGGTCTTTGTCTGACTGATTCTGTTTTCTTCTTGTCTCGACTAGATACAAATTCTGAAGGTGCAAATCCTAAAAAAAAAAAAACCAATACAGTTAAACAGGATGAATTGTTATTCTATCTATTTTTTACATACATGTACTTTAATTTATTTTTACAATTTCCATTATTTTTCCAATATCAAATGCATGTAGTCTATAGTCATGAAATTAATAGGGACAATTATTGTTAATTTCCAAATATAATCATGGAAAATGAAAGTCATATAAATACATAAATCTTTGTCAAATTTTATCTCGTCAGTTTAATGTGTAACATGGTGAACACATGTGAATAACTTTTTTTCTGTCATCAATGTCATACTTAACCCTGGTGATCACAACTCCTCCTATGTTTTCAATCAGATATATAACATACATTGTACAATGTTTAACTTACCATCTTTTGATCCCACAGAATTAAAATAGCCAGCAGAAAATCCCCCAGTAAAAGCTCCATGAAACCTCTGTCTTCCTCTATTATCTTTTACTGTTAAATCTTGCACTGATACTGGTTTCTTCAAAGGTGCATCTGAATAAATAAATTTCAAATACATGTAATCATTATAAAAACATAATTCAAATTTTCCACAGACACAGAGGTAAAATGTTGAGGAAACCTACTGGCTTCACCTCCTTTATTATAAAATGACAGGATGTCCAGATAATAAAATTTACATGTTGATGCCTTAAAATTGGATCAGAAGTGTGAAAAGTTGCCAAATGTATGCAATGTTGAGTATAATTCAAAGTCAAAGGCACCTTGACTACAATTTTAAATTAAATAACTCTATACTGGGAGTTCCTACATGTAGCTTACTATATGTCTTATTCATCTTTAATTTTAATTCTTAGAACAAAAAATCCAGATTCTATAGAAAATGACACTTACACTTACATTAAAAACCAAAAACTTTACAGCCCATTATTAGTAGTGGATGATGTCTTTGTAAAAACAACATCTGATAGAGCGGATATGGGTATATTCGGACACCTAAGCGAGTTCATTGTTTAAGCTTCTGTATTGTCTATAAATAACTCGACAGTTGCTCAATTTCAAAGAAAAACTTCAGTAGTTCAAACGGCCAGTATTAAATATATGTAGAATACCAAGGTCAACCAAAGGGAGCAATGTCCTTCAACTTAATAGGAGTGTTAGTTCAGATATATTTGTCCGAGTTCAGACAATTTTTACATCGTTTTTCAATCTCCCACTCATATTGAAATGTGTTGCTTAGCTAAGTTATGTTATTTACACCAACATAACCTGTGTCTCAACTGCAGTTCTATTTTTGGCACAGTCATTCGAGATCGGACACTTCAAAGTTTTCATCTCTCCGACATTGTCCAGATAAAGACTCTTTAGAATTTTGTTGTCGTGTCCTTTCACTTGTTGACCTTGGAAACTAATCTAAACGTAATGACATCAAAACATTTTTAGCTATGAGTATTTTTATATAGCTGAAAATGTATTGGCTATAAATAGAATGATGCCTTCCTATTAGTGATGGGAATCGGTCATATTTTCGAGATCGATGATCGCTATACATGTACCAACATCGACCGATGATCGATCACCTGTGACAATTACCTACTAAATGAATTATTTACTGACTATAATAATTACTCAAATAGTCTTATTTCAAGAGTATGTTTGTCAAAAATAAGGAGAAAGGATTAAATTGCATCAAATAAGAACACAGAATACAAGTTTTTTTCATTTGCTGTGGTTGCTGGTGATTTCAAAATAATATACTGACAGGAACAATGCAAATGATTAATCTTAGAAAACATACATGTAGTTGCTGAAACATTTCTGTTAAACAGAATATGCTATAACTTTTCATCTTTTATTCAAGAATATTGAGAATTGATTATTGGTGATTTTTATCAGAATGGACTGCTACAATTTAAACACATTAATTCAGAACAAAACAAAACATCGGTTTCTGTATGTGTATTGTGTAACACCTGACATAAAATGGAACTGTCCAAATATGTGCATTGACTGAGTGTCAGAAGTACGCTGGCCGAATAAATTGCAAGATTTTTGTCAATATGAAGACAAAAACAAAGCAAAAAATTAAACATATTTTTTCTCAATACTAGGAATCAGAATCGATCACAAGGTTTCAGAATGAATCATCGGATCGGACGATGATTGGTACACTGCTACTTCATTTTGGCTTAACCTTCTTACTTTCGTTATTAAGCACATGCATAATATACAAACAATGTATCTACATACATGATCAGCCAACCTGTTAATATTTATTGCATCAGAAATGGCAGAACCGTTGCCATCCTGAAAGAAACAGGAAGCAAAAACATGCATGACAATGATGTCACTCTTAGTCTTAACAACGACAGTTTATTCCGATTAGTCAATACTGTCCGTTTGCACCCTCCGTCCAAATATACCTGCAACCGCTCTACATACAATGTATATCAAATAATTTTTATTGATTTTGTTTCTTTTTACTTTGAAGTTAAATAGATGACACTAAGAAATATCCAAGATTGCACCTGCTTTTATTGTGGATTTAACAACACAAATAGGAGTCAAAGCAACAGGGATAAAAGAGATGTCAGACCTTGTTTGTGTATATGCATGGATAGTTATAGCTGCAATAATGTAGCTCCTGTGACAAGCTTGTGTCTAGGCGGATCTACAAAGCGGTCCCATTCGTCACAATGGAGCAAAAAAATATATTGCAGTTGAACATAAAAATTCACTATTTACACTTCAAACATTTCATTATAACTATTACTGATGATCACAGTCCTTGTTAAATCAGTTTGGTTGAGAAATGTATGCTTTTCAAAAGTAGCAACAACCTTGTTCAAATTTATCTATCGTTCGCCATAACCGGAAACTATGGAAGGCAGAGCTTTTCTAAATATGGTATTTCTTACTACGATATTTAGTATATTTACTACGGCTGATGTAAACATTCACGCCTCAAATCACCAAGTATGGCATCCAAAAAATACCAAAGTGAGGCTTTGACTGGAAAATGACCACAAATGACGAAATTCAAAATGTAGTTGGTAAACGAAATTTTATTTTGTGAGAATTACATTCTAAAATACTGGTAGGTGATAAAAACTTGTTATAATAGTGGACAAAAGGAAAGGTTATGTCTTATTATTGATAAATGCAGGAGTCAGAAACTCTGTAAGCGAGCGCAAAAAATCTTGGCGGCTGCTACACGACGTGTAATGGCATCCCGTTAAAACCCTTGCGAGTAAGCGAGCATTTAGGGTTTTATTATTAGAACTAGGATAGTTACAGGCATGGATGGTCAACAACAAGACCCTGTGCTGAGCATGTACTGTAGTCTATAGCCAGTGCTAGGTGTCTGACCGAGAAATCAGGGTATCTTCATTTACAAGCTCTCCATATCTGCATCTGTATCTGTATTTATACGTCGTAGAGTCCCTGCTGGGCTATGAAATGACGGGGGAGAGAGCGCAGTTAGTCGTTTATGGGGCTGCTACTTGTTGTATGTAGCTAGTATAGGGATGTTAAAGGTATCGTCAGCTGGGCACTCGCCTATCTGTCACCATGTTAACCTTTGATGTTACAAACTG
>MJUT01010771.1:69146-83526 GCA_002080005.1 Gigantidas platifrons | reverse complement strand
AAAATATTTGAAAACAATGCCCTTTTGTAATCATTTGAGGTCCTTAAAGGGGATGATATATTTTTCCGTGTAATTTATTGGTAATTTAATTGCTTTCATCGTAATTTAAAATCACTAATGTTTAGTAACGAATAATTTACTTCAGATTGAATGGGACCTCCCAGGACCATATTTTTAAAAGAATTTAACCATCTCAGTATAATTAAAAAACAACAAAATGTTAATAGTCCTAAGCGAATCTTTGCGATAACTAATTCCGTATTGATAGCCAGACGGCGAGTTGATATTTCCGCAACATTCTCATTTCCTCACCGATATATTTTTTTTATTTAAATTATGACTTTTATTTTCCGGTCTTTTAAATCGCGCAATTGACTCGGACATAAAAGTTTTAAATCACGTACTTTTAACGCTTGCAAGTGACCTCGATTAGCAAAAAGAAACAAAACCTTCGCTAAAAATAAACCGGTTAAATCAATTGATTACAAAACTCGTCTGCCTGATGCAACTTTGACGGAAGCATAAGCCAAAATACTTATGAAATCATAGTTAAGTGTATGTTTTCTAGTGACATTTTTAATTTTTGAAAGACCACCTGAAAAATATAAAAAAACGGCAGATTTTGACAGACACTTTTGCTGACGGTGGTCCTACTCAAAGAACTGTAACTTTTGAATGACTCCAAGCATTGAAAAAATAATTACATCATTGTGTTTTTAATAAAAATACCTTTCTCGTGATATACAACACATGCTTGATTTTTTTAATTTTTTTATTTGCTTGACATCCCTAGCTAGTGGCCCTTTGAACTCCTCTGTGGTTTTTTAAATTAATTGCTCGTATCTTATGGAGCATTCGTTTTTGCTCATTTCAGACAGTTGAGATACCTTATTAAACACTAAACATTCATCCTTGGACTTAGGTATACCTTCGTCAATCTGTTCTACTGGATTTCCAATGCAAATAAACGTTTCTTCTTCATCAGAATCCATTTTTCATGGAGGCTGCCATTTAATCATACCGCCGCAGTAAATAATTAAAAAGGGACAGGAGAGAAATAAAATTTTAATTTATTTTGTTTTATACTCACAATAAATTGAAGAAATTAGCATTTTTAAATATAAATATTTGATTCGATTATATTTTAAACCAATGGTGAGTACAAAAATGCGACTCAGGGTCAGTCTGACGTTTATGCGCATGCGAATCAAAAATGATTTTGGGAATCACCCAGAGATGAACTCCCAGAAAAGAATTTTTATTGTTTTGTCACGATTGTCGACGTAAGATGGTTAAAAATGTTATAAACCATACTAAATAACAATGAAGAAGATAGCCTTCAAAGGAATGAAGCTGTCAAATCAAGGAGTCGAAAGACATTCAAGTGAGAACACTGAACCTCCCATCAATACATTTGTTGCAGCATCAGTTGAAAGTGACGGTGTGTCACCAGCTGGTATGATATCTGATGAACCGTCAATGCGTAAAAAGGAGAGATTTGGTCTTCTTAAAAGTTTTAGACGAAAATTAACGTTAAATTTTAGACGTAAAAGTGATGATACTGAAAATAATCATTCAGATAGCCATTATACTACTCCAAATATTTGTGATTCAAACTCTAAGAAAAAGAAAGGGAGGTGTAGAAAAACTGTCTATGATGCCTCATTAAACTCTAATTCCTCATCTCGTAGTTGTGATAGCTTAGATCTGACTATATTGCCAAATAATATACACAAATACACTGATTATCAAGCAAACACTGATTCGACTTCATTGTCAAAGGACAAAATTAGTTATCGAAGCAAAGACATTTCTAGATTTCAGCAAAACGATCGGTTCAAAATGGAAAAACATTCGAAAGAAAAATTGATAACATATCAAGAGGTACAACGAAGTGGACAAGGGTATGCTATGTATGCATCATCTAATGGAAACTGTCTCAACTTGTCAAATTTTGTCTCGGTTCATGATAAAAGACTCAATGTCAGTTCTCAGGATCAGTTGTGCCATCCAGACAATACTGATGATGAAGGTGGTCCTAAAATATGGAGCTTAACGCAAGAATTATTTAGACTTTCAAAGTTTGGTTGGTATTGGGGTCCGATTACAAGAGTGGAAGCAGAGGATAAACTGTTAAATCAACCTGATGGTGCTTTTCTTGTGAGGGATAGTTCTGATGAACGTTATTTACTGAGTTTAAGTTTTCGTTCATATGGTCGGACATGGCATACAAGAATTGAACACTGTAATGGAATGTTTAGTTTCTATGCACAACCTGACACAGAGGGTTATCCCTCTATAGTTGACCTTATTGAACATTCAATGAATGATTCTCAAACTGGAATATTTTGTTATTCACGTTCTAGATCCCCTGGTGCTCCGTCATTCCCGGTTAGACTGACAAAGCCTGTGTCAAGATTTACTCAAGTCAGATCGTTGCAATATTTATGTCGTTTTGTTATACGTCAATACACTCGTTATGACCATATTCAAGAACTACCACTGCCGAAAAAAATTAAGGGATGGATTGAAGAAAATCAATATTGAATCTCAATTATTTATTTTAAATTGTTAGTTAGCCTTACAGTTCTGTTTATATTTTTATATATATATGAAAGTTGAACAAAGATTTTGCATTTGCTCTAGACCATATCACTGTTTTCACTGATAGTGAAAGTCGAATGAATTAAATCTAATATCATTTTCCTCTGACATACAGATTTGTAAATTAGGAAATGATTCAGAAAATATATGCAATTTTTTTTTTTTTTTTTTTTTTTTAGCTCTTGATAGCTTCTGGTCTTTTGCAATATAAGTTTTTTTTTTGTACTAAAGCAGTTTTGGTCTGTATTTTTTTGTTTGCTTTTAAATCCTGAATACCAAACGTTGAAAAACATGACAATGATTATATACTTTATACAACTGAATTCGGTTGTTTCGAATCATGTCAATTCCGACCACGTTCCGTCTTTTTCGTGTCTTGACGTCTGAACAAATAGGCAGGCGACTTCCGGTGTTTACACTATTACTGTGACAACGTCAGCATATCATAGTCGTAGATGCGGTAGATTATAAGTAATTGTAATATGGAGATGCCAAGGAAACCGCTGAATAAATACTGGTGTTCGGTACCCCACTATCTGTCTTATATAAGAAATATATACATAAAGGCAGATCGTTTTCCTTTCATGATGCTGACAGCCACAAATAAAGAAAGAAAACAAATTTAATTTTAAAGAATTATTTGTCTCTGCGTTGAAGTCTTTGATACAAATAAAATAATTTAATTGATATCTGTCTTTTACAGAAAATGTTAAGATATTTTTAACTTGAGAATCGAACGTTAAAACGGCACATATCGATTGGAGTTTTTGTTGTGTACATTGACACCGGAAACTCAGGAACAGCAGTTCCATCGAAATCACGTGATCTGGCAGACGAAAATAACAAAATTTTGACGGAATGGAAATGATTCGAAACAACCGAATTAACCTACTGGTCCAGTTTGGATAATTAAATGATCTGAAACATGTATGCATTTGTACTACATTTTTGGAGGTTGTACCCATACAATATTTATCATATTTATGTCTTTGTCACAAATGTTTATTTTTTAAGGTAATTTGATAAACAGTACATTACAGTATATGCATGTACAGTGAAAACTGTCTAAACCAAACCTTAAATAAACTGGGATACACTTATACTTTTTTAAAAGAATTTTCATTAAAGTCAGAATGTTGGAAATCTTTGTTAAATTCAGTCCAATATAATTATAACTCCACACCTGCTCAATTTTTGCTTGGTCGCTGGGTGGGAGATCTTACAACATCCCATTAGAGTCATACATTGTAAGTCAGTCAGGCATCCAATTCAATCATATATTAGTTCTTACATTTAAAATATGATGTTTTATTTAGAATTTTGTCTAAAAATTTACAATAAGAAGTTCTTGTAGACTTTTTTTAGCACTTTTTGCGAATTAGTGAGACTGCCAAAGAACACATTGCATTTCTCTCTCAATGATGGAATAAAACCTTCAATTAAAATTTCCTGATAGGACGAATATCTATTTTAATTGATAAATCTTATTTGTATTTTACACGGCAATACCATATATATATTGTATAACAATATTTAATCACCATTTTGATATATTTCTATTTTGAACATCTTGAAAAGCACAGATTTTTAGTGCTCACTTGCAGGATAAAAATAGTACATGTTTATTCGGTATAGCTTTAAAATACAGTTTTTAATTGGCTTGCAGTCATTTTGTAGACAGATTGGTAAACTTTGCTTACATACAAAATGTATCATGTTCTTATGCTTGTCCAAGTTAAAATGATTTTTTCCAGCAGGTACATTTTGTACTTAGTATCCTATAGAGAGTACATGTACATATAGCTATATTGCTAGTCTATGACCTACACCAGATTACTATAAAATGAAATAAACAATTTCAAAAAGCTAATGTCAGTTTTACATATAATTTGTCCAATTAATTCAATAACAAAATGTTTTCTGTCTTATTTTGTAAAGTTTTTCTTCTAAATGTTTCTGTACGTAGTGACTACCAGTCATGCCATTCTCAGTATATGTTTGAATGTCAAGGCCATTTTATTTACTGGTCATGAGATGGCAATTATTTGCTGACAGAAAAATACAATGAGCAATGATATATAAATTCTGTAATCAATTTGTTCCAATTACCAGTTAGGGGCCCGGGTGGCTCAATGAGTTAGGTCGCTGGATCTAACAACTCATACAAGCCTATCACCAATACGGCGTGGGTTCGTGCCCGGCTTTGTAAATTACAAAAAGGGTGCACTCGACTCGCAACCGCAAGTGATAAAGTTTACCAGTTGCTTGCCCATGGTCGGTGGTTCTCTCCAGGTACTCCGGCTTCCTCCACCACTAAAACTGGTCGCCATGATATAGCTGAAATATTGTTGAAAGTGGCATTAAACACCAAAAATCAATCAATCAATCAATCCAATTACCAGTTAATATATATATAGCTGTTAGAAGAATTGTTGAAACTGAAATACTTGCTGGGTATCCACATTTGTTGGCACATCTACATTTTGTATTTTATATACTTAAGGTTGAATTGTAGTATCTGAATATTGTTTAATAGACAGCAGTCTTATCTAGTACAGGTTTTCATAGTCTTTGTTGCAAGGTTATAGCGGGGTCTAGGTGGTCTAGGGTTAACACCATTTTTAACAATATTTCAGTTATAGTATATAGTCAGTTTTATTGGTGGAGAAAACCACCGACCTGTCAGGGTATAGCAAGGGTCTGCTACAAAAATGGAAAGGTTACTTGAAATACATCTTGCATTGGGGGAGAGGGGGTAATTGTTAGTTTCATATTTAGGAATTAATGTGAATGCATTTACATGTAGATGTTCATGTATTTTTTTTTTTACTATGCATGGCATATTATTTATAAGTACAGTCATGTTTTACATACATAGAAGTTCTTCAACCATTTTTCAGACAATAGATCAAGACTGTCTTATTTGCAGCCACGTGCACATGTGTAAGAGTAATTTTCTCATTATAAATCATGTAAATCAATGGATAATTTGTTATACATGTATATTCCTAAAATATGTTATTTTATTTTCTGAGCTTGTATTCAAACAGTAACAATGTTTTGGTTTTTTTTTAAATATGAATAATTTTTATGTTGAAGTGCATTATTTATGATCAAAATGTTATTTTTTAAATGAACAACCACATTTTAGTGGGAATTTATTTGTTTATGCTTATTACAAATGTTAAAAAATTTGACAGTTTAGGCCACATTTAAAAATATGTTTGTTTCCCCTCTCCCGACCCTGGATTTCACAGGAGGGTAGGTGGGTAGGTCAAAAGTTTTTGTTTTCTCCAGCAGTATTTTATATTGTTAATTCCCATGGCAACATACAAAGCCTAATACAACAAGGTTTTCTTCTCTTCTATTTAAAGTCGAACATTTTAAAGTTTGACAGTACAATTCAAATAAAGAGAGCTTTTATACATGCATTAAACATGCAATATGGTATTATGTCTTACCAAACATGGAAGTACCCCTGATAGCATTAAGTCTTGTACATGGTCTTAGAAATTTACAATAAATCAATAACGTTCCACCGCTCTTAAGTCTCTTTTCTCCTCGTGTAGACGACATTTCTCCATAGAGACCACCTCTAAATCGTATTGTTTCTTGATTTTAGATCGAATCCAAAGAAAAAATAGAAATTTTCGGTCACCATAAAATGCTAATCGGCACCGGAAACGATTCCAAAATTTATCCGGAAATTAAAAAAAATGTCGCCAAAAAAACGGAATAAAAACTTTTGGGTCAGCTGGACTTTCTCTGAGTCGATCGGGCGAGGGGAAACAAACAATATTTTTATTTTGTCCTTTGAACAATATTATCATATTTTGTTCATGGCATGTACATGTACATGTACATTGTACAATTAATTTCCTTGAGAGTTTCAGTGATTTTAATATTTTTTTCAGTTAATTAATTTGTTGATTTTTAAACCGGTGTATAATGTCCCAATATGGTGATGTGTATATTAGGTTAGAGTGAAAATTACAACATATTATAACCATTCAAACCAGAGTCTGGTAGCCTTACTTTTCTTGATAGACATCATATACTGTAGAACATGACCATTTAATGGTTCAACTATCTGTCACTCACAAATTAATGCCAATTACAACCAATGTAACATGAACATTTCATATACAAAATGCATATTACCCCCTCCCCTCCTCTTCATGCTTTGAACATTAATAGCTGTCCACTATAATGACAGTATTTTCAGCCAATCAGCTGACAGCACGAGGCATTTATTTTACCTTTTGTCAAAATATTCATACAGTTTACTAAAAATAATAAATGAATGGGCTCTCCTAAAATTATTCTGTGCCTTTTGTCCCTCATGGCAAAGCATGCATGTATCCAATTTCATTTTCCTTCAAAACATGTGTTTTTGTAACACATATTCTGATTGGTTACAGCAAGCAATGGATGCATCCAGTTCAAAATGTTACAGTGGTATTAGGGAAGGCAGATCATAACCCTTGCCTGGTGAGATTCTGATCAAATGTGCTTGAATTATAAGAAAATAAATTGTGTCAGACATGAAGAGCTGTCTGTATGATAATGTATATGATTAGGTGCTGTATAGCGGTATACATGTACATTGTAGCTATCAGATCCAGTAATATCTCCAAATAAAATATATGTCAAAGAATACAAGTGCATGTATACAACATCCAAGACCCTGGGAAAGTCTTAAATAGACCAGTATACACTTGTCATATTCTAGAAACTTTCTTTTATATGATGAGTATGATTTTGGATTTGCTGGTAAAATGAATGCATGTCAATTTAGATCTTTGACATAGGATTAGTGTATTCTGTAGTCACTGACAGCCGTGAAATTTTTTTTTTTATGTAATCGTAAACCTGTTTTTTTTTTTTCAAAAAATTTATGGATTATACATGCATTTGTTGTTAAGAAAATTATAATTTGCCTGGCTTCTAATTTGAACAGGAAATAAAGCAGAACTGTTTTAGGGGGGCAATAAAGATATTATAGTCTATCAGAGATATAACTATGAAAATTTGCCCCCCCAAAAAAAATTATGAAAAAAAATATTGACTTAATTACATGCAGTTTGTGTTGAAAATGAGAATTTGTTTGCAGCTATTAATAGATTTTCTGTAAAAGTGTACTTATTTATGGCTTGTAGATTTAACTTCAAGTTTAATAGAGGACCGACCATTTAACTTTTTTTGGACATGAAAAATCAGTAAATTTCCTCAAATTTTATCAAAGAATTCTTGATGAAAACTGCAGGAGTATAATTTTTTCTAAACCTCTGTCGACAAATAAAAAAAAAACATAGCCCCACCCAAAAGTAAATGGTTGTTCTCTGAGTAAAATTAATGTGATATTTGTGATTGAATTTTACCAAAAAATATATTTTTATTGATGTTCACATGATAGTGCTGTACATTTATAATTGATATTATAGCACACATTTATAATTAATGTGTTAGCATATGTGACATTACATAGCACATTTGTATGCTGACATATGTAACATTTATAATTGCTGCATATGTGACATTACAAGACATAATAGATTTACATATGTGACATTATCACACATTTATACATGTGACATTATATCATATATTTACAGTAGTGTGTAATATGTTATTGTCAGTTGTCATTTATGAGACAGTTATTTACGTTTTTTATTTTTTGAAACAATGTTAACAATATAAAGATAAAATTGTTTCCATAGTGATGGTTTAATTAAGGTTGTGATCATGCATGTACTAATGAAAAGGATCTTCTGGTTAGTAAAACTCTCATTTCCAACAAAAATATATGGTACCAATTTAGGCATTCTCACTTCTCACTGTTACTTTGTGCATTTGTGTCCAGTGTCCACATACTCCTGATGAACTTAGTTGGCAAGTTTCAAGAACAACCAATTGACAGATATCTAAAAATAGGCAAGTGCTGTGTCATATATAATTTGACCTGTGACATTGCTAAAGTCATGGTCACATGTAAAAATTGACAAGTGAGGATGTAATTTTAGCAACAATACTTTAATAGAAAGAGATGAGTTGTATTTTAATCTTTCTGTATTTCTTTGTATAGATAGGTCTCCAGATGAGTCTTTTTTTTTTCGACCTGCGACATGTTAAAAAAATTACAAATATAAAGTGACATTTAAAATGTCCAGCCATTTATGAAGTGACATGTGACTGCTACAGCAACCTTTCTGGAGCTTCATAAATGACCTTAATTCTTTTATCATAGTACATCTTCATGAACAGTTTGAAATCATCTTGAACATTGAAACCATTTGAAACTCTTTAGGAAATATTCATATTTGTTGATCATTTTTCAAGTCTGCCACATTTTACATTAAAATATGTATGAGATAATTATATATTAGTTTGTCTTTCTTGATGTAGATGCAGGATACCTCCATACCAATGTATACACATATAGGTACATGTATCAGGGGAAGATCCAGGATTTCAAGTTAGGGGAGTGTACTTTAAATAATCGGGCCGAGCATAGCGAGGCGCGGAAATTTTGGGGGTATTTCGTGTGAAAAATCACGATTTTACGCAAAAAAATAATATTTTTTCCAATTTTAGGGGGGCGGGGGGTGTGGTGGTTAGCCTGCTCGCCTCAAGTGCTGTAGATCGTGAGCTGCTCTGATCGTATCAAATCAAAGACTATAAAATTGATATTGGCGGTGTGTTGGTTAGCCTGCTCGCCTCAAGTGCAGTAGAACGTGAGCTGCTCTGGTCATATCAAATCAGAGACTATAAAATTGGTATTTGCTGCTTCTCTGATAAGGATGTAACATTAAAGAGTAAGAGCAAAGATTGGTTGACATTAAACAGTAATCACTCACTGTCTATTGAACCACATCGATGATGTTATAGTTAGTGTTCTTCTGTTCCTCAAATACAGTAGTGAGTAAGTTCAAACTCCGGTCCGGTCAAACCAAAGACTAACCATTGGTATTTGCTGTTTCCTTGTTAAGCATTCATGTACATCATTAAGGAGTAGTAAAAGCAAATATTGGTTGGCTTGAATAAGGATAATGTGTCAGGGGGACAGAGCAACATGTCTACCTGCCCTTTGTTGTTTTAGTGACTGGCTTGCACTATGCAAATTCAAGTAAGCATGTCGGTCTAGTACAAAGCAGATATCATGTGTCTAAATTTAACCCATTCTTGCCATAATATATAGCTGAAAAAAAAACTGCTGACTTCACAAAGTTTATAGATCTCCAAGATACAGAAATAGGACCTAGTCTCTCTGCTGCCACATATATTATATACTACCCGTAGGAAAGGGGTGCCCAATACTTGTGTGTTACAGGTTTAATACACAACTCTACAGAATGGAATGTTTATGAGTGCCTTGTGTACTGAGACTGTCCTGCTCCTTTCATGTAGAAGATAATATACTGCATTTCTCAGTAACATGTTAAGAATGGTCATTGGTGTGCAGTTGTGAGGAAAAATTGTCCTACCCTAGCTATCCAATATACAAATGTATATCATCTTTTTAGCTCACCTGACCTAAAGGGTCATGTGTACTATTAACATCACTTGATATTCATTGTTCATAAACTTTTCATATTTCAATCTGCTGAAGAAGTACTAGAGGAATAGAAATCAAACATGACTGAAATGTGAGTATTGGTCAACAAAGATGGTGTCCCTGGTGGCTCAATGAGTTAGGTAGTTGGATTACCTAACAACTCATACAAGCCTATCACCAATACGGCGTGGGTTCGCGCTAAGCTTGATCAATTGAAAAAATGGTGTACTCGACTAGCAGCCGCAAGTGATAAAGTTTACCAGTTGCTTGCCCATGGTCGGTGGTTCTCTCGGGGTACTCCGGCTTCCTCCACCACTAAAAAAGATCGCCATAATATAGCTGAAATATTGAAAGTGGCGTTAAACACAAATCAAATCGGTCAACCAAGATGGCCACCGCCACACGATTTAGTTTTAACATCGATCCCTATGAGAAAATGAATAACAGATTTTTCTCTTGTCCACATTCAAAATGCCAACTTGGTAGGGAACATCCAATGACAATTGTAACACAGTCTGTGTACATTTTTAATGTGGATCCGGTATCTTGCATCTAAGATACCACAGGACGTGGTTTTAACATGGGACCATATGGAGAAAATGAACAGAGCTCTTTCTCAGAAACTACAAAATGATGAAGCCCACGCTAAACACGAATGCAATTATATGCAACAGAAAGAAGTAATGTATGTTATAATAAATACATTTTATAACAAACAATTAGAAAAAGAAAGGATTTTTGAAATTATATATCATATTGTACATGTACTTGTATTAATTAAGTCAAAGACGTATACAAAATACGTCCTTGATTAAGTGGAGAGTTTGTTTCTGTCCGATATGAAGTATACTTGATAAAACTTTCTATGCTGAAATTAAATCTGTCAGTGACACGCGGTCAAGTCGGTGATTTTCTCCATATGGGTGCAACCCTGTTTTTAGCAAATAAATTTGACGTCCACTTTTATAACTGAAATATTATTGAAAGTGGCGTTAAACTTCAATAGCTTTAACACCAACACTTTCACGACGAGAGCCCTATGCTCTATACAAGGGGCCGTCGAGATCGTATACGTTTGGCAGTTGGATTTACAACTACCTGTGCAATCAGTGGCTATCACCACTAAAGTTGTGAGTTCGAACCACATTCATGCCGAGATGTACTCGATACAACATTATGTGACAAAGTCTGTCAGTAACTTGCGACATGTCGGTGATTTTTTCCGGGTACACCGGCCGGTTTCCTCCACGATATAACTGAAATATTGTTGAAAGTGGCGTTAAACACCACAACCCTATCCCTTAACCCTACTCTATACAATATTTCTTTTGTTGATTGTTGGAGCAAGAAATTAATAAAAGAAAAATTAAAATAAAATTTTAATATGACATTATATTGTAATTCGAAAATTTTAAATCATCACATTTTTGACTTGATAGTTGATTGGAGACATACTCTGCACATGTAAAGTTTGAAATATTGTTGTAGTTGATAGAAGTATTATATCCTGGTCCTTGTACTAGACAACTTGCATCAAATTTGTACGTATATTTCTTTCCATTAACCTTGCGCATAATATTTTTGTCATAATAATATCTAAGGGCTCGACTAAGTTTATCGTAGTTCATGTTTGGCCTACATTTTCGTTGACCCCATTTTCGTGCTACTTCTTCCGGGTCAATAATTCTGAACTCGCCGTCGTTTCCCTCCCACATTATACACTCTCTGTTTGATCTTGTTGAAAGTAGCTCCAACAAAAATTGCCAGAGTTGAATCTGCCCAGAGCTTGAACCTGAAAAATATTCTATTTTAATGTGAATTTATTTAATTATGTGGATTCCAATCTAGAGCACAAAAATGACATAAAATTTATATCATGCTAAGTTCCCATGGAAACCGTTTCCGATACGTTTCGTTATCAGCTGTAACGTAATAGAAACAGGCTCAGTGTATTCAGATGTCAGAAATAAAACATATTGAAAAAAAGTATTGCTTTCACACGACACGTCTCGAATACGTTTCAAGAAGTAGAATCTCCAATCTAATTAAAATTAGATCTCCGCACTGGCCGCGAGTACAAACCGACCGATAGAAAACAGGGAGCAAGTGCGGATTCTAATTTTAATTAGATTGTTGTATCTCAAATTAGCGACTATGAAATTAGTTTTTTTTTACTTCTCCGCCAAGCACAAATCATGCAGCAAGAAGGAGTAAGAGCAAATACTGGTTGGCTAGGAGGAAATGTCTACCGTTGTTTGTTTGTTAGCACTATAAAATCCAACTAAGCGTGTTGGTCTAGTACAAATTTAAAGCGGACACTATCATTAACTCGTCCGGCGAAATGTTCTTTGATATCGCCATGAAACACACGTAGCTGAAAAATTGCTCCCTTGGGGTTAAACAACAATCACTCGCTCAGAGGTAGAATTGTTTAGAAAACATTATAGGTCGTGCATTTCCGATAAAATGTTTCAGATGAGACGATTTCGAAACGCGCCAGAAATTTAAAGACGTGTGAAAGTATACTAGTAATGCATTTTCGAAACGATTTCCATACGTTTTCGAAACATTTTGAAGATATGTCTGTACTCTCCATTCAATTATGCCTGGTAAGATTTTTGTAACAACATGAAAATTACTCCGTACAGAAAATATTGTTGGCAGTACATATCTATTGCGCCAAATAGTCGCAGTCACTTTGAGATCAGACCAATGAAAGTCATTAATAATTCATTAATAATTCACGTTCGTTGCATTATCGTAAATATACTGCTAGAATAAAATTTATTGAGAAATAAGAAAAGAAAAATCATAAGTTAACGTGGAAAATATATATGACAAGTCCACGGCCGCTTATCGCTCTCTTTCACCACAAAATGTTATGACGAGAAAATCATGAGATCGACTTCCCGTGATGAATAAGAGCGACATATATTCCTGGTCATCGTGCAAAGATATGGAATTTCATAGCATATATTTCAGTATAATGACATTTCGGCAATGTGATTCTGTGGCCAAGGCATTTTCCTTGATGCCCGTTAGCTTTTATATTGAACCATACTTACTAATTTTCCTAAAACGATTTGTGCCACTTCCTGACAAAGGAAATCGGCAAAAATTGAACCAGTGCTCGTTGTTCTCGGCATTTTTAAGCAAACCAACAGTGTGAAATAATTTGATTTTATTACTTGCATTAGTCGGATATGGAATAAATCGTCAAAATGCATTTATCTTCCTGCACAGGTTCCTCCAAATAAATGTGATGCATTAGATTGATAAGTTATGCATGAGAAATCGGGTGATGCATGAGAATTGTAACATTGTTGAAAAGAGTCCTAGGTTGGAATATATCTATGAAGGATTTGAATTCGAATTTGAGAAACCGGTGATGATTTAAAACAATTTCAATTCAATGTTTCAAACGCGAAATGAAATAGGATTACAACAGATACTTCTAATGTTTATTTATTGAAGAAAAAAGAGCAAACAAAGCGAAGGATACGAAACTGTAGCTCTAATGGTCCTGTTTTGGTTTCTGATATATACGTCTATGGGGCGAAAATATCCGCAGAGAACAGTATAGGAACGTAAGAGCTACAGGGGAAAACTTCTTGACACAATTCTAATGCGAGAATACATATGGTATACCGTTTCTTTAAAGGATAAGGTCAGAAATATAAATGGAAAAACAGCAGACAGTTATTTCCAAAGGTCCAGTAATAGTATGTTCATCCCTTTCCGCTAAACATTAAACCATTTCATAGATAAAAAAATTAATCAAATGACATTACAATCGGAGTAGAGTTTATCGTCTTTACTTGATTCAGTGGCCGGTTTCGCAAAAAGTCGTAAGTCAAAGATTGGTCGTAATTGAGAAAACTTCAAAGGGAAAAATGTTGTGAAATCAAGACTGTTCGTGAAATTGAACACCGATCTTCACCGGGTTTGAGGGCTCACTCGGATACCCTGTTTTAGATGGGAATTTGCAAGTACATGGATATTAACTTGTCTTACATATGACGAAAAAATGACAACTATATATTGATGGTATGCTCAAAAGTGTTTTGAAATAAGTCGATAAATTACTTTATCCCAGGCTCCCTGATCAAGCAACATATAAAAATACAGGTACGGAAATTACAGTAATAATAAGAGTTCCGTCTCATTTTTCATACCAGACATACATCTCACAAATCGTCCTCCGAATAACTTTCTTCCTAA
>MJUT01010771.1:17157-49042 GCA_002080005.1 Gigantidas platifrons | reverse complement strand
TTCACTGTACTAGGTCAACTATAATGACGGGACAATGAGATACCGGTAATGATGATGTTCACTGTACTAGGTCAACTATAATGACGGGACAATGAGATACCGGTAATGATGATGTTCACTGTACTAGGTCAACTATAATGACGGGACAATGAGATACCGGTAATGATGATGTTCACTGTACTAGGTCAACTATAATGACGGGACAATGAGATACCGGTAATGATGATGGTCACTGTACTAGGTCAACTATAATGACAGGACAATGAGATACCAGTAATGATGATGGTCACTGTACTAGGTCAACACAGTTAGTTGGATTTTTAATAGTGCTAATTCACTGAAACAACAATCAGCAGGTAGACATCTCGCTCCACTCGAACACATTATCCTTATTCCGAGCCAACCGTTCTTTGCTCTTACTACTTAATGCTGCGTGCTTAGTGGAGAAGAAACAAATACAAATTTTATTGTCTTTGGGGTACTCAATGTGAGCACGGTAACCACCACAACACACTGAGGCGGTTTTCCGTTTATTGAGTCTTTATGATAAGAAAGTTTAAACAGTGATGGTCATCAATTCCTGAAATATCAAGCATATGAATAATCACCTAATCACACCTCTCACCTTAACTCGCTGAACACAAAAAATGACCACAACATTGGAAGTCCATGTCCTGGCTTGGGACAGGCACACCAATGTAGCGGAGTTAAACCAGCTAATGGGATCCCAACCCTCCCCTCTTGTTGTTGTTGTTGTTTTTTTTAAAAATATATTTATATTCCCTAGTTGAAAGTGTCTCTCCAATTTAGCGACAATGACATTATCCTGAATTTGGATTTGCTCCAAAGAGTTGTTCAGGACTACTCAGACAATATTAATCACTTCGTGTTCAGTAGTTTCTAGCAACAAGTAGTCTGCCTAAGAAATCAGGCTTCCAGTAAGACAGTTCATAGCAATAAGTAATCTGCCTAGGAAGTCAGGATTCCAGTAAGACAGTTCATAGCAACACGTTGTCTGCCTAAGAAGTCAGGCTTCCAGTAAGACAGTTCATAGCAACAAGTAGTCTGCCTAAAAAGTCAGGCTTCCAGTAAGACAGTTCATAGCAACAAGTAGTCTACCTAAAAATGCAGGATTCCAGTAAGACAGTTCATAGCAACAAGTAATCTTCCTAAAAAGTCAGGCTTCCAGTAAGACAGTTCATCGCAACAAGTAGTCTACCTAACTATGCAGGATTCCAGTAAGACAGTTCATAGCAACAAGAAATCTGCATAAAAGTCAGGCTTCCAGTAAGACAGTTCATAGCAACAAGTAATCTGCCTAAAGAGTGAGGTTTCCAGTAGGACAGTTCATAGCAACAAACAGTATGCCTAAAAAGTCAGGCTTCTAGTAAGACAGTTCATAGCAACAAATAGTCTGCCTAAATATGTAGGATTCCAGTAAGACAGTTCATAGCAACAAGTAATCTGCATAAAAGGTCAGGCTTCCAGTAAGACAGTTCATTGCAACAAGTAATCTGCCTAATAGTCAGGCTTCCAGTAAGACAGTTCATAGCAACAAGTAGTCTGCCTAAAAAGTCAGGCTTCCAGTAAGACAGTTCATAGCAACAAGTAGTCTGCCTAAAAGGTCAGGCTTCCAGTAAGACAGTTCATTGCAACAAGCAGTCTGCCTAATAGTCAGGCTTCCAGTAAGACAGTTCATAGCAACAAGTAGTCTGCCTAAAAAGTCAGGCTTCCAGTAAGACAATTCATAGCAACAAGACCTGCCTAAAAGTAAGGCTTCCAGTAAAACAGTTCATAGCAACAAGTAGTCTGCCTAAAAAGTCAGGCTTCCAGTAAGACAATTCATAGCAACAAGTAGTCTGCCTAAAAAGTCAGGCTTCCAGTAAGACAATTCATAGCAACAAGTAATCTGCCTAAAAGTAAGGCTTCCAGTAAGACAGTTCATAGCAACAAGTAGTCTGCCTAAAAATTGAGGATTCCAGTAACAAAGTTCATAGCAACAAGTGGTCTGCCTAAAAAGTCGGGATTCCAGTAAGACAGTTCATAGCAACAAATAGTCTGTCTGCAATGTCATGATTCATTAAGACAGTTCATAGCAACAAGCAATCTGCATAAAAAGTCAGGCTTCCAGTAAGACAGTTCATAGCAACAAGCAGTCTGCCTAAAAGTCAGGATTCCAGTAAGACAATTCATAGCAACAAGTAGTCTGCCTAAAAGTCAGGATTCCAGTAAGACAGTTCATAGCAATAAGTAGTCTGCCTAAAAGTCAGGATTCCAGTAAGACAGTTCATAGCAACAAGTAGTATATCTACAAAGTCCGGATTCATTAAGACAATTCATAGCAACAAGTAGTCTGCCTAAAAATTGAGGATTCCAGTAACACAGTTCATAGCAACAAGTAGTCTGCCTAAAAAGTCGGGATTTCAGTAAGACAGTTCATAGCAACAAATAGTCTGTCTACAATGTCAGGATTCATTAAGACAGTTCATAGCAACAAGTAATCTGCCTAAAAAGTCAGGCTTCCAGTAGGACAGTTCATAGCAACAAGTAGTCTTCCTAAAAGTCAGGATTGCAGTAACACAGTTCATAGCAATTTCCTAACGCAAAACAGTGTATTGTGTCAGCAACGTGTTTTGTAAAAATGTATACAGATTAATGATCAGCAAATTGCTTGCTTTGTAAACCAATATATCAACAGATAAGGAAAGATCTAGATTTTTTTTATGAATTAGGGGGTGGGGTTTACGGTATTTAACGCCACTTTCAACAATATTTCAGTTATATCGTGGCGATCAGTTTTATTGATGGAGGAAACCGGAGTACCTGGTGAAAACCATAAACCTGCCGCAAGTCACTGACAAACTTGATCACATAATGGTGTATCGAGTACACCTCATAGCGTTAGATTAGTGGCGATGGGCACTGATTGCATAGGTAGTTGTAAATCCCACTACCATACGATCACGACCACGACGGCCTTGATTACATAATTGTATTGCAATGTACTAGCAATATATTATACAATTATGGACTTTTTACGAGGTTAATATGTTATATATAATCCTAACAGGTCCATATATAACATATTGCCAGAGTAAAATGTCCTTAATTTTTATAGTACATATGTAATGTATTACTCGTGTCATTGAAAATAAATTATTAACATAAAATATTTTTTTCCACTGTGAAGAAACCAGACGTCTTGTTTCTATTTAAAAAAAATATTGACGCTATGTTACTATTTTTAGTAACATAGAGTCAATATACATAAAATATTGACGCTATGTTACTATTCTTAGTAAGATAGAGTCAATATACTTAAATATTCTGTATATCACGTGACTGATTTAGCCAATGAAATTGTACGAACACCACACCAAATGTAATATTATCAATTATGGACTTTTTACGAGGTCAATATGTTATATATGGACCTGTTAGGATTATATTGACCTCGGACTTCGTCCTCGGTCAATATAATCTTAATAGGTCCATGTATAGCATATTGAAAGAGTAAAAAGTCCTTAATGTTTATATTACATATGTAATGTATTACTCGTGTCATTGAAAATAAATTATTAACATAAAATATTTTTTCCACTGTGAAGAAACCAGTCGTCTTGTTTCTATTTAAAAAAAAATATTGACGCTATGTTACTATTTTTAGTAACATAGAGTCAATATACTTAAAATATTGACGCTATGTTACTATTTTTAGTAAGATAGAGTCAATATACTTAAATATTCTGTATATCACGTGACTGATTTAGCCAATGAAATTGTACGAACACCACACCAAATGTAATATAAATAATCAACATACATTAGAAACATTATGAATGCTTTATAAACACATGTTAATAGTGATTTCTGGCTTTATTTTAAATCAGTAACATACTGATATTTATTCAGATTTCAGATAGAGTTATCTTTCTTTATTCAAGAGACTCCATCAGATGTAAATTAATTTTAAGATGAACTAATGTCATGATTCAGCTGATAAAGGTTTTCTCTAATTATTAACCTAAATATATAAAATAAAAACTGGACATTGTGTCTTTGGTTGACTAGGCAACTTAAGGATACATGGAGGAATATTTCCGCAAAGTCTGGATGCAGTTGTTTTGGAAACGAAGTAGAAAATGTCTTGGCCAACCAAAGACAAAGACAGCCATCTTGGATTTCTAAACACTCCAAAGAGTAACAACACTTCTTGAGGACCCCTAGTGAAACATTTGTGGTAAGCCTGGTGACTGGGCATGCAGTGGTTCTGAAGAAGCTTAAAATGTGAAATGTTTACGACAGACGAACAGACAGATACAGGACACTTTTTGGTCATTAAAGCTAAGCTGGGCCTCTGGATCATGTGAGCTAATAAAAAAGTTTAAAAAAAAATGAAATTTCGCCCTTCCAATAGCAAGTTACATAATAACGCAATGCATTTTTCTGAAAAGTATTTTTAAGGAATTCATTAATTCAAATCTCATCCAGTTGCTTGCCCATGGTCGGTGGTTCTCTCCGGGTACTCCGGCTTCCTCCACCACTAAAACTGGTCGCCATGATATAGCTGAAATATTGTTGAAAGTGGCATTAAACACCTAAAATCAATCAAAATCAATCAATCAAATCTCATCAAAATCAGAGTTAGGGTTATGGTGTAAACCCCACTTTCAACAATATTTCAGTTATATCGTGTTGGTCAGTTTTATTAGTGGAGGAAACCGGAGTATACGGAGAAACCCACCGACCTTCCGTAAGTCACTGAAAAACTTTATCACATAATGTTGTATCGAGTACACCTCCCCATGAACTGGATTCTAACTTAAATAGTGGTGATAGCCACTGATTGCATAGGTAGTTGTAAATCAACTAAAAAATAAATTCTCCAAATACAAAAATCAAATAAAAAATAAATTCTCCACATACAATAACAGAAACATAGAATTTTTTCCACCTTAGGGGCAACCAATGACCGTTGTGTTCAAAAGGCAGAAGGACTCGTAAACTAGAACTTAAGTTATTGCACGGAAACAGTTACATCAGAAGACATACGACAACAATAGTGCCATAACATAATACGACCTAATTATTTGTTTGCGGTCATATAAAAAGAACATACTACCAAAGTACTCACACATATATTAAAAGAAACTCTGAAGAATCTGTAGTTACAATCAATTATTTGTTTTGGACAGCCATCTTTATCCACAAAACAGACTAAAGGTGAAAGAAAGATCATGTTTAAAATTCTAGATCTGCTGCAACACAAGGAACATCGTCCGTCACCCATAGCTGATTACTCTTCACTCATCATGATAACCCACAGCTAATCATTTGAAGACTCCTACCAGAACAGCGAGTAAGAAAGCATATAATAATTATGTCACCAACATCATATCACCAGACAGTACCAACAACCCAAAGTGTTTTTGGGACTTTATCAAGAGCAAGAACAATAGCACGGTTGAAAGCAACAGATGGCCTAACATACTCTGATCCAACCTCCTACGCCAATATATTTAACAACCAGTGTTCATCAATATTCAACTCAAACGAAACAAAGGATAACATCAACCCGATGGGAAATCAGATCTACCCAGAAAAATTTACCATATATATTACAGAAGGAGGCACACTGAAGCTACTAAGCAATCTGAAAGTACACAAAGCTACTGAACCCGATGGACTATCTGCTAGACTGTTGAATTTTCTAGGCGTAGAAATTGCGCTAGTCTTTTTCCAAGCATCAATAAACTAGGGGGTCATACCAGTGGAATGGAAAACTGCAGATGTTGTACCAATCTTCAAAAAGAAGCTAAAAACCGCCCAGAAAACTACAGACTTGTCTCATTGACTTCCATCACATGTAAAATATTGGAACATATCATCGCTAGCAACATGATGAACCATCTAGAAGCATAATATACTTACAGATGCGCAACATGGCCTTAAGAAACATCGTTCCTGTGAGACTCAACTCATCAGTACAATTCAGGCCTTAGTCAAAACCATAGCCAAACAGACGCAATATTATTAGATTTTTCAAAGGCTTATGCACAAGATACATTATTATAAAATACGAGGTAATCTCCACAACTGGATCAATGATTGTCTAAGAGACCGAACACAGCAAGTGGTCCCTGAGGACGGCAAATCTAAAACAGCGCCTGTACAGTCAGGAGTACCTCAGAGTAGTGTCCTAGGTCCTATTCTGTTCCTACTGTACATCAACGATTTACCGGACAACATAAATCACAATTTGTCAGCACGACTATTTGCCGAAGACTGCGTAGTGTAAAGATCGATTAACAACATAGGGGAGGCATCTCACCACCAAGAAGATACGGAGCGCCTCCGGGCATGGGAGAATGACGGGTTCATGGAATTTCACCTCAATAAATGTCAGGTCATCCATATCATGAACAAAAGGAAACGGATATGCCAAATCTACAACATACGTGGTCATGTCTTGGAGAAAGTGGAATCAGCAAAGTACCTGAGGCTCAATTGGAACACATATATTAACCATGTAGTGAAAAAAATCAGAGCTTTTCTGCAGATGTCCTCGCAAGACCAGAGCTCTAGTAAGACCTCAAACAATATAATTTAAATTAGATCGGACCTTAAATGGAATTTGCTAGCATCATATGGGACCCATATACAACGAACAACGCACACAACCTAGAGATTTGTCAACGAAGGGTGGCCAAATTTGTTTCTGGTGATTACCATCGAACTAGTAGTACATGTATAACAAACATGCTACAACACCTAAAATGGCTTACCCTCCAGCAATGATGAGCGGCAATAATGTCGTCATGATGTTCCGTATCGTCAATGACCAAGTTGCCAATCCAACAACCTCGTACCATTAGCCAGGACTCATTCTTCACTGATATCATCCGTCTCTGGAACAAATTACCGTCATCAGTTGTAGCCTGCAACTCGATCAACTCCTTCAAGAGTGAGTTGCAGAACATCGAGCTGCCATAAATAACAGAGACTTTGATTTTAATTGTAGATATATATGTTTGTCTGCGCTTGTACATAGAGGGTTTGTACACACCAAAACACCAGTTCGATAATTCATCAGATGGTGGAATGAACTACTAGTATATCGGAAGAAGAATACGATTTCCATATCGATTATGTTCTTATCACACGATGGGTGCTTATCCTTCCACAATCTGATGACAGGCCCCATGAGAGGGAGGTTCAGCCGTCCAGGGATCAGATAGCCAAGAAGGGGCATGTGAATCTCTGAAGGACTCCATAGTCTTAACCATAGACGTTTTAATCTGATTTTTTAGGGTATTTTCAGATATTTTTAGTTTGTTTAGAATAAATAATTATGTGAAATTCACGCAGACTTCTGAATTATATTTGTCACTACTTTGTATAAAATATACATTATCTGGACATTCTGCAACTCAGTAGTTGTATTGGACCTCCAGTCCTCAACTTTGAGAGAAGTCTCAGCCTGTCCCCGGGGCCTCAAAGCAGTCTTGTTCCGCCTTGCAACATTTCTCTTGGAGACCCCGTCTGATGACAATCACATCTCTCACTACATGCTCCTACGCCGCGTGCTTATCCTTCTGCGACCTGATGACAATCACATCATAATATCCTCTCGCGCCGCAACATTTCAGTAAATTACAGCAAGTGAGAGATGTGATTTTAATCAGATTGATCCTTCCGGAACACTCGAGTTCAACCTCAGTTTTTTTTTTGTAGAATTCGTGCTACTCAATCTTTTTTAATCTTTTGTGTAATGTGTTGTTGGCCATTGTTTGTCTTGTCGCCTTTGTTTTTTTTGTGGCCATTGTTTGTCTTTTCGCCTTTGTTTTGTTTTTTTGTGGCCATTGTTTGTCTTTTCGCCTTTGTTTTGTTTTTTTGTGGCCATTGTTTGTCTTTTCGCCTTTGTTTTGTTTTTGTTGTGGCCATTGTTTGTCTTTTCGCCTTTGTTTTGTTTTTTTGTGGCCATTGTTTGTCTTGTCGCCTTTGTTTTGTTTTTTTGTGGCCATTGTTTGTCTTGTCGCCTTTGTTTTTGTTTTTTTTTGTGACCATTGTTTGTCTTGTCGCCTTTGTTTTGTTTTTTTGTGGCCATTGTTTGTCGTGTCGCCTTTGTTTTTTTTTGTGGCCATTGTTTGTCTTGTCGCCTTTGTTTTGTTTTTTTGTGGCCATTGTTTGTCATGTCGCCTTTGTTTTTTTTTGTGACCATTGTTTGTCTTGTCGCCTTTGTTTTTTTTTGTGACCATTGCTTGCCTTTTCGCCTTTGTTTTTGTGTGACCATTCTATAGTCGGTTCTTTTCTCTCTTCCAAAAGCTTTTCTTATGTTTTTGTTCTGTTGCAACCAATGTTGGACATTTGTGAAGTCGTGTCCTGGAGTAATCTAGAATGTTGAAATGTGTTACAGATGACTGGCTGAATTGTATATATATATATATATATATTGAAATGTATAATTTAAATGTTATATCCGCAGTAGTCGGACTACTTAAAAAAGAAATAAATCATACTATTATGATTTTTATTGAAATTTCCCCCAATATTTCATTCATGAAATTACACAAGGTCACTTGTGTATGGAGTCTACATTGTACACAATTTCTGAGCTTTCAAGATTTGTGTCTTGTTAATTGTTAATTTACCTTTGGCTGCCTGCATAATGATTTTTGTCATCAAAGAATTATTTAGTTAATATCATATTAACTGTCTCGATTAAGTAATGGGTATTTTGCATCTTGATGTGTGATAATTCGATGGCCCCCGGACTGCCCAGTCAAACCAAAGACTCCTGGATTATTTGTGATTGATTGATTGATTTTTGGTGTTTAACGTCATTTTCAACAATATTTCAGCTATATCATGGCGACCAGTTTTAGTGGTGGAGGAAGCCGGAGAGAACCACCGACCATGGGCAAGCAACTGGTAAACTTTATCACTTGCGGTTGCGAGTCGAGTGCACCCTTTTTTGTAATTTACAAAGCCGGGAGTGAACCCACGCCGTATTGGTGATAGGCTTGTATGAGTTGTTAGATCCAGCGACCTAACTCATTGAGCCACCCGGGCCCCTGGATTATTTGTGTTTCTTCTCCACTAAACATTAAACATTTAGAAGTGAGAGCAAAAACCTGTTGGTTCGGAGTCGGTATGCATGGTGTTACACGGCTACCTGTGGACTGTTGTTTCGGTGAGCTAGGAAAATAGCCAACTAAGGCTTTGGTCCATCATCATTGAATATAATTTGTACTCGCCATGATGTAGCTGACAAATTATTCACTTGACGACACGTTAGACAACTGTTAACAATCAATCACTCATTTTAACAGTGATACATTGATATGATGGTTCATCATGCATTATCAGATGAATTCAAAATTTCAGATTATTCCAAGTTTTAATTAAAAACCTTTTCAAAAGGGAGGTGGGGGGGGGGAAACTACTCCGCCACTTTTGTTGGCAAAAATATTTAGAAACAGCTGAAATTTGAGCGTGGAAGCAGAAAATGTGCAGTAAATAAGGAGATTTAAGGCTACAAATGTAAACTTAGAAGCCAAATGACTTTTTTTTAACAAGTTGACAGTTTTGAACGCTTGCCTCCACATACTTTCTGGTCCACTCCTACCTCTCTGGTATATTAATTATTCCCGACATATCCAAATAAATTGTGACGTTCTGTGATATTACATATAATAGTCGTCAGCATCCGGGAGTTGTTACTGAGGCCCTAGTTTAGAAGACAGATATCTTAATGCTGTACATGTATATAGTATAGAAGACAGACATCTTAATGCTGTTCATGTGTATATAGTTTTAACATTACTCACCCTTTTTAAATTAATTTCCGCCAATTGTTCGTTTATTTTTTTGCGTATTTGTTACATTCGTTTATGAAAATAAATTGGCACAAATGAGGCAGAGTTGTGGAGCGCAAGGCGTAGAACGCCAAATAGATCCTCCATCATGTTATACATATTGCTTTTATCAGATAATTAAATATAATATCTATCAAGCAAAAAATATTTTTAATTGCAGAAATAATTAATTTGTTATCAACAATTACAATCTTATAACAATGTATGACAATAAATAAGATTCAGACAAAGACACGAAAACAGAACAAAAGTAACATATTATCACAGTTTTGATTGGTCAATACTGATTAAAATGGCTGACATTTGATTGAAGTACTGAAATACTGATACTTTCGTTGTTTAGGATAACAGTTTAAAAAGTCGACATTGGACAGCAGTTGTATCAATTTTAAACACAATGTATACCAAATACTTAGCTACATGTTAGTTTGTGAATGATAAAAGATCTGATGACCATGTCAAGAACATCACACTAAATGTTGTCAAAACTAAAAGTTTTTGCTTTAGCAAGATGAAAATAAATAATTTTATAATATGAGAATTAACATAGCATAATTCTATTTAATCACGTTCAAATCAAATCTTTACCAAGTTCACATAGAAAACACTGGGAGGGGGTTCAATGTCATGAAGGAATTTTGTAGAGGGATGATATTAGTGCCTACTGCACATTTCCGCGAAAAACTTGTTATTCACTCTCTTTTTGTCCACGCATATCTTCCTCCTCTCTAGTTGCCATGTCTAATGAAATGGATAATAGACATTTAAATATATACGCACTTTGTTGGCCTTAACATGTAGTCAGATTTGTCATTTTCGTTTCTATTTAAGTTCATGTTTTCTTTAAATTTGATTTATTTGAACTATTTGTGTCTTTAGAATTCGTAGGATTATCAATATTAATTCTAACTTGATCTTCAAAGGTAACGCTTTTCTTAGTTTTATTATTTCCATTAATAGATACACTTATTGATACAGCTGTTGCGGAAGTGACGTCACGTCGTTTTCCGGGTGGGGATGCAGTCTTTAAAGTGTCTGATCTAGAAACATTAGGTCCTATAAAACTATCTTGTCTCCTGACAGACGGAGGTGTCGATGTTGCTGTCTTGTTCTGTGTCGTTGGAGAAGGTGTTCTACTATTTGTTCTTTTTGGAGTAGACAACTTGTTCTTTGAAGTTGATGGTGTTGGTTTTTCAATGTTCTTCTTTTTCTTTGATTGCACATTTTCAGAATTTATTTTAAGTTCATCTGGTTCTTGTGCTACTTTATTCGAGAGTAGCATATTAAGCTTTGCAGTGGAACTTTTATTCTTTACTTCTATCGATCCAGCTTCCTCTACATTTATAACAGTACCTGAACTTTTTTCACTAGAAAAACTAGAATCTCTCGTTAAAGTATCGTTCGCTTTTCTTGACCACAATCTAAAGAATCTTTGTCCCATACTGCCATTTCTGGATTTTCTCTGTAATAATATAAGGGCCAACCTCGCTTTGATGATTTGTTGTGTGTTATCACTGATGTCACTGCTGTCGTCTTCAATAACGGCTTTATCATGGCAGACATTCGCTAATTTTGCAATGACAACAGCCAAAATGACGGCAAACAAAGCTATGCACACAGTTATCACGACTTTTGGATACGATGCGGTATAATTTGCTGTTATTGTACTATTGTTACCTGAAAATATAGAAAACACGAATATGATCAAATTAATTACTACAAAGCTTAAAATGTCAGAATTGTTATATAGTGAACAATATGGTAAATTGAATCTTTTACATTTTCAGCTCATCTGACCCAAAGGGTCATGTAAGGTATTGTCTGTTAACTTCTACATTTTAATTTCAACATTGGACCATATAGGGAAATGTTTTTTTCCCCTCAGAAACCAGACATTTGAATGAACCCAAGCTACCGGTATGTATGAATAATCACTGGATGCTCCCTGACAATATTTTTTTTTCAATGTGTGTCGACCAGAAACACAAAATCAAATAGCCATCAACACAGGAGATGTTTAAGAAATAAATCATGAAAGCCAGAATATGTTTTGAGTTTTAACATAACTTTAGGCGGATATTAGTATCTTATCCCAATCCTGAGGCGAGGGATAAAATTTACTAATATCCGCCAACCCATGTTAAAACTCAAAACACATTCTGGCTTCCATGAATTATTTCGATTCTGATATGTCGAAGAGTACAAATACGGTAGTATACTTTGATTGGAAGACGGTAATTTATATTTACGTTTGCGGACAATGTCGCACACAATTTATGCTGCCAAATTCGAGCAGACGATAATTCATCAACATGTACATTTACGACGGGAAAGTCAGTCACATGCACCGATGCATGTGCTAATGAGATTATACCCAATCGATAAATCGCTCGTTTGTTCACAAAGCGAAAGAAGGACGTCATGTTATAATTTTAAATAATTCTGATCTTAAACCATTTGACAGCAAACTTTGGCCACAGGCAGACGTTTTATCAATATGAATATTACATATGCAATGGGCAGAAAATAGCGTCGAATATATATAATAATAAAAATCTCAGGTGATAAAAATGGATTGAATCGAAACGGTACATAAATAGCCATAGAGTTGCCATTTTCATTTGTATGATTCGGAAATCTAAGATGGTCTAGTTCACATGAGTTGCTCTCAAAATGTTCAAACTTGCTGTGACACAAACAGTGCATGAATAACCAAGTGAGCGATACAAGCTCAGGTGAGACTCTAGTTATAGATTCAATCGGATGATGGTATGTACACGTCGGTTTAAAAAATATCTCATCATGGTTGTGTAGAAACTGGTGAAATTGTAAAGTCAATCAAAATCGAACACAAAAATCAGAGGATCGTTCATTTATTATTACTACTGTAAATTGTGGAATTTCATTAGTGTCCACATCTCTGCCACAGAGACCGGTAACAATCATCGTACGAAATAATAACACATTTGATGATTGTGATGATAGTTACCGGCTCATGTTATCTCTGCTTATTCATCAATAAAATATACTTATTATTCCTTTCTATGTTTTTCGGAATAGCATGTGTTAGCCACGATCTAATATGATTCAAATAAAGAACCACAAAATACAGGTGTTCATTTGAGATAAACAAACATTAATACTGGATAAGTTAGAATTATATGCAGTGAAATTTTTGTTACATTTATTTTTCTTTTTGGATTTATCAAAATCCACACAAAATGAGCAATTAATACAGGATAAACCAATGTCAATGAGACAATATTGAACCGAATGACCGGAACAGCCACTAAAGTCGGAAATGTTATCAATATACCCTGAATATATTTCAAAAGAAAAAAATAGTGAAGTTTCACGAACGTATTATATTCATGGTATATTGATCAAATTTACGACTCCTGTGGAACAACAAATTCTATCAGAGTTATCGTTCCTTGTTCTCGTCGGTTCTGAACGCAAGCTAACACATTCATTGGTCGAAAGAAAAAAAACAATTGAATGAATTAAAAAGGATTGGATGAAGTTGATTCATATCAGCAAATTTTAAAGGGTTTATTTTTTGTGGTTATACAGATTTTGGAAATCATTTTTGAATTGCAACCAATAGACGTACAACTTGCACACTCAGTCAAGTAAACAAAAGACCCTTCCTTGGATTATAATATATAAGTACAAATGTATATGGATTAATATTAGTATTATAATAATGATAAATAGTGTTGAAATATATTGTTGACAAAATATTTATCTTTCATTAAAAGAGAATGAATTTTCTAAAATGAAATAATATAAAATGGCCAAAATGACGCAAAACGAATTTAATCCCCAATTCCCGAAGTTTTAATTTGTCATAAAATGAAAGGCTTAATTCCGGTGTCCTAAAAAAAGGTTCCTCCGTCCCTCATAGAAGGAATACGAGGTAAGTCTAGATATGATTTTCTTGTGAATAACAACTTCACGAGAACCACTATTCAAGGAATTCACATATCAGAGAAGATTGTGAACAGTGGCCATCTTGAATTGATGACGGAGCAATCGGACACAATGTTGAAAGGAGACTATAATGGCAAGGTTTGATTTGATTTTGAACAGTGGTTTCAGAAAAGAAGATTTCAATGTGGGAAGTTTACAATGGACGGCAAGTTATGGCAAAAGCTCACATGGCCTTTTGGGTAATTTAGTATTGGATACTAAAACAATGTATAATGGATATGAATATTTAATTTGCCCCAGGTTGACTTTCTTGTGTGATTTTTGTTGTTTAATCTTTGGTCAAGAAACCATAGAATTCCTTACATTAAGCCAAATTCTTCTGGGATAAAAAGTACATGTACACAAACTAATTCGATT
The DNA here is from genome assembly GCA_002080005.1 of Gigantidas platifrons. Lineage (NCBI taxonomy): Eukaryota > Metazoa > Mollusca > Bivalvia > Mytilida > Modiolidae > Gigantidas > Gigantidas platifrons. The sequence goes on along the minus strand of MJUT01010771.1, from coordinate 34,814 downwards.
TTTAGAAGAACATTTCATGCACTTTTTTTCAACAATGTATTTAAAAAAATGTTTTGAGAAGTCGTTAATTTTGATTTACTGGAAGAAACGAGCTAACCAATAGGACACACCCTTGAGACTATTAAATTTATACTCATTTGTATATTTATATACATAATCAATATAATATAAATACAATAATTTGTCCGAAATCTAAAGGGGGTTTAGGCCAATGCATATTTTTCTATTACTGCAATTATAGTATTGTAAAAATGCGGTATGACATTACTATAACCTTCCCCACATCTATTTTCTTAAGTATATTTGTCTAGACTAAATAGCTATCAATTCTTACTAGATACTAATTTAATCTCTTCCTTCTGCCTTTTCAACAATGAGGTATATTCAATGCTGCATTTAGGACAAAAGATGCCATGTGCTAGTTTAGCTAGGATGCCCCTTACATGGGCACTGAAGGAGGTAGACCCGCTAGGCCTACAGTCAGGCATACATGCTCAGGAAATTTAGGAATAGTTAAAATATTAAAATTTCACCACATAAGCAAAAATCCATCGCAAAAATTTATTTTTGGCAGGAAGATGGACCCCCGGCCAACGTGGCCCTGTGCTTAAGCACACCTAAGCACAATGGTCAATCCGGCACTGGGTATATTGTAAAGTAAAATAATTAAGTGTTCGTCAGAATCTTGTCCACTAACGTTGACATCTAATAATAAACTCGTTAGTTTATTGTCATCAGCTACGACGTGATTTTTCTTATTTCCATGACTCTATCATGTTTTTGTTCAATATTTTTTTAACAACGTGATATCTTTTATTCAAATGCTTGTTAAACTTAACACTCCAAAAGTCCAAGCTCCTTTTGGTGTTTCCCTGTTACATCCTGTTCTGATTATCCAGGGCTATAATCAGAACTATACGAAAGATATACAAACTAAATACTATATATTTATTAAATACCTTTTGGAAACATTTATTTATTTTGTATTTTGCATAAATATTTTTTTACTTTCATTATAAATGTACAATTTTGAAGTGTTTTATTTTCTTTTATTCTTTTAGAATATTTTTTGACAAATATTCTATGAACATTAAATTAAATTTTATTTTAGTATACTTTGTTTTCTGTTCATTGTTGTGTTATTAAGATGACATTATTGCGAAAGCATTTTGTATAAACACACCCGTACGCAGTGGAAGGGGTTCGTGAGGTTTGTATGAACCCCCCTTGAAAACCAAGTACGGTTAAAGTTGGTTGGATTATGACTATAAATTCGGGATTTCGGATGAACTATGACTACTGAATCCAGTCGCAAGACAATGTCGCAATACAAGAAGAGTTTGAAGATACCAAAGGGGCAATCAGAATCCATATATCGAAGAACAGACAACACAATGGCCAAAAGAAAAAATACAAAAGGACAAACAACAATCAACAAAACATACAAAAATGTACATATAAAACTAAAGATCGAGTAACTCGAACCCCACTAAAAACCGGGGGTGAACTCAGGTGCTCCGGAAGGGTAAGCAGTTCCTGCTCCACTAGTGACACCCGTCGTGTTAATCTAGTTACAAACCCGGTGATAAGTCATGAACGAGGAAAGGACCGAGAAGTGTTTACGACAAGTGGAACATATCCGTGGTTATTTGTGACACAGATATTCCATAACGGTCAACCAAGTCGTGGTGGCGACCGTAAAACTTTCGAAGTGATGACTTCAACTTAACTAAGAGGAACCCTTAGTTCAGTAGATTCCTTGTTAGCAGCAACCCTCTATCAAGGAAATCCTGATAGGAACCACAAGCTCTGGAATATCGTATCAACTGACAAATGTGTAACTATTGTACTTAATAAAATAAACTTTCTTGATCATCTCAACAATACTATTCTTGAAATAGTATTGTTGGTTGTTAGATTTCGAGATAATATTGTATTTGTCCGATGGTGTTAAAATCTTAACAATTAACTTGAAACACATTATTTTATGATTTATTGTTATTCAATATTATTACCCATCATTTCAAAGTCTTACAGAAATAAAAGCCAATAATTTAAATGATGAGAGGATCAAACCAACATCAAAGCAACTAAACATCAAATGTAGAAATATATGCGAGTCGATGTGATGAGAGATGAAAATTGAAATGGATAATACGACCTCATGTTCCACTGTTTAGAGTCTACAATTATTTTTAGCAACAATTTTAAAATCGCAAAGTGATAAAGTTTACCAGTTACTTGCCCATGGTTGGTGGTTCTCTCCGGGTACTCCGGCTTCTTCCATCACTAAAAACTGGTCGCCATGATATAGCTAAAATATTGATGAAAGTGGCGCTAAACATCAAAAATCAAATAAAATCATATCAATTTAAAATCGCAAACTACAAACTGGCGTCACAAATACTCAGAAAATGATAAAGCATTAAAGAACTACTAAACTTGTCATTGTAAATATACCATAGTCCATTTATTCTATGGAAATATAGACTGAACCCATATAAAACAAAAATTGATAGAATTTTTCTGACAAGTTCAAATATCCTAGTACCTACTGGAAAACATACAAAATTCGTAATCGTTTGTTTGGGTTATTTTAAGGTTATGGTAATATGGTATTTTAACACCACTTTCAACAGTATTTCAGTTATATCGTGGCGGTCAGTTTTATTGGTATGGGAAACCGGAGTAACCAGAGAAAACCACTTTCGTTTGTTTGCAATGAAAACTTATTTAGGTATACACATGCAGTTTGTTGTCAAAGCTCAAATCATTCAAGCGCGAATAAGTACATGTCCATTTAACACCAGTAAGCGTAATTTTCTTTTATTTTCTAGTCATATTCAAATACATAAGTGTAATCCAGAGTCCATTTAATGTACCTTAGTATATCAATAATTTGTTCTAAAGCTTAGGGAGAAATCAGTTTAAAAAAATCTGATATACCTGTAATATTATAAGCTGGTCAATTTTCCTTTCAAGAATGAAAATAGGGTCTTGTATCTATATTTAAAACAATGACGAAAATTTTGCTATGACAATGTTACTTAAAACATGTACGTACAACAGGAATGTATGCAACATTTTGTGTGCTATGGGGACATTTGCAAGAGCTGGTGATTTCAATCCGAGTAGTTGAAAATAAAAAGTTCAACAATGAAGGAAAACCCGACACTAAATGATAAAGAAAACCGAAGGGTTATCAAGAATGGACAAACAAGAGACACGGACATCATTTGACACAAGACACAGAACGAGAACAAACAAAACAGAAAACACATAGAAGGGGTTATCAAGAATGGACAAACAAGAGACACGGACATCATTTGACACAAGACACAGAACGAGAACAAATAAAACAGAAAACACATAGAAGGGGTTATCAAGAATGGACAAACAAGAGACACGGACATCATTTGACACAAGACACAGAACGAGAACAAACAAAACAGAAAACACATAGAAGGGGTTATCAAGAATGGACAAACAAGAGACACGGACATCATTTGACACAAGACACAGAACGAGAACAAACAAAACAGAAAACACATATACAGTATTACCAAGAAGCTGGTAAACCTAAAACAACCGAACATTGAAGCATCAAAAACAGAAACTGATTGATATTTAGGACCTTTATGACTTGGGACAGGAACATAAATATAGCTATATTAAACCGGATATTGCGACAATATTCGACTCCTCTTTATATTTAGATATCCAGTAGCCAAACAGAAGTAAATAAATAATTCAAAAACAAAACATGCACAAATTCACTTCAACTCGCTAGAGCACACACTAACAGAAATTCATCATATGCATGTACAGTACAAAAACAAGATCATTGAATACTTATACTTATCATATTACTAGCCAAGAATTTAGAGTATGTTAATGTTTATTGTAGAACATGACTCTAAGAGTAAAACAAAAGATAACAATTAGGCCCAGTGCCGGATTTCTCTATAGGCTTGGTAGGCTGAAGCCTAGAGCCTCAACATCTAGGGTCCTCTTGCCAAGGTGTATAATATTTTTGTCATTGTCATAGACCTTTCTTACACATGCTGCTATAGCTCTTCTGTAATTTTCATTGCACTCCATTTCAGAATAATACGGCCAATAAGTCGACAATAGCGTTGATTTCTGTGTTAATTTTGTCCTTCCATAAAAACAGTGAGATAGATAAGTTGAAAAAACAAGGTGTTGTCAGATATCAAATTTGTTTCAATGTCGAGGTTAGATGTGAATTGCGGAATTTAAGGTCCCCGTCATCATCCTCGGTTTCATTTCATCCTCATCTATCACAAGGTGGGGATTGGGAGGGGCCTCGCAAGTAGAATAACCTAGGGTCTCTCTACATCTAAATCCGGGCCTCATTAGGCCTAATACTTCTAATACATGTATCTCGATCTCCATCATCCAATAAATATACAATACTTGTGCACTGTCGAAGCATATCTTAAGGCAATATGTGTATGAGGCTTAGAAACGGGGGAAAAGGCGAGGCTTAGTCGAGTCTTTTCCCGCGTTTCGCGCCGAATACACATATTTACCTATATGCTTCGACAGTGCATATGTATTGTATTTATCCTGTAAGTTTAAATAGTAAATAAACGTTTACTGGACGATGATAAAAGTATTTGAAATAATTTTGTGTATGTATTTGAAAACAATATCCCACGATGTGCCCCGATTTATATTTGTATGTTCTATTTATAACTGACCAATATAAAAAAAAAATATTGGGCAGGCTATATTGGTCGGTAAATGCTGTCATTGCAGGATAAAACATATATAAAAGGCCTCACACGTTCACTATATAATTACTTCTTAAACGTGAATACTAGTAGCAAGTACTAAGGCAGCACGTGTGGTTTGCTACGTCACACGCACGGATTTGAACATCGCCTCGAGGTAGGTTTATGCAGTTATACAATTTAAAAAAAGGAAAACTAACAAAACCAAGTAGTTCACCGAAGGACCCACATATCAGACTTCATTGGTAGCATACATTCATTGCGTGGAAACCCGTCAGTTTTGCAAACACTTCTGTACAGTTAAATGGGTTTTGTGTGAACGGTATCCTTGCCCGGAATTTTAACTGTACAGAAGTGTTTGCAAAACTGACGGGTTTCCACGCAATGAATATATGCTAACAATGAAGTCTGATATGTGGACCCTTCAGTGAACTACTTGGTTTTGTAAGTTCTCCTTTCTTACAATTGTACAACTGCATAAACCTACCTCGAGGCGATGTTCAAGTATCCGTGCGTGTGACGTAACAAACCACCCGTGAGGCAAGGTCAGTGAATACAGGAAGTTAAATGACTACTAAGTAGGAAGGTATGATGCGATTGTTTTTCGTAGATCAAATGTCTTCGCTAATGTAAGACCCCCCGACTCACATTATACTTACAATTCTTCAACACAAAGATTATGACTGTTTACAGGGATATTAACGTGATACAAATTTGAAGTGGTTATTTTAACTAATACGATGTATTAAAAAAAAAATAAATACCGCAGCTCTTCTATTTGTGCCAATTTAGGATATAAATGCTTAAAATACCGACCAAATGAATTAATGTACAGGATGAAAATATTGCACTACCATCATCTTATTTTCGGGTGAGGGTTATGGTGTTTAACGCCACTTTCAATAATATTTCAGTTATATCGTGGCGGTCAGTTTTATTGTTGGAGGAGGGGGACGGGGTACCCGGAGAAAACCACCAACCTGCCGCAAGTCACTCATAAACTTTATCACATAATGTTGTATCGAGTACACATCGCCATGATCGAGATTCGAACTCACAACTTTAGTTGTGATAGGCACTGATTGCATAGTTAGTTGTAAATCCAACTACCATACGATCACGACTAAGACGACCACTACTTTATTTGTGATAACCTTTGATATGACCCCGCTCGGTAGATGCTCGGAAGCTGAATGCGCATCACGTACACTGACTGTCATAGCGTTCGATTAGAATAACTCGCATAACTCTTATGTCAAATTTGAGCATAGCACAATTTATTTAAATGAAAGGCATAGGGACAGTGCCGGGTTTACCTATAGACTCGGTAGGCTGAAGCCTAGGGTCTCAAAATGTAGGGGGCCTCCGGTTAAGGTGTATAATATTTTCAACACTGTTATTGGACTTTCCTATACTTATGCTGTCATAACGTACTGTACTTTCTAAACAATCCTTCAGTAGTTTTCCTTACACATTTGCACTCCATTTCAGAATATTGCAGAATTTTAAACACCCCTCATCATCTTTGCCTTTATTGAAATTGATTAAATACACGTCCATGTTCCTCCAGTCGTGAAGGTGGGGAATTGGGAGGGGCCTCACAAGTGGATTAGCCTAGGGCCTCTCTTTATCTAAATCCGGCACTGCATAGGGATATGTAAGTGAGTGAGTAGATTAGTTTTGCTTACCGACAAATTAACAATTATTCAGCTATTTCATTGTAAGAACGAACTACTTTTTAATGAGATAATGTTGATGCCTAATTTTTACTAGACAACACTTTGAACCGGACATTTTTATCATGTTAATGACCGCTCGACGTTTTAGAGTTGCGTCCCCTTTTTAAAACGCAACGGAGATCGTGCAGTTGTCAATGTACCAAAATGAGCAAAATTATTTATATGAAATAAAAGTAATAGTTACTTATGTATAGGGCATTATCGTGATTTATATACTGTCCTTGGGACAGTAGTATTGACTTCAACACTGATAATGCCCTCGCCTGCGGCTCCGGCATTATCAATGTTTCTGTCAATACTACTGTCCCTTGGGCAGTCTATAAATCACGATAATGCCCTATACATAAGTAACTATTATATAAATAGCACACCTTAGCTGTGCTATAACTACCTTACTTATACTGCACAGTTCAAATGTACTTTTAAGGAACTACTCTAAATTTCAGCTTTGTTGATTCCATTGCTACTACAGAATTTTGCTTTACCTGATCTTATTTGAATTATTAAAAAATAGTAGTACACATAATTGAATAAAAATTATTAATAACACATTTAAAAAAAAGTTTTTATATTTATTTATTGGGCCTTATTTTTCATTCCTTTTGGCTTGTTTGTTTTGATTGGGGGGGGGGGGGTCAGGACAGGATGCTGTTTATTTCCAAGATTATTATAATCTTTGAACAGTTTTTAAATAGTCGTCACATTACAACTTTTGCGATCCTGTAATGTACGATTGATGAAATATTTAAAACTTGCCTGTTTTGTCCTAATTTTTAGGTTGTATATGATTCAACATTGTTTTTCAAATACACTTCCATGTTTGCAGCTTGCTAGTAAACCCGAAAGTGTGACCAGACGATTTTTTTCGCGGGAAAAGACTGATGATGTCATGTGTTAAAATACTTATTGTCCAATCGAATCGGTATATGTTCAGTTATACTGCACAGCTTGGGTGACCCTTGACCCGAACTCCTTGACCCGAACTCCTACGTCGTTCGGGTAAGTCGGGTCACCCAAGCTGTGCAGTATAACTAACATATACCGAATCGATTGAACAATAACTATAACTTAAATTTTATGTACAAATCTCTGCGTTTCCTTTTATTATGTCATGTGTTTTAATATTAGAACGTTCAGATATGGTGCTCTTAACGGACAACTAGACCTGTCTAACGGTTAAAAATTTTAGCAATGCATTCGAGAAGTGATGTTTTTTTTTTATATTTATTATTTTGTAAATTGTTGAATTTAATCGGTTTCTATGAACGAAATCTGTGGACAAATTTGATAGTGAATTTCGCCATTCTCGCTTACTTTATTTTGTTATTTCAAAAACTATTTTATTGGGGATTCGTGTACTCAAAGTTAGTACAAGGCTGTCAAACTCTATTAATTCTAAAACAAAATAAGTGCAAAAAGTTCGAAATCTGCACACAAAATACCACAAGTTTACCTAGTCCATTTAATATATAGTTCAGATTGAATAACACGTTTCAGAGGCGTAGTCTGAGAGCGGATCGGAAAGTGGGAGCAAGCCTCTTTGAGGGGACCTAGTGGGGGGACTTTCTAAACTGACAAGCGTAAAAAAATAAGCGTTTTTCCTCTTTTAGGGACTATTTGTCTTTTATGCTAACAATTCAGTTTTTTCTACATATTTGTCAAAAAGAGGAGCAAAAGCAAAGTTTTGCCTCCATCTTTCCACTGTGTGGTATATGTCCCCTCGTCCCCGGTTCCTACGCCGCTGCATTTAGATGTGGAACATTTTTGAAATGTAAATCCGACATTGTGCTGATGAGAAATATATATTCAAATTCAAACTTAATTACAATATAAATCAATAATAATTTGCAACATAACATGTACATATGCTACTTGATAAGGGAAAAAACTTATGCACATTTGATAGCTCGAATGTTCCCTGTCATCAGTTCCATTGACTGTTTTATAAAGGAGCCTGTATTTTTACTTGTATAACCGACACATTTGGTACCTCGGAGAATGTAATTCTAGAAATTCTTTATTTCAATATTTCATATTTAATTTTGTTTTATAGTTCATTATTATTTCCATTTTTAAACTAAGTGTTACATTTGTTTTACATGTCAAAATAATCTCTTTTCAAAGATCAGAGGAAAATTTATTCTATTAACACTTATTGTTTATAATCTGTCACAACTCGACTTGACAAGCTTTTGATAAATTATAATTTAGTTAATCCTCGATATAAGAACCCCAAGCTATAACGCAAATTGTTATATAAACCACCATTAGGCATATTTATAATTAATCCTGTCTATCAGTCATTTTTAATTACTCTGTTTGATATTTGTATTATTGTTATTATTGTGATATTCAGTTTTGTTGTTGACCGTTGAAATATACGGCTGTAAATAAAATATGGAAAACTTCTAGCGAATTCGAATCTTTGTTACGACCAATAGCTAGTTCCCCAGAAATACGTTCGTGTGATATCGGGTAGCAAAAGCTCCGGTCATACTAGCTTGCTTTGGTGTTGATGCAGAGCAATCTAATTATAACTGAATGTCTGTTGTGTCTGTTTTCTTTATTTATATTTTTTGTGATACACCGTATAACATCTGCCGACATCCCGTTTGAGCATAGCCAAAAATGACGAAAACTAAAAAAATATATATACATCTAATTTTTTTTAAATTGAATGAAGAGAAAATACGTATGATTTGTTTTCCATTTTCTGTCATAATATCAAAATTAAGGGGACAACCTTCTGTTTATGTTGTTCGAATATATTTAAATTCAATATTTTTCCCACTTTAAATATGTTAATTTTTAGATCCTAATATTCCACTGGGGTAAAGCTGATGACCGTAACTGCAATTACGGTCATCCCAAGATGGCGGACGTGGACTTGGGTAAGAATCTTTTTGTCGATTAAATTGTTTCTGTAATGTATTTTAAATGGCACATGCATTGGTACGATAGTAATCTATCACAAGGAAATCACAAATTACTACTGAAAAATGTATATGAAAGAGAAAATTATATTTTAAAAAATCGCTAAGATGACCGTAACTGAAAACTGAGATGACCGTAATTGCAGTTTTCAGTTACGGTCATCTTAGCGATTTTTTAAAATCGGATTTTCTCTTTCATATAAATTTTCCAGTCATAATTTGTTATTTCCTTGTAAAAAGTTCATAGATTACTATCGTACTAATGCATGTGTCATTTAAAATACATTATAGAAACAATTTAATCGACATAAAAGATTCTTTCATGTCCGACATCTTGGGATGACCGTAATTTACAGTTACGATCATCAGCTTTACCCCAGTGAATATTCGCCGTCGAGCCCCTTTAATTTACTAATTATATAAAACTATAGTTTGTTATCTATCAAAAATTATGTCACTTTTTTTCTCAACATTTTATCTTTGTGATTTATGATTCGTTGGTTAACCACGCCTGGATCACTGGTGTCTGTTGTGGTATAATAATTAGGTATCCGAACCTCATGAGAAGTCCATTTAAATTCTGACCTACATGAAGAAGATGTGTATACAATGTATTTACATTATTATTCAACTTTTAGTGTTTAGAATTGGAAAAAAAATGAATGTTGTGTTGACTATATCTGTCTTTTTTTGTTTGTTTTCATCGCTATTTGAGCAATTTGTCAAGACAGGGTGTAATTTTTTTTCCACAAATGGCCACTAGAAGATGGTTGTTGCCAACCTATGGTTGAAATTTGTCTCGTATTCTTGTATTTTACCGATAGAAAGATGAGGGGACATTAAATGTTACCCTTTGTCCGTCCATCCGTCACCCGTTTTATCTGTGCTCTAACTTCAGTTTCTCTTTGCCAGATGTTTTGATATTTTTTACAATGGTTTTAACTACAATTCATAGATCAAATTTTAATATGGTTATTTGTTAACTAATAATTAATTACTTGATTATGACATGTTTGTGCTTTTCGTGTCATGTATGACACATTCTCTGATTAAATTTTTTTTTTTATTTAATGATTAATTTTCCCCCAGTAATCATAATTAAACCACAAAAAGCCTTCGAATATCGAAAAACCTGTACAGTGCATATATGTCAAAACTGTAAACACGTGGTAAATTAAGGTAGCATTTCACAGGTTTAATAGAATTGACAAAAATGAGAGCAATTATTATTTTCTTACAATTATATTTAATAAGTAGATTATAACTATTGGCTCAAAAGAAAACAGTTAAATTACCCGATCTAAAAAATGACCTTATCACTTACAAAAAGAGTTATTAGTATTGAACAATATCTACCTTTTTTGTGTAATGTTATACTGTCACAAGCAATTTTAGGATATACTAAATGAAATTAGTGCAAAGTAAAGTTTTGATTCAACTTCTCTCTCTCTCTCTCTCTCTCTCTCTCTCGTTCACAAGAAAAGTTACAACTCAGCAGATGTAAGTTGAAAATAATGATTACGTAAGAACAAAGATTTGTATTGTGTCTCAACGAACAGAAATGTCAATCCCAAACGAGTGAATTGCTGATCAGTTTAAGTAGAGAACCGTAGGCGTGCGACTTAGGGGGTCGTTCACAGAATTTGTTGTTTTCAAAATCATACAAAATCTGTGGGTTCTGGGAGACTCAAGTCCCGCCATTGTATTGCGCATGTCGCTTGGCATCATCATATATCTGCAGGATACTTTACCAACATTTAGGAGGCGTAATAAGTGCAATAGTTCTGGAATATTACTGATGATAATGTCGATCAACATTCGCAATAAAATTTATTGAATAATTATCATCAAATTCATTTCTCTTCAGTGGATAAACACTTGCTGATCTTATGGGGGATCAGCGGGTCAACTGGAAATCAGCTTAAATTGGTAGTCAGACCCGGGACTACCGATATGTCAGAACTAAGTGGACATTTTCTTATTTTGTATCCCAGTTGTATTGTTGATTAGTGAATAACAAATCAGAGACGAAAGCGTGAATGTTTCTATGTACAAGTAGACTAGCATGTCGAACACACCTTTTGATTTAATCTGGGAAAAATATGACCCCAAAAATTTCAATATTATTTTTTCAAAATCATGAAAATCATTCATTCATATCATTGTAGAAAACAACTTGATTGTTGAAAAATGATAAAGTTTCAGAAGAAAAATGTGTCCAATGTCAGAGCTTAATTTAAAAACAAATTCAACTAACCGAGCCATAAACAAGACTTAGTTTTATTAGGTATATTTTCATGGACATTCACAGTTCCTAAATCATGTAATTAATATTATTAAAACAAGGGCAACGCAAAGCGTTGCGTATCCCCTCGCCTAAAAAAATGATCTGGTGACCTTGACATTTGACCTATGACATTGAAAATCAATAGGGTTCCAGATTCTCTTAAGGGCTAAGTATGTACCAAGTTTGGTCAAAATCCATTGAAGGATGCTGATTCTAGAGTGTTCACACGGATGTTACGGAAGGACGGAAGGAAGGACGGATGGTAGCGTTACTATATCTCTTCGGAACTTCGTTGGCGAGGAGATAACTAAACTTCTCCCCTCTTAAGCACATGTGCCCTTAGACGATTTTGGCTATCTTGTTTATGCCCTTTGATTTGGATTCTTTGTTCCCAAAGACTTTTCAATTACTAGGCTTTCAGATATTTAGGCTTTGAGAGTACATGAAGGTTATTCCAGAAACGTGTCGTGCGCACAAAATTTGATATCTACGTTTTTATTTCAAATTCGTTGCAAAAATATTACATCACTTTTGAATGTCGTAGATTGAAATAGAATTAGATCTAATTTGATATTATTACCAATTCTGTTATGACGTACATATCTTTCCTATTTTTAGTTTAAATGCTGCCTGAAGCTTTTCAATGATTACTTATCAGAATTTATATTAGTTATGACCAGTTGTATACTCATATAATATTTGTATATTATCGAAGTGACCGAAAAGTACTTCACGTTTCATTAAGATTATGGGATTTTAATAAGGGAGATTAAATTCTTTAACATTAATTGAATCTGAGTTTCAAGTTTATTCGTATATTATTTCAGTGGTCACATCTATATCTTGACCTTTCTATTTAACTCGTTAGGATTTTAATAAAGAAATACTAAATGGTTGTGTGTATTTGGTTTCATTCCTTATTTGTTTTGTATCCATCGTATTTTTAGCTCAACTGACCTAAACGGTCACATGAGCTATTACCGTCACTTGAAGTCCGTCGTTCGTCCGTTCTGCGTCGTAAACATTTTCAAAAATCTTCTATGAAACTTTATCATAAAGATGTCTACATTTAAAATTGCATCCGAGGATCTTTCCAATCATCCAACATGGCTGTTGTTACTATAAATAAATCATAGAGGTAAGACAACACACCTAGAGTGTTTAAGATATGCAAATTTGGCCGAGTTTGAATATATTAATTATATTTTTTTCTGATACCGTTGCGCCACTTTAATCCACTAGTCTGAGCTAGTCCTTCAGTTGATCTGCTTTAAAAATCTGCTCTGATGTCCATCTAGGTCGCCGTTACTAAAACTTAAAATTTCTTTAAATGGGAAAAACAGCTAGGTCTATGTCAAAGACTGAATTTAGCTGAAATTTACCTCAACTGTAGCAATATAACAAATAGCTTACTTAATGTATTTCGAGTTAGATTATGTGAAATTCATAATAAATGGTCCTATACTACTCAGCCTAACAGCATACATTTTTGTGCATTTTCCACCATCAAATAATAAATGAATACCAAGTGGGTGAGCGATACAAGTTCTTGTGGGATGGGCGGCTCTGGTTTGTTATTTAGTTTCCTAGTCAATATACATATTGTATATTCTTTTTTTTTCATCATCAAAGTGTTACTGTCTCGAGTGCATACCAACTGTCTTTTGAAAACATCTATCCACTGTATCGCAGTGTCTTCCCACTCGTCACAAGTCGGCCGATTCCGTTCTTCAATCTGACGATAGAAGGCGACCAACTGATTCACCCGAGGTTTGCCAATTGAGTGTCTATCACCACAAAGGTGAGTTCGACTCTCATCGTTTGTACGGTGTACTCGATGTAATCTTTTGTAATAAGGGTTGTACGATGTTTACGAAATGTTTATTATTTTCTCCGAGCATTGCGACTCCTTCCATCAATAAAAGGTGTCATTAAATATCCGTAATCCAAACAAAGTGCTGTATTTTTAATTCGTTTAATATGCCCCCCCCCCCGAAAAAACGGGAGTTGTTGTAGTTGCCGCCTCCTTCCGATGCAATGTCCAAAATATTGATCTCGGATGATAACCTGAGTTAGCTTCCTGAGTTTTATTTTACATAAATAATAAATGTTTTTAATAACAACCAAAACCAACAGTATGTAATTTTAACGATGGTGCATCATACTATGACTGAGGTGTCAAGTTCTTTTTGAAAATTTAACAATTGTCAAACAATTGTTTACAAACGACAACATCAGTTTCTCTGACACCATTCATGTTTCTTCCAGTGGTTAACTTCTGTGTGTTTACAAAGGTATTACACGGTCAATTTTTTTTTTATTTGATATACGCTTCAAACTTTCTATATGGTGAGCTGTGCGTCTGTTTCAAACACAAAATTAAGTTAAAACACATACTCCTTTCCAATATTTGATGACTCATCAAACGTATTGAAAAATCATGCGGTTCGAACGAAAAGTTTCACACTATAGTAAAGTCACATGATACATGCGGAATGCAAGTAAAAAATGTAAACAGGAGCATCCAGCAACCCCCTCTCTCCCACACACCCTTATCTTGATTTATATATAATATTACAGGGAAAGTCTTTCCCAAATTTTGTCTCAACTCCAGTTCTAAAACTATAAAATGTACATGCCCTTCTGAAATACCGGATCCATCTCCAATGTGGATTCATATCATTTGTCTCGCTTTGGCTAATACTCTAGCAGTTGAGTTTCAAAACAACTTAATAATTGAGTTATTGCCCTTGAAAACCATCAAAAACTTTTTTTTCTTATTAATATATTCACATACCAAGATTGCGAAATTGTTATTGGTGTAATTTTATTGAAGCATATCAAATAACCTCCGATTTGTTATAATAAGAGAATGTTTAATGATCTGTCTTGTAAACATCTATATATACAATGTTCTGGAGGTAAGGGGGGGGGTGTAGTTCAGGTGAAGATGTAAACTGTATCCTTTTTAGGCCATACAAAGTTAATTTCTTGGTTCTCAGGCCCGCCCGCATGTGGAAATTCGTCGCTGCATTGCCGATTTTATTGCAAAAATAGTAAAAAATAAAAATTTAAATGAAGTAGCGCTGTTCGTATGGAAAAAAACAACCGCATCCGTTTTTTCTCTTATATCGCGTGGTCGGTGAAACGCTTTAAAACGCATCATGCTTAAATGAGATTTAAAGCATCGTTATGACAATGTATAAATAAAAAACGTGTTTCCGTTTGACATTTAGACAAAATGTCAATCGTTTCTGTGCAAATTCGGCACAAATGTTTGCCAGTTTTACCAGGGAACATAATAGGGGGCTTCTCCGAAGCTTGTACCTTATTGAAATTGTTTACGGAGATAAAAAATGGTACGTTGGGACCAGCGGATTGGACGTTTCCATAAAAATTAACCACTTGTGATGTTTCTGCCACCATCGCCGCGCATCGGAAGAAATAAATTTGAAATTTTCAATAAAGTAATGAAAAGATTTATACATTGCCATATTTTTCACACACACACAAAAAAAAAGAAAAAATGCCTCCCTCATCACTTTTTACAGCAGTAAAAGGATAAAAAAAATGCCGCCCTCCCTCATCACTTTTTACAGCAGTAAAAGGATAAAAAAAATGCCGCCCTCCCTCATCAATTTTGACAAAAAAGGGCCGGAGAACCAAGTAATTAATTTTGCATGGCCATATACACCGGTGGCTAATTGTATATCAAATACAGTATTTTTAATATGCATCTACTTCAAAATAATAATATCTTTCCTTTTCACATATTTGGACATAATGCTTGTACATTGTACTTTCCAAATCAGTTATGAATTATTAAAAGAAAAAAATCTTCTTAACCCTTTATGCTGCATTTGTCAAATTTAAATCCTCCATTTGAATAGAAAATTATTTCCTTGTGTGATTTTGTTTATCTCACAATGTACCTCAAATATATACTTATTGTGACCCAGATTGTATATAGAAATTAAATAAATTCAACTTGAACCCAAAAGCTACATGCAAGATATACCAGTATATTGATCTTATAACTACGTTCTTTTCAATACTGAACTTAAAAGGGTAAAAATAATAAACCTGTGTTTATACGTCACATATCTATTATTCCAAATTCAAAGGGAAAATATGGAATAGAAGAGTGAGAGGTCTCTCGACTACAGAAAACAAGAATGTGTTTACATTAATGTTCTACCATTTCAAATATCCAGAGGTGCACAATTATTTTTTAAAAAGTTAAATTTCTTGATAAGATCATTGATGAACAATTCTACTTAATTAATGGTTGAAAATTGACGTCAAGTACAAAAAAAATAATATTGGTGTAACATAAAAACTGGACCATATTTTTGTTTATTTATCTTATAAAATCTGCACTAAATATTGTCACTTAGAAATTTATATTCATGTCTCAGATCATGTCACAGATGTGTGCATATTCAGGCTTGGGTTATGGTGTTTAACGCCACTTTCAGCAATATTTCAGTTATATAATCGCGGCGGTCGGTTTTATTGGTGGGAGCAACCGAAGTACCAGAAGAAAACCACCGATCTACAGCAGGTCATTGCATATGCACTGTTTTTTTTCAATACTAGACAAAATTACATTAAAAATATGTTTTTCTTACTTACCTTTGATTTCTTGAATCAATGAACAAAAAGTCACAACAGTAAAACCGGTGACAACATCCACCATGGTTAATACATACTTCCATCAAAATCTCACTAAATCCCATTTTTCATATAATATCCGTGAAAGGCATACTCCAGGTTTGTTCATAATTAAATTTTAACTTTATAAATACATTGTGTTTTCATTAGGTTACAAGCTGAAGGATACAGATGAAACACGAGTTGATTGTAAATTAATTCCTCTTGTTAAATTGTATGTAGATGTATTAAATAACTAAAGATCTTTAATACGGTATTGTAATCTACAATCACAAAATTTAATCACCCAGTTTACTCTCATTAGAGGGTTCCAACGTTGACAAATAAATACATATAGAAAATACCTTCACGAGAGACGTTTGTTAAGTTTGTCAATTAGTAAACTTTGACATAAGTTCCTTTCACTTCTCTTTTAACATCCAGTCATTCCCTTTTCTGTGTCAACAAAGCTTAGCTTCAAACAAACAGTATAGAAGCATAGCTACTTATATATACACTAACAAATGATTTAATAAATCGGGTATATATCTGAATATAACCTGATATTTAATTACCATCATATACCATGTCATAGTTTATAACGCCAAAACTTTAAAATTATTATATCGATTAGTTCAAAAAGTATATAATCTACCTTAATTCATTATTAGCAAGTTAAGCTGATTAAATAAAACTTTCTTTTAGAAGTAAAGAAAATTAAATCATTATGTCACTTCTTGTATGGTAAAATATTAAATAAGACTCTCTATTCAAATTTTGGACTGAATTTAATTAGTAGTAATTGTTTAATTTAAATTAATTAGTTTATTAATTTAATTAATGTGCACTTAAACAATTTAATGAAATGATGTTTTCATGTTTCTTCGTGACATTATCAAAGTTTGAATATCCGGATGTCCCCGTCCCGAACAACAAACAGAAACAGTTAGTCATTATGGATCGAAATCCAAATTTAGTACAAATGTATTAAAATTAAGATCACACTTTCATTTTAAAATATTTTCTTACAAAAGAGATAGGACTGTTCATTAATATAAGAGGGGAAATATCCAAATATAATTTTAGAAATATATTAAAGTAAGAAAACAAGGCCCTTAACTCATTAGAAGACAACTTCAAGCCGTATGAGATGCAGCCAAACTTCGGTAGGTCGAACTCAGATTGGTCAAACACCATGGATAGTTCGAACTAATTTAGAAGTCCCGTCAATTTTCCTTATATTTCTAAATAAAAGAGACCCCTTTGGCTCGAACACTGATACCTCGAA
>MJUT01010766.1:198905-222941 GCA_002080005.1 Gigantidas platifrons | reverse complement strand
ATGAGCCACCAGTGATCACTTCTAATGAGCCACCAGTGATCACTTCTAATGAGCCACCAGTGATCACTTCTAATGAGCCACCAGTGATCACTTCTAATGAGCCACCAGTGATCACTTCTAATGAGCCACCAGTGATCACTTCTAATGAGCCACTGACAACCACTTTCAACAAATTGTTACTCATTAGGAGATACTACAAGTTGTCTTCTTGTCCTTACAGGAGACACACTATTACGTCATGTCCTTACAGGAGACACACTATTACGTCATGTCCTTACAGGAGACACACTATTACGTCATGTCCTTACAGGAGACACACTATTACGTCATGTCCTTACAGGAGACACACTATTACGTCATGTCCTAGGAGTGAGTTGATACTGTAAATTCAGAAATTATTGCGTTCATTTATTATTGCGATCTTCGAAAATTTTCACAGATTGCAATTTTTATTATTGCGAAGCATGAAGTCCTCTAGTACAAATGGATACATATGATTCTGAAATACGAGGTTTAATTATTGCGATTTCACTTCAGCCGCATTTTTCGCAATAATAAAAACATCGCAATAATTTCTGAATTTACAGTATTTGATTTGTCACAGACAACTGCAGATGTTACTTTCGGAGGGGTTGTACCCCGCAGCAGGGAAACTATGTCCTATTGTAATACCCAGGGGCTCCTCTGGGATATCAGTGTTGGAATGTATGTTGGTGCTATGAAAAGTTGTTTTACCAATAATAATTTGTTATTTATGTAAGGTCCACATTTTTGTTTTGAGCAGTCTAATATTAAAAATTTAAATTTGTGTGTATCATGTTCCCACAAAAATTTAAAAGAGGCACACTGCCAATATCGTGAAATTATAAAGATTCCACATAGCCAATCACACTGATGAAGAAGGCATAACAATCAGTACATTCTGAAATCTTTATATTTTATTTTCATTTTTTTTAATTTTAACTTAAAAAGTCCTCGATAATAAATATAAGATACCGGTAAACTATTGCAAATTGAGAAAAAAAAAGTTAACAACAATTATTTGTTGTTGTGTTTACTCAGAGCGGGAAAATAAACTCTGACATGCTGCCCTTCTCCACACAGTCGTCGGATTTCCCAGCGAATCTTGTCATTACAATCGCTGCACGAAAAGTTAAAATTTTCATCTGTTATGTGCCTGAAGCACCTCTTACTCTGAGAAGTCCAGATAGTCTGTATCGATTGTAAACTCCTTTTCATGTTTTCTTTTTCTATTTTCAGTTTGTCACATGTGACTTCGAGTCTATTTTCACTTTGCTTTAAGTCATTTGCATATGATCTCATCATGTTAACCTTCTCACGATAAATTTGAAGGACAATATCTTTATCCAGTAATTTGTATTCTGGACTGTTTTCAAGTTCATCTACTGTTCTAGTTTTAGCAAATTCAAAACAAGCCCTAAACAGACTTTTTAATCCATATTTATGAGCTAGGTACAGCGATTGAATAGATCTCTCTTGATTCAAAAGAAATTCCTCACATCTCTGTTTTATTCTGTCAATTTCATACTCTTCTGATAATTCTAGTAAATATCTGACATTTATGTCTGCAAAATAAAAATAAAAAAGTTTTTTAAATGCAGTAATATATCTCCAAACCAATCTGAGGGGGAGGGGGGCATCATGGTTGTGATCATATGGTAGTTGTTTTTAGACTACCTATGCAACTAAAGTTGTGGGTTCGAATCCCGCTCAGGCGAGGTGTACTAGATACAACATTATCTGATAACTTGCGACAGGTCAGTGGTTTTCTCGGGCGTACTCAGGTTTCCTCCACCAATAAGACTGACTTAACCATGATGTAACTTAAATATTTGTGAAAGTGGTGCTAAACACCATATACCAAACCTTTCATTTAGAAACCCCATCAAACGATTGACACATGACTTTAAAATTGAAATTTCATCAGTCAGTGAAGTGCACAACCATTCAACCGTGCCCATTTCCAGGATTTATATTTGAAAGTCAAGCAAACTTATAACTACATAAATAACAACAGTTAAAGACGTGGAATGGTGAAACGAATAATTATGATTTAAGTTGTATAAAATGTAGTTTTTTGTAGTTTTACAGGGTTCTAAAAGCATTCACAGAAGTACATTTTTATTATATGAACAAAATGTACTTCAGTGGGCAATTTTACATGTCAATTAAACTTTAAAGAATTGCATTCAGTTCTTAAATTAAACTTTGTTTAAGGATTTAACACTGGAGAAGTATCCAGCATGTTACTTTCATGTATGTTTTTTTCATTATTTTCTGTCATGAAAAAGGTCTGTATTAGCAATTTAAATAAACACAAAAACATCTAAATTATTAAGTAGCCTCCCCCCTTTTGAACTCCAATGATAAAGGTGATCAATGCCATCTATACATACCACAGGCCAGTCCACTATTAATGAAATTTTAAGAGGATATTAATCTTTTCATTATAACCAAACTTCAATATAACCAACTAACGTTTTGAGTTCAAATCTCGCTAAGGCTGTCACGGTTAGCAAAATCACTATCCGTTTAACCGACCTTCATTAACCGAACTGATCCCGTTCAATCGGTAATTGAAAAGCCTCATGTGAAGCATGCAGCTATTGTGATTGTGAAAGAACGGTTTTACTGAAAAGTCTCTGTTTGTGGAAGATCTCTAACTTTAAGACTTAAAATCACACCCATGAAATGACAAGAACAATTTTGGTATGCTGCACTTGTCT
Source organism: Gigantidas platifrons (assembly GCA_002080005.1). NCBI lineage: Eukaryota > Metazoa > Mollusca > Bivalvia > Mytilida > Modiolidae > Gigantidas > Gigantidas platifrons. The sequence goes on along the minus strand of MJUT01010766.1, from coordinate 220,194 downwards.
TTATACATGTGTACATGGAAGCAATTTTGTGTCCGATGTAAACGCCGACATTATTGAATTAACTTCCATTGACATGTAAAACGTGATAAGATCTACGAGTTACAGTGATGGGTTTGTCAGGAATATGAAATAAAAAGTACTCTCAAACTCTGAGCTCTTCTCGTAAAACGACAGTGTGTTAAACGACCCAACGTCAGTGCCCAACGTACATATTTATTTTCCAAGTTGTGTATTGGGATACACTGTTCACCCGATGACCTGATGTTTGTTAAACATTTGATTGGGTAATGAATAAAAGGGACCGTCTCAATGTTGTTTTGACGAATATCGGCAACAGAAAGGTAGACAAAAAAATGATTGGTATGCAATATATCACAGAGAAAATAATTCTACGAGGGTAGGATCTCGTATACACGTATACATTATGGGTAACCGTTTACTAATTCTTTAAACGGATAGTATTTGAAATCTAACTGCCGACGGTTACATGGATAACCGTGACAGCCTTAAATCTCGCCCAGGCGAGGTGTACTCGATACTACATTATGTGATAAAGTTTGTCAGTGACTTGTGACTGATCTGAGGTTTTCTCCGGGTCCTCCAGTTTCCTCCACCAATAAAACTGACCGCCACAATATAACTGAATTATTGTTAAAAGTGGCATTAAACACTATAACCCTAACTTAACCCTAACTTACTATGAAATGTTAGAAGGATGTGAAATCTTTTCATTATAACGAAAATCAGTATAACCAGGCTTGATATATGCTAACGGGGATCGATGGGGATAAATAAACTGTCCACATAACCGATTTCATTATTGGACTATTTTTTTTATTTCAATATTTTACTGACACAGGTTTTTGCTAGGTACTGTAGCTTCTGACATTAAACGAGTATGCAGCAGTACAACTGAAAATTTGCTGAATGTGGGAAAACAATTTTTTTTTTCTTCTAACCAAATTTGACCCATTTAATTACTATTGTGGACTTTTAATGAATGAAATGATATTTATATAATGTATTTATTTAAAAACCTAGTATTTATTGATAAAGCATGTTTGTTGATCCCAATCTTTAAAACAAAAATAATACCATCTTTGTTTCCTATAGTATAATGTTAATTGAACTATATATAAAATGTACTCCTTTAGTCTCTGTTTATTAACAAGACAAATGGGTTTTAAGACAATATTATTTTACAATTCTGCCTAAAATTTATTACATTACATTGGTTCATTCTGTTGATTGTCAAAAACTCCTTGTAAACCACTTGATAGAATACAATTCTAACATGACCTCACTCTTTCCCTTTGTTAAAAAAAACAGAATTATTTCTTCGTATTATCTCATTAGCACATGCGTCGATGAATGTGACTGACATTTCCATTGGCTGCATAAATTGTGACCCGAATAATGCCGATAGAGGGTGCAGTATTATTCGAGTTATATAAATTGTGTGTGACATTTTCCGCAAGTGTATGTATAAATTATCGTCTTCCAATCAAAGTATACTATCGTATTTGTACTCTTAGACATATCAGATTCGAAATAAATCATGGAAGCCAGAATGTGTTTTGAGTTTTAACATGGATTGNCGGATATTAGTAAATTTTATCCCTCGCTTCTGGCTCGGGATCAAATACTAATATCTGCCAATCCATGTTAAAACTCCCAACACATTCTGGCTTCCATGATTTATTTCGTAATCAAACTTACACTATAGGACCTGACAATGCTCACCTTCTATTTTATTATTTTTTCCTGATAAGATTGATATGTGTATTTTCTGAGTCAAACAGGGTATTTTTAATGTCCTACATAAAAGGGGAAAATCAAATTTGCATATTTTCTTGTATAGCAACAAGTTGTATATCTGCTTTTTTTTTTATCAGATTAATTTCTGGGGTTTCTCAGAGCGAAACAGGGATTTTCAAAGTTGTTCAGGGAGGGGTAAACATTAATAATCCACAATTCCTCACAGACCACTCAACAGAAGACAACCAAATTTACACATTTTCATTTACTGGAACTAAAGTTGTGCACCTGCTAATTTATTTTTGGACCCTATTGACTTCTGGGGCTTCCCAGAGTCAAACAGGGAATTTCAATGTGACATAGGGAGTTATGCATCTCTGAATCCACAATTCTTTCTAAATCCATGTATACAAATATGTTTAAGTTATTAGTGAAAAGGGGCAGACGACACATGTCTTCCATGGAAGACTCACTTCTAAGTTCATTAATTGATTTTTTTTTTTATAATTCTTGCCTTTAAAAGGTTAGAGTAGTTGATGGGAATTAAATGTACATTGACTTATTTATTTTTAATTAAATTATTTATTGTCATCGCCTTCTTTACTTTGTGTTTTGGGAATTTGCAATGAGTATTAGGAATTGGTTCTCATATCTTGGTTGTCTGGCCTTGCGGTCATTAAATTTTGTGATAAAACATTTGAATGTGAATTTTGTACTCTTACTCGAAAAAAACATCCAATCAGAACGTCACACCTAATAAATACAGCATTCTGATTGGACGATTTTGAAGTATGTGTACGAAACTCGTACTCATGACCAAGAGATATTTGAAAGGATCTATTTACAATTACTTACCAGAAATTGGTTTTTGCGTTGCGTATATACAGTGCAGTAGTTCAATAATTTCATCAAGTTTCTGTTCAGCCAAGAATATTTCTTTCACACCGTCTGGATTCTCGTGGTCCTCCAAAAACATCCGCCGCCATACTGGCGACCACTCGGCTAGATATGATTTATGGACAAATAAGTTGGTTCCTTCTACGATCAACGTTATGTCACTTAACTGGTCTGGCTGCGTAAAATCATGAAGCATGGGTTCATCCATTTTTTTTTACGGTCATCATGTTTACTATGGTAACCTATAAAGAAGATAAATATTATCTGTGTAGAGTGTTGCATATCATTGACTTGTTTTTTCTGCATTCACGATTACAATTTTGCAATTTGATTAAAATTAAATGTTTGTTGTATATTTTTTGGATATACACTAATAATAATATCTTACAACATCCTGTTTGGGGTCATGTCATGTAACCCTTGACCGTCCAGTTATATTCAAGACAGTTAAATACATTGACCAATCGAACAACAACTCTTGGCGTGTACTTGGTTTTTATACCTAAAGATTTGATAAGCTCATCACTGATTGGTCGGTTGAAAATATGGACACTGATGTGACCCCCATATGGAATGTCGTTGGATGTAGGTTTATAGCTAAAGAAAAAAAGATACAACAAATATTTACATATATTAAACATTTTAAAACATTTATTGTTTTCAATGTTTTCAATATACCTAAAATGAGTGTGAAACAGATCACTGTAATTGAGCAGTACTCATGCAAGTTGATGAATGCAGCAAAAAATGTGAAGCAGGCCTCTGCAGTTGAGCATTACTCAAGCTAATGAATGCTACAACAGTGTGAAAAAAGGCCTCTGTAATAAATGAGTACTCAAGCTGGTGAATGCTAGAGTTAAATAGGCATTTATTTTATGTACAAAATTGAACAGTATAAAACAGGCATTGATTTTATGCAAAAAATTAACAGTGTAAAACAGATGTTGCATTTATGTACAAAATTAAACATTATTTTTGTTCAAATATACACCACATGAAATTGAAATGACTTACTTTATGATATCTATAATGACTACTCCTTTACACTAGTTATATAGGTATTTGTTGATACAAGTACACTTTATATATTCTATATACTGAGGGGATTTAATACAGAAAAATCAATATTCTTTTTCGATGTTTATCCACCCAGTTTTATAAAACTTGATCAAGTAGATTTTTTAATGGATTTAATTAATTTTAGGCAAGCAAAAATTTTTCAATTACTAAGTATCATCTGAAATATTAAAAATTGATTTGGGAATGGATGCATTCGTCTATAACATTTGATTCAAAAATGATTTTTTTTTATTAAACACAGAATCGATTGATGCAGAGAGATGATTAAGTAATTAAGTAACGCTAGTGAAAAAAAAAAAATTTGCAAATGTTTCCCCAATCGCATTCTTGAAAAAATATGATAGGTAGGCAAAACCAAAGGGTCATGTGAACTATTGTCATCAATTTGTGTCCGTCGTCGTCTGATGTCGTCCTGAAACCGGGAGCATGGGTATAAATAGCTGTGGGCGGAGGAAACATTCAGTTTCTTCATTATTTTGGCCACGGTCATCTCGAGGAGGAAATATCAATGATACACAGTTTCATAGTTACTTATGGTGCAAAATATTTGACAGGCATGGTCATTAGTGTTCCTCCCTACGAAACCTTTAGTCTTATTAAAAATAATATTCTTCATCAGTCTAAAACCTACAAAAATCACTTCAAATTTCTGAAGTATGTGACCTTGGTCACGTTGATCATGTGACATACAGTTTCATAAATATGCTGTTCATATCAACGGAGATTTTTGCTGACAAGCTCCGCCCACAAATTTTGGCGGTAGTGCCTACCGCAAATTCCCCTTTAAGCTTTTACATTTTAATAATCTTCTTTGAAACCACTGGACCAATTGGAACCAAACTTTGTAGGAATGTTCATTGGATGGTTCTCTAAAAAGTTTATGTTTTATTTTGTTGATCAGAAGTACGCATAAGATATAAGAGGCACAAAATTGTCAAAAAGGGTGTGCATTTTCCCTATTATTCCATTTGAATGAATAACATAATCCTATGATAATTGTAGGTTCCAAGAATGAAAATAGAAAAAAAATGTATGTAAGAATAATTAGCCACGCTGATGTCGTAAAACTACCCTCAAAACAATTGGGTGTGTTCGATTTATTAGGTAACAGCAGTCTGTTTGATTTAGTGATTCCATTTTCAAATCTTTAATTAGTTTTTCTATTTGCTACAGTAATAATTGTTAAGGAAATAAAGTTTAATATATATATATATATGTATGTGTATATATATATATATGTATGGTATTCGTTTAAAGATATAAAATNTTTCCTTTCATGATGCTGACAGCCGCAAATAAAGAAAGAAAACAAATTTAATTTTAAAGAATTATTTGTCTCTGCGTTGAAGTCTTTGATACAAATAAAATAATTTAATTGATATCTGTCTTTTACAGAAAATGTTAAGATATTTTTAACTTGAGAATCGAACGTTAAAACGGCACATATCGATTGGAGTTTTTGTTGTGTACATTGACACCGGAAACTCAGGGCCTTTAGTTCCATCGAAATCACGTGATCTGGCAGACGAAAATAACAAAATTTTGACGGAATGGAAATGATTCGAAACAACCGAATTGGAACCAAACTTGGTAGGAATGTTTATTGAATGGTTCTCTGAAAAGTTTATGTTTTTTTTTTGTTAAGCGTAAATACACGAAAGAAGCGAGGTCTGAAGGTGTCAAAAAGAGTGTGGTCTATTTTTGTATGTGGAGCATTTTTCAACCAATCTTGGTTGGGTTTTTGTCTTTATGTGCCTGTCCCTCCATTATTTGTTGGAAGTCCTAAAATTATAAAGAACAGGATTCAAATTGGATTCAACGAATATCATTCATCCTTCTAATTTCTAGAATTGGAAAAATATTTTGGAAGATTAAACTTTGTACATCAGTTAATTTAAATAGACACAATTAACCAGGGAACTTAATATTACAGATTAGGGAAGACATTTAATGACCATTTAAATATTTTATTATCAACATAAACATGTTAAAAATATACTTGGGGGGATTAGAACTGGAATCGGTAGACTTTTTTTTCGCTAACGATCATGTAATTTTAAATATAAAGTTTTAACTCAGTTATAAGATAGAAGATTAATGCATAATGAAATGATTAAATGAAAAACAGAAAATACCACACCGTCTAACCTGTTCAAAAATGTTATAGAAAAAATTGTAGAAACATTGAGGCTATTTTTAAAATAAATATCCCTAACACACATTGTATGTATATGAAAAAAGCTTAAAAACAGTGATGGTCCACAAAGCCACAAATTAGTAGATATTTTTTTCAAATTTGAATTTAAGAAGAGGTGTACCATTTAAAACTTGTGTGCATGTGTAAAAGTTGGGGACAATAACAGCATGTCCTTATAAGAAGGATGACCTCTTGATTGGGACTGTTTAGTAATTAATTACTGTCTCAGTGCATCAGAAATCTGGCCTGATAAGAAGGGTGACATTTATTGGGAGGGACCTTGAAAGAGGAGGACTATTGTATTAGTATTCTATCTTCAGCCATTCCCACCGCATGTGTTTAATCCTTTCCTTTTACATTCTAGTAAATACAGATTAATATTATTATCAATTCTTAAAATTTTATACAAAAACTTTTCAGCAACAACTGGTTTTTTTCCCCCCACACATTTTGTCTGATCATAAATTGTGTATTGCCTGTACTGGTAAATAAATCAGCTTTTAAATGATATTTCTTCTGGACCAGTCCAGCAAATACATCCATTTTAGAAACTATGATATACAGGTACAAAACTGAGGACAATCAGTTCCTAATGCACAAACCAAATAAAGAAATGTAATAGTTACAATTTTTTAAATAAATTTCTCTTTCAATGAACTGTAAAATGGGTTAAGGTTAGGGTTATGGTTTTTAATGCCACTTTCAACAATATTTCAGCTAAATCGTGGCGGTCAGTTTTATTGGTGGAGGAAACCTGAGAAAACCACAGACCTGCCGCAAGTCAATGATGAACTGTAAAATATACATTAATTACTAAAAAAAATAGTTAAGCTGCATGTAAAATTTATTGAATATATACACCTTGATATTTGCTATGTATCAGAAAAATAAATTTAAATTTTGAAAACAATGAATTATTTATGTTTTAACATGAAACAAAAAGAGGAAACAATATATATATAATATTGAAAACAATGATTTCTTGGTGGTTTAAATATTAAAACTTTCTGAACAATAGACGTTTCTTCTTACGATTCTTAAAATTTGTTTGAGACATTTAAAAAATTGTTATTAAATTTTATTAGCATGCATGAGCCATTGAAACGTAACAAGAAAAGTGCTTGTTTAAAATGTTGTAAAACTGCCAATAACTTAAAATTGATTCTTTAACTGTTATGGGTTAATTTTTTTAAAGTAAACATCTCCAGTTTTCTAAATATAGCTTTACAAATTACATTTATAATGTATTTGTCCAGAGCAATAAAAGAGCTGTTCCTTTAACTTATTTCTGAGTGTAAAATTGGCTTCTCATGCATCGTTTATTTACCTCTAAATACCTTTTTTGTCACTGTATTTGTTTTTCTCAGCAGTGCAGTCTAAAGTGATTGATCCTGTATATTATATGTACATTCAAACCTGTATATAAAGGACGTGGCTAAGGACGCAGAAAGAGCAAAGACTGGTTGTCTCGGAATCAGTAAAATGTGTCTGAGTGGGGCGACATGTCTGTTCGTGGACTGTTGTTTCAGTGAGCTAGCAGTATAAAAATCCAGCTAAGCGTGTTGGTCTAGTGCAAAGCGGACCTCATCATCATCTCATTGAAAATTAACTTGTTCTCGCCATGACATAGCTGAAAAATTGTTGAGTTGGCGTTAAACAACAATTACTCACTGACATCGAAGGCAGCTTGATAATATACCCTTTACACACACGTTCACAAAATATTCACTATTCATTAAATTGAGAAAATAAAACTGCCCTTTATAGACAGTGATTTGTTATTAACAGGTGCCCTTTAAAGGCAGGTTTTTTCTAACAAATGGTATTTTTTTTCACGGCAGTGCAGTGGTCTAAAGCAGTTGAACTTTGATACTAATGACCATTTTTAACCAACAGTATATGTTGTCTTTTTTACAGTGCACTGAGTGCAGTGGTCTTAGCTGATCAATTCTCTGTGCTAAGTTTTATTTCTTTTTACCAACAAATCACATTTTTGGATCGGCAGTGTAGTGATCTGAAGTTATTGATCTTTGGTACTAATGTCAATGGACTATTTTTTGCCAACTATGTTACCACTAATGGTATATGTTTTTTTTTTCTGCAGTGCAGTGGTCTGAAGCTATTGAGCTTCTGTGCTAAGTATTATTTCTTTTTACCAACAAGTCACTTTTTTTCTCAGCCATGTAGTGATTCAAAGTTATTTTTCTCTGTTCTATGCACTATCATCTCATGATTAGATAAGATATGCATTTAATGTAATAATTATGTATTGAAACACCTTGTTGTATCTCATTGAGCATTTGCATTAAAACAAAGTTTATAATTTTCCCGATTGATGACATCAACTGTATAAATATGCTTCCTCCATCCCACGTCTTTAAATAAAAAGAAGAAAAAAAACAGTTTTGAACACAAGTCTTTATCAAACTGTTCAATGTTTATTGTCATAAAATTTAACATTCTTTTTCTTGTTTTAATCATAAAACTTAAGGTTAAGACAAATTCAGATTTTCGAGTAAATATTTCTAACCTTAAATTATTTCTCCTTTGTACCATACGTTTGTGTTTATTGTTTTATTAATTGTAAGTTCTTTGGATTCCTCAAACAATCTTTCTTTTATTGTTTTAATTGTAAACCCCAAGACAAATGCAGATTTTTCAAATAAATATAATTATTTCTTACCTGAAATTATTTCTCATTTGTACATATTCCCTGTCAGGTAAAAATCCAGGTGAGCAAAGTTAAATTGATTTAATTTTTTTTTTATTCTGGAAACAGTNTTTTCTTGTTTTAATCGTAAAACTTAAGACTATAAAGACAATTTCAGATTTTCGAGTAAATATTTCTAACCTTAAATTATTTCTCCTTTGTACCGTACGTTTGTGTTTATTGTTATATTAATTTAAATTCTTTGGATTCCTCAAACAATCTTTCTTTTATTGTTTTAATTGTAAACCCCAAGGCAAATGCAGATTTTTCAAATAAATATAATTATTTCTTACCTGAAATTATTTCTCATTTGTACATATTCCCTGTCAGGTAAAAATCCAGGTGAGCAAAGTTAAATTATTTTGTTCTGATGAATTTACAACAACTATATAAGTATTTATTACAGATTAAATTTAGTCTACAGAAACTTTCAGGTATATCCACAAATGTATAAACTATATTGACAAAAGGGGTACAGGGATTTAAATTTGTTTAAAATATTATACATTTGGTGTGTGACTAGGATATATTTGGGTGGAAAAACATTGCATGTTAAAAATTATTGATTTCAATATTAAAGTTATTTTGTTCTTTAGTTTAAATTCTTGACTTGTTGGTATATCTTTTAAGTATTTTAAAGATATTGAAACTACATTCAAGTTATTTCATTTTGATATTACCTGAAGAACTGCTGGAGTATAAAACAATGAAATATCAAGACATTGCCTTTAATTGAACTTTTTCTTACATTTCTATAAATACACCATTTTTACTGTAAATGTCATTGTCTAAAAATTAACTAGTGACAGTTGTAGTCGTGATCATATGGTAGTTGGATTTACAACTACCTGTGCAATCAGTGCCTAACACTACTAAAGTTATGAGTTTGAACCACGTACTCGATGCAACATTATGTGATAAAGTTTGTCAGTGAATTGCGACAGATCAGTGGTTTTTTCCAGGTATTCTGGTTTCCTCCACCAATAAAACTGACCACCACGATATAGCTGAAATATTGTTGAAAGTGGCATTAAACACCATAAAGCAAAGCAGTTGTTGCTGACAGAGGGTGCGTATTATACATGACCATTTACAGTGTGTAAATTTCCGTGTTGCTGACAGTGAAGTGTGTATTAAATAAAGTGTCCAGTATTATTATTTATTTGGTAGTATTTATCAGACTAGAGATTGTCAGTGTCAACAATAATACATTCTTTATCTACTCCTACAAGTTCACACATTCCTAAAATGATAGGAGATAAATACATGTTTACAAATAGATTTATCAAATAAAAATATTAATTAAAAATTTCGGAAAGTTATTTGGAAAATAGTATGTTATATGTAGATTTGATATCAAGATCAATGAAAAAAATTATATATTTATATAAATATATAATAAAGTTTGTGTCTTATCTGTCCAAAAATGAGATTTGTCTGTTGTAAAGGAATGACCTGATAATTTTTAGGGTAGAGGCCATTTTTTTTGGTATTATTTTATATTAGTGGTCAAATTTTATTGAAAAAATATCTTGAGCTGACAGATTAAAAAAAAAAGATAATCTGAGCCATGATATAGCTGAAATATTGCGTTGAAAGTGGCGTTAAACAAAATAACTCTAACCACCCAAAAAATTGTGATTTTAACTGAAATATTTAGTATAAAAAGATATAAAAAAATAATTTAAAATGACGAAAACATTTTGCATGTCTCTGCATACATTTAAATATTGCTGCTTAGAAGATAATCATATGACCAGGTAAAATATAATCAATATTTAGTCACTTAAAAAATTATGTCGAAAGTCAATTTACTTTTATCAGGACACCAAAAGGTGTTGGCACACTGACAGCCTTTCATAATAAAAGTTTAATTAAAGGTCTATTATATGTTTAAATTACAAACTAATCTGTGATCAAAAAAATATTTTGATTTGGTTTGATTTTTGATGACTTTTGTATGACCTGTGTGTGGTAATTATTATAATACATGGTACTTTAAACATTAGTTTTGACTTTACTTTTTATTAGTTAGTATTGTAGGAGTACAGAGAAATACAATAAGATACCATCAAACCTGTCTTAAAGAACACCTTTATATAACAAATCACTGTCTATAAATGACAGTCTCATTTTCCCCATTAATGAATAGTGTATATAATTTTAACCTGTATATTAAGGTGTAAAACCTTTAATTAATTTCTTTAACATTTTCTACTAAATTTGTGTTTTTTTTCGAGCTTGCCTGGCTATTTTATCTTAAGTTTAACCTTTCTAAGACCACATATTTTCTGAAACGTACATGATTCCTCTATGTTCTGTGAAAATATCAGGGGATGTTTAAAGTCTTGCAGTCAAATGCCAGGCTATGGAAAACACCTACTCTAAAAATAGCTCGGTCATTCCTGGGAAATTCAATATTTATAGGTCATGCATCAAATCCTCCATAGAGGTATTAAAATACAACTATATGCATCAAAGTTGGGCTCAAGATAATCCTTATATATTTAACTTCAATTATCAATTTTAATTATTCCATTCCATTCAGGGGCCCGGGTGGCTCAATGAGCTAGGTCACTGGATCTAACAACTCATACAAGCCTATCACCTATACGGCGTGGGTTCGCGCCCGGCTTTGTAAATTACAAAAAAGGGTGCACTTGACTCGCAGCCGCAAATGATAAAGTTTATCAGTTGCTTGCCCATGGTCGTTGGTTCTCTCCAGGTACTCCGGCTTCCTCCACCACTACAACTGGTCGCCATGATATAGCTGAAATATAGTTGAAAGTGGCATTAAACACAAAAAAAATCCAAAAAAAAATCAAATCCATTCCATTCCATTCAGTATTTGTCACAATACAACGAAGCAAAAGGAACTATTTTCTTTAAAAGGGACTACTTTTGTATATGTTCTAAGCTCTGATTGGTGAATTATTGGTTTGACACCTAAAGGTTAACTGCTCAAATTTTCAGGTTCCCTCGAGTGGTGTAGCTGTATATAAATTAAATTACATATAATAATGTACCGGTAATAGGAGGTGGCGTCTTGATGTGGGTGGGGTTGTCAGGTTATGATTCGGAAAACCTGACATGAATCATAGTGGGTAATGTGCTCCCTGCATGTTAAAGACCTCTTTTTGTAGATTTTGAAATAGAGTAGGTGCATTAAATAGTTGCTACAAAAGTCTGAATATTTCTTCCCTGTCCAACTCTTCATTCTTTTCCACTGGCAGTCAATAATTGTTACCCTGGATGGCTCATTACTCCGTCATTTCTGTATAGTCTTTATATATTGTTGAACTTGTTATTCTCATCGTGAATATAGCTGATTCTCAACTGTTCTGAAAGGGGCATCCTTTTTTTTCTGGAGGTATAAAATATACATCTTGTTCATAGGACAGAACATTTAAATGAGTATCTCATGTGTGGAGAATTCTCAAGCCCCTTGCACTACTTGCAGTAGCTTTTAATAATCTACAATTTGTTAAGAGTGATCGTTGGTAGCCCGTTGTATGGAGTGATCGTTGGTGGTCCATTTTTGAGAGTGGTTGTTGGTGGTCTTTTGTTAGGAGTGATCGTTGGTGGTCCATTGTTGAGAGTGGTTGTTGGTGGGCCTTGGTTTGGAGTGATCGTTTGTGGTCCGTTGTTGAGAGTGGTTGTTTGTTTGGAGTGATCGTTGGTGGTCCGTTGTTGAGAGTGGTCATTGGTGATCCTTTGTTAGGATTGATTGTTGGTAGCTCGTTGCAAGACAAAATTACAGACCTTGTCTGTCCATCAACACATTTTCTTTGAGACAATAAATCAGAGTTTGCGAAATTGTCAGTCCTGTCAGATGTGACCAGCAAATTTTTGGCAAATTTTGCTAAGGACTGACACAGGATTGGTATTTTGCAATGGAAAATTAATGAGGACTGACATTTGTTTAAATCGGACCACCAAACCCATATGCAATTTCGCGAACCCTGATAAATATAATTTTTCCTAAGCGATGTATTATGAAACCTGTCTAAGCTGAACCTCCTAGTGACGATATTTTGTGCTCAGAATAGACAGGTCTTCTGTTTATACAATAAAATTAACCTACCCGTGTCAAAATCGACCCAGTGAGGGAAATCTGGTGTACGTTTTTGTCGAACTCTTTGACCAATTCCAGGAATTTGACAAACATTTGCTAAACTAGTTTCTAATACTTTTCAGATATTAACCTCTAAACCAAATGGATTATGGAACTCTAGATTACTATATCTACATTTTTATTCCAGATATTAGCCTCTAAACCAAATGGGTTATGGAACTCCAGATTACCTGTAGAATACAAGGAAACATACAAAGAAGATCCTCCTGGCAATATTCTAGAACTAGTCAAATCATGGAAGGATATCGTTCTGGTAGAATTGTGAGTAGGCATAGTTTATGTAATAGTTATACACTGAGGTATAGGTGTTTCTAATCCAGAAACACCGTATACCGAAGTGTATAACTAACTTACTCCCCATGTTATTCTAAATACACGAAATATTCATTACAAAATGTCATAAAAAACAAAAACAATAAACACAGAAACATTAAATTTCATAAATTGATACATTTTTGTGGTTTCCCCATTGGGTACCTCTTCTATAAAGATAGATTGAACGACTGAGTTGTATTAAGGACTAAACAGATTGATTGGTTAATAATGAGAGATGTTATTCGATATGTACCTGTATTCATTTGGTCTTCAGGAACGATAGACGTGTTATATTAAACTGAACGTTCTGTAGAAAATGAATATTAACCATATTGTCGCAAAGTATTTTCTACCAATGAACTGTTCAGTTTTAAGTGTGCATTTAACAGGTCAATGTTTTTTTTTGTTTTTTGTTTTTTTTATAAAGGCTTGGATCCAGACAATTTAAAAAGGGGTTTCAGAATAAAAAACAGGTAATAACAGTCTCATTTTCGACAATTTTCACATAATTTTAATAAATTTTCCGAAAAAAGGGGGAGCCCCCCCCCCCCCTTAAGATCCACCAATGATAAACTTTTGAAAGGATGCCAACATATAATGTATTTTCATTTTGCATTTGCTTTCCCGACCAAGTTTTTTTCCCCGATTATTTATTATTACATGTATTTAGTTTTTTTAACGATTGCTTGGATTTTTTTCTGACTATACTTCATTAACAAGATCTTTATGTTTTCTTTTTCAGTTTTTCAATATCCAGTTTTCGTGTTATCTTCAGCTGAGTGGTAATTAATTACTTCATTGTTGTAGGCACAATAGGCCGTGCTCACAGGGTGTGAAGACAAGGGTTTCCAGAAACCCCTGTCGTCACACCCTGTGAACACAGGCTATTGTTCTTATAACAATAAAGTAATTCACAGAAAGGCAGTTTCAGAGATAGAAAGCGTATGGTTTAACAATAGACCTGGGGTGTAAAAGTTGTGAAGGTTCTCATAGAACCATGTCATAAAGCATCCATGAAACTTGTGTACATGTATTTACAAATATTTAACAAATTAATTGGAGCTAGAGTAACTACATTGGTGGTGTAATGGTTAACGTGCTCGTCTCCAGTTAAGTAGGTCATGGGTTCAAGCCCCTGTCAGGTCAAACCAAAGACTACATACAGTCTGTCAAGCGACTCCTGATTTTGAGCTGTTCCTGATTTTTTCCTGAATTTGTTAGTTAAACTCCTGATAACTCCTGATTTTGAACTTTTTCCTCACAAAAAAAAAACCATAATAATATGTTGAAATTATTTTAGTGTAAAGCATCTTATCAATAAAAGGAGGTGAGGAAAATGGCCTAAGTAAGACCTTTTAGCCTGCCAATGACATTCTGACATTCTGATAATGACCTTCATCTGGAATCAAAAACACCGTGCTTAAATTTATTTATTATGGCCTGGAAGATCTTACTTAGAGGGGAGGAAGGCGGCCATTTTTTTGTATTTTTTGTATGGTTTTATCACTTTATATATAAAAAAAATTCCTGATAATCTCCTGATTTTTAACTAAAGACCCTCCTGATTTCCTAATTTTTTTAAACCAAAAAGTGCTTGACAGACTATATATAATATTGGTATTTGTAGCTTCTCTGGTGTACACATGGTTTTAAGGAGTAGGAGTAATGACTGGTTGGCTTGGAATCAGGAAATTTCCTTGTGGACTGTTGTTTCAGTCAGCTATCACTATAAAAATCTAACTAAAGGTAAGCGCTTTGGTCTAATACAATGTAGACAAACCAAACCAAATACTGTCAAGTTTAGTCTTTCACTAAAGAATACCATCATTTTTTGTTATACATTTTGTATTCTTGTAATTCAGGTTGTCTGGTATGACTGATTTTTCTCGTTATTTCAGCATTCCTCTGACAGGAAAGGAGTTATTTTATCCTGTAGAAGACACTCCTGCTCCAGTAGAGGCTACTCCTTCAAACAAAGACACTCCATCCCCTTCTCAAATCCCACTTCCAGTACAGGATAGCTCTCAGGTAAAAATAGTAATTAATTCTACGATGCAAGCTTTTATATAACATTAAATGAAGAATTTAAGTTCATCAAACTTGTAAAAATCAAAAGATCAGAGTGTTCTCCTTCAGGCATCAAAGGCAGTATCATACATTGTGAAATTGATGTGAAGAAATAAAAAAATTGAATCGACCAATCCATGACATTCACATGCATATTTTCATACTAAAAATATTCTTTGTTTCTTCTTGTGTTGGTGTTTAGTAATTTATCTGCAATATTGTGACTACTAGTACCAGGCCTATTTAGGGAGTAAAACCTGGACAGATATAACCGTCTGAATGCCTTGTGTATGACAGTTGTCTGGAATCCTTAACACTATCAGGGTTCAAACCTGTATCAGTGGTGGTAGTCTTGTGCTCAGAAGTCAACAACCATAAATTCGATTTTGTGATTTTTATCATGCTACAAATGTTATTATGATAACTGCATCGGTGGTGTAATAGTTACTGTGCTTGCATCAACTGGTGTAGATTGAGGATTCAAACCTTGGTTTAGTTCAAACTAATGACTGTAAAATTGGTATTTGTTGCTTCTTCAATGCATTAAGGAGCAAGAGCAAAGACTGGTTTGCTAGGAATCAGGATAATGTGTCTAGGGGAAGCGACATGTCTACCCACGGACTGTTGTTTCAGTGAGCTAGCACTAAAAAAATCCAACTAAATGTGTTGGTCTAGAACAAAGCAGACTTCATTATCATTTTATCGAATGTACATGTAACTTATTCTCACCATGATATAGCTGAAAAAATTCTGTCACAAAAGTGTCACATAGCACATTGTAATTAAAAGGATTGATATGAAGAAAAACAGTATATGATATTTCAGATTGTATTTCAAGAACAAGAAAAAAATATTTCTTTAAATTTACTGTCCACCAACATAGCACCATTTTTGAAAATTAAAGCATTTATTTTGTATGTCCTAATATGTAAGTAAACATAGATAATACAAAAGAGTTAAGAACAAAATGACAATTATTTTTTGCAGAGAAAAGATTACAGAATTCCACAAGGCAAACCACTACCTCTTGGGTAAGTAGTTATACAATTCAGCGACAAAAATGTATAATATTCCACACATTATTTTCAACAATCTGGTAAAAATCACATGTCTCACTTGCTCCCTTTTACTGATATGTTGAGGCGTGAGAGATATGAGGAAACCCCATTACAGGTCACATGCTTTATACAGTAACTGACAGAATATCACTTTTTGTTATAACGTCACTATGCCAAACCTTGGAATTTCACTTATGACGTCAAGGCATGTTGGATTTTGACTCCGCTTTTTTTCTGTTCAAAATTCACATTTTTTATTAATTGTTTAAGAAATAAATCATGGAAGCCAGAATGTGTTGGGAGTTTTAACATGGATTGACGGATATTAGTATTTTATCCCGAGCCAGAAGCGAGGGATAAAATTTACTAATATCCGCTATGTTAAAACTCAAAACACATTCTGGCTTCCATGATTTATTTTGATTCTGATATGTCTAAGAGTACAAATACGGTAGTATACTTTGATTGGAAGACGGTAATTTATACATACGCTTGCGGAAAAAGTCGCACACAATTTATGTAACTCGAATAATACTGTGCCCTCTATCGGCATTATTCGGGTCACAATTTATGCTGCCAATGGAAACGTCAGTCACATTCATCGGCGCATGTGGTAATGAGATAATACGAAGAAATAATTCTGGTTTTTTTAACAAACGAAAAGAGTGAGGTCATGTTAGAATAATGGATTTATTGCTGCAAGAAAAACAGAATATAATACCTTGTCTTGGAATATATAATTTATTTCTATTTGGCACGGAATATATTGGAGATGCTCAGAAAACCTCGTATTTCTACCTGTCCTTAAGCCTCCCACAAATGAATGTTTTTTTCTGAGACAAGATATGTATATTATTTATATATCCTTTCACAAATGAAATATAGGTCCACGCCCAGCTCACCGTGAAGTGTGATTGACTTGTACCTTTAATTGAGAAAAAAATGTACCAGGTATTTACTGATGATTGGTGAGTTTCTCCGAGAGTTCTGGGTTCCTCTACCACTGAAACTAGTGACCTATATTTTGATGAGAAATTACAAAAGATTGAATAAAGATGCGCTTATACAGTAAAAAAATTTCTCCAAATTCACTTCAAGTTCAAACTTGTTTCAGACACAAATTTAACTTTCTAAGCACATCGTCAAACATGTTTAATGTGTCTTTCACAGACCCGAAGGGAGTTTAGTAAGAATCAATTTGATCTTCTAAGAACATTATCCTTCAAATTCATCACAGTAGAAAAAATTGTTTTAAGCAAACTAATAGGAACATTTTACTGTGTATACGTACCATAGTGCAAACATTCAATTAAGCAAAATTATCAATCACTAAACCTGGTTATCATAATACAGTGGAACCGTATCAACCGAACCTTGAATACAGCAGAATCCTGTATGAACCAAACTTTAAATAAAGTCCCAGTGTTAAAAATCTTTCTTAATTTAACCTGTATAAACCAACCACCTGTCTATTGCTAATGCAAAAAGGGGTTTGGGTTTGACTGGTTTCATTGTATAAGATAAAAAATTGAAAATATTTTGATTGTAATTGACCGGGAGAAAGTAACTGTTCACATGATAATTTGATTGTAATTGACAGGGAGAATGTAACTGTTTACATGATAATTTGATTATAATTGACAGGGAGAAAGTAACTGTTTACATGATAATTTGATTGTAATTGACAGGGAGAAAGTAACTGTTTACATGATAATTTGATTATAATTGACAGGGAGAAAGTAACTGCTTACATAATAATTTAATTGTAATTGACTGGGAAAAAGTAACTGTTTACATAATAATTTGATTGTAATTGACAGGGAGAAAGTAACTGTTTACATAATAATTTGATTGTAATTGACAGGGAGAAAGTAACTGTTTACATAATTTGATTGTAGTTGACAGGGAGAAAGTAACTGTTTACATTATAATGTGATTTTAATTGACAGGTAGAAAGTAACTGTTTACATGATAATTTGATTGTAATTGACAGGTAGAAAGTAACTTTACATGATAATTTGATTGTAATTGACAGGTAGAAAGTAACTGTTTACATGATAATTTGATTGTAATTGACAGGTAGAAAGTAACTGTTTACATGATAATTTGATTGTAATTGACAGGGAGAAAGTAACTGTTTACATGATAATTTGATTGTAATTGACAGGGAGAAAGTAGCTGTTTACATGATAATTTGATTGTAATTGACAGGGAGAAAGTAACTGTTTACATGATAATTTGATTGTAATTGACAGGGAGAAAGTAACTGTTTACATGATAATTTGATTGTAATTGACAGGGAGAAAGTAACTGTTTACATAACCTTCATACACAATGTGGCGTGTTTTTGTGTACAAAGAGAGGACAGCCCTATTGAGGAGATTTCTGAAGAATTGATGAAATTGGCTGAAGTAAGTACCGTTCAGTACCAGTTGACAAGATGTTTTACCTGCCTTAATTTGATTCATACCATACCTGTACAGAGTTTCTGCTACAATTTTACAAGCACAGGACAACTGTCCAATATAAGACAATTTCTATCAGACAATTTGTCCTAAGTAATTTTGTGTTATCAGACAGACAAAATGGAGATCACAAAGTGATCCTAATCTAAGGAGGGGTTACCACCCCAAGAAAATTTTGAAAAATTAGACCCCAAATCCTACATTCTGAGTGTCTCTGCCAGTGTTCAAATCTTTAAAAAAAAAACCAAGCTTTTTCACCAGGTCAAACAAAAAAGTTGTAAATTTCAAATAAATTAATTTGTATACCGAGTGTACAAACCAGGAATTCACAACACAAAATGAAATGGAGAAATACAGAGCACTGATGATCAAACGATTTTTTGTACAACACACTGGTTGGTTAAGTTTGTTACGTTTGTTAAATTCAACTTCAGTGTATGATTGTTCTAACCTGTTAGTCAACTCCACCTATTCAAATATTGTTGATAATCGAATATTCTTGCAAAACACCAAACCATTTATTGTGTTTTAAAGGAAAAACCTCTGTTTATTTGCATATTGGATAAGCATATATACCGGGTATTTGAATGGAAAAATTCAGGTAAAAAGTTGGCAAACTTCGTAATAATGGAATATTATCCTACATTTTGGACAGGAAGTGCAGCTTTGGAAGTTTACATGTCCAGATTGGAAGAGTTCGCACACTCCATTGTTGTATTTTTTATTCAATAAAATATTCAAAAAAGTTGTTCTTGAATTTCTATCTTATTAGCGGTATTTATTTATTTTTTGATAGCNATCTGTAGAGTCTGTTTGACACAATTGGTTTCACTTCATTGTCAGTTTTGACTACAACAGACGAAGACAGTGTAAAATAACTGTCTGCCATTTCCGATTTCACATGGTTTCAATATATAATGATAAATGCAGAGGATATCGAAAAAAATTTCATCAGTATCACTTAAGCGCTTCCCGGCAAGGATTTTGTAGTGTTGTTGTAAGCGCGAAAGTGATTTAATCTGTAAAACTAATATATTATATGGAACCCGCAGGCACGTAGAAAATCCGGAAATAAAAAAAAAAATTCAAAATTTTGCAGCAAAAAAAGAATTTGACTCGGCGGGATTTTTTTGGGTCGGTCGCGTTTGGGCAAACAAACTATATTTTTATTTTGGCCTTGTTAATTTAACCTGTATAAACCAACCATCTGTGTATTGCTAATGCAAAAAGGGGTTTGGGTTAGACTGGTTTCATTGTATAAGATAAAAAATTGAAAATATTTTAATTGTAATTGACAGGGAGAAAGTAACTGTTCACATAATAATTTGATTGTAATTGACAGGGAGAAAGTCATTGTTTACATGATAATTTGATTTTAATTGACAGGGAGAAAGTAACTGTTTACATGATAATTTGATTGCAGTTGACAGGGAGAAAGTAACTGTTTACATAATAATTTGATTGTAATTGACAGGGAGAAAATCAGTTTACATGATAATTTGATTGTAGTTGACAGGGAGAAATTAACTGTTTACATTATAATGTGATTGTAATTGACAGGGAGAAAGTAACTGTTTACATGATAATTTGATTGTAATTGACAGAGAGAAAGTAACTGTTTACATAACCTTCATACACAATGTGGCGTGCTTTTGTGTACAAAGAGAGGACAGCCCTATTGAGGAGATTTCTGAAGAATTGATGAAATTGGCTGAAGTAAGTACCGTTCAGTACCAGTTGACAAGATGTTTTACCTGCCTTAATTTGATTCATACCATACCTGTAGATATTATATTGATTGATTGATTGATTGATTGATTGATTGGTGTTTAATGCCAACTTTAGCAATATTTCAGCTATATCATTGGGCTCTGTGGACATTAAAATATTTGTTTAGCTTTTAGCAAATTATAAATAACTTTGCCACATTTTTATGTCTGTCCCAAGCTAGGACCTGGATTTCAATGGCATATGTCATTGTATTTTATTAGTTCAATGATCCTGGATTTCAATGGCAGATGTCATTGTATTTTATTAGTTCAATGATCCTGGATTTCAATGGCATATGTCATTGTATTTTATTAGTTCAATGATCCTGGATTTCAATGGCATATGTCATTGTATTTTATTAGTTCAATGATCCTGGATTTCAATGGCATATGTCATTGTATTTTATTAGTTCAATGATATGGTTATTTCAAGTAAGAGGCACTCATTCATTTTATTGAAGAAAATCAGTTTAAACTTCCAAATTAAAAATTGTCCAAACAAAAAGAAAAAGCTTGTCCAAATTAAAAATTGTCCAAACAAAAAGAAAAAGCTTGTCCAAATTAAAAATTGTCCAAGCAAAAAGAATAAAAGGCCGTTGGCCACTGGTGTCCCGATGCCAAGGTTACATCATAAGATTAAATTTTGAAACTACTGTAAACTAGAGGGTCAGGGGAGCCTGTATCACTCATAATTCTGAAAGGGGACCATCCAAGGACCATTTTGGAGTAAAAAAAGGGGAGTAACTCGGGTTAGATTTGTCAAAAAATCATCATTATCGAACTTGACCTAGATATTCATGAGATACACTTACATACCAAACCTAGTTTCAATCTGACT
>MJUT01010766.1:161044-184408 GCA_002080005.1 Gigantidas platifrons | reverse complement strand
TGGGTTATTATTATCTGCCCTTGCGTAAATGTTTTTAGCCTTATGGGAGAAGGTACGAAAGTTGACGTTGGCTTCCCGACTGGTATGGTGCAATCTTTAACTCAGTGTTATTATTTTTCTACATGTGATAGTGGGGTACATTTAGCTTCACCATATATGTAAATCTGGAGTTCCATTTATTATTTGCAATAGTAACTCATGCAAATTATGAAATTCAGCATGTTTTTTTAAGAAAGCCCTGGTGCTTTCATTTCATTAAAACGGACTAATTTATTGCTTTTCCCAACGAAAAACCCTTCTGCATTCGACAAAGCTTAATACTTTATAGTGAATTCACTGTCATATTCTAAACATGTAGTTTGATTTACAAAAGTGAATACGAGTAAGTTCATATATGTATCTGGTGAACTACGTTACCATATGTGAATTACGTTATGTGTGTTCGTGTGAGTAACTGAGGAAATTGACAGTACTTTTGATATGACAGTTCTTGATTTTCTATTTATAATTTGAGGGATGTTTATTCTCTTTTATTTTCATTCGCCCTTGTCATACACACCATTATTAAGATACCAATCGTGGTATTTAAAATGCTTACAACAAAACGCACTGGTTTTAATATTTCACTTAAATATAAACATAAATGCAATTTCCAACTAACATTTGTCTGCAATGAATATTTCCAGTAGAAAAACAGGGTTAAAGGAAAGATTTTAAGAATATTTTATGAATAATGATTAAGTTTTAATTTGTCATAGTAACGTAGTTCACGTAACGTAGTTCACTTTTAAACATTGTGAATACTTATCTTGTTAAAAGCATTGAGATAACAAGAATATTTTTATGTACTAATAATCGGGACATAAACATTCTTCTGTCACAGGGATGATTTTATTATTCTTGTGATCTAAGTATCAGTAATAGGAGACACGTAGTTCACGCTCTTAAAAAAATAATTTTTTAGCCCACTTTTCTTGCTTTGCCTATTTGAAATTGTATATTATATTGCACTTTGTGTTGCATTTTCGTTTTAAGGGGTTCAATTCTTTTCATTTAGGCCTTTCGTCTTATATGCACACACCAATACTGGTTAGGAAAACCCACTTTCAACGGCGGTAGCATAATTCACGAAGTAATGGACACTTTACAAGACATAAAAAAAATCTTGACATAACAAATACACATACCTTGCTTTTTTCAAACAAAAAAGTATTAAAATAGAAAGAAAAAAATACCCGAAAAATAATCGTTTTCATGCATCTTCATGCAAAAAACATCCAATATCGTGGGAACATTTGCAAAAGGACACTGCATTTTTACTGTATAACTGCTACTTAAAATTTTATAAAAAAAATTATTTTCCCATAGAATCCCACCAAATTTGGTATTTTAATTGGAAACATACGGCTACTTTAATTATCAAATTTATCACCAGCTTCTCATCTAAAAAATATGTTTTGAGTGTGAAAATGCGTTGGACATGTATTTGTCTATTGGTACCACTTAACTGATTTTGGCTGTGAAGGAGGGATAATCAGACTTTGCTGCATTATGCACAGGCGCTTGTGTAGAGTCAACAATATGCTCGCTATGTACCTAAAATACCACAAGGCCGGACTCGCTACTACTATCCCTGTCACTTCAACTGCTATTTCCCCTGCCAAAAAGTCGATAGGACACAAATCGCCGACTGATTTGTGTAGTGAAATGATTTTTCTTCAAGGAACATCCGTTTTTTAGCTCACCTGGCCAAAGGCCATGTGAGCTTTTGTCATGGGTAAGGGTCCGTCGTCCGTATGTCCGTCCGTTAGCTTTTCACATTTAACTCTTCTTCTCTGAAACTGCTGAACAGATTTCAACCAAACTTGCCATAAATGTTCATTGGATGGTCCTCTACCATCCAATCTGGTGTAGATCGGAAATTCAACATGGCTGCCAGGGCCAATAATGTGTTCTGATTGGTTGAAACCTTGAAAATCTTCTTGTCAGAAACCACTAAACCAATTGAATTGTGACTTTGCAGGAATGATCATTGGGTGGTCCCGTACTAAACTTGTGAATCGTTTGCCGATCGGAGATTCAAGATGGCCACCATTACTCGACTTAGTTTAACATTGGACCCTATGGGAATTTCACATTTTCATCTTTTTTTTCTGAAACCACGCAACAGATTTGAACCAAACTTGGCAGAAATGTTCATTAGATTGTCATTTACAAGATTTTTGTTTTTGGCGCTGATCGGAAATCCAACATGGCTGCCAGGGCTCATAATGTGTTCTGATTGGTCAAAATTTTAAAAATATTCTGGTTAGAAACCACTAAGCCAATTGAATTGTGACTTTACAGGAATGATCATTAGGTGATCCTGTACTAAACTTGTGAATAGTTTGTTGATCGGAAATTCAAGATGGCTGCCATGACTCGACTTAGTTTAACATTGGACCCTATGGGAATTTCATATTTTCATCTTTTTTTCTGAAACCACGAAACAGATTTAAACCAAACTTGGCAGAAATGTTCATTAGATGGTCATATACAAGATTTTTGTTTTTGGCGCTGATCGGAAATCCAACATGGCTGCCAAGGCCCATAATGTGTTCTGATTGGTCGAAATTTAAAAAATCTTCTTGTTAGAAACCACTAAGCCAATTGAATTGTGACTTTACAGGAATGATCAATGGGTGGTCCTGTACTAAACTTGTGAATCATTTGCTGATCGGAAATTCAAAATGGCCACCATGACTCGACTTCGTTTTAACATAGGACCCTATGGAAAAAATGTTTAAAAGTCTTCTTTGAAACCAGCTAGTCAATTTAAAGCAAACATGGCATGAATGGTCCTTAGGTGGTCAACTTTAAAAATTATGTCCTGTGAACCCAACTTCCATCCAAGATGGCCACCATCAGCAGACATAGTTTTAACATAGGACCCTATGGGAAATTGTTTTAAAGTCTTCTCCTCTGAAATCAGTCAGTCAATTTAAAGCAAACATGGCATGGATGGTCCTTGGGTAGTATACTTTTAAAATTGTGTCCGGTGACCACGACCTCCATCCAAGATGGCTGCCATGAGCAGATATAGTTTTAACATAGAACCCTATGGGATTTGAATAGTAACTTAGATGTATTCGGCATGCAGACATTCTTAAGAGGACTTAGTTATGTCAGGTGAGCGATACAGGCTCATCTGAGCCTCTAGTTATACCTTCCTACCATCAACATCCCCATACTGACAGATAATCCTCCGATTTTGTTGACACACGACATATCGTGGGCTGCAAAAGCGAAAGTAGGTCGTGTGACGTCTTTCCGCCTTTCGGTCATTCTCAGGTTTTATCATTGCCAAGCCTTACGAAGCATGTCTGAGAAGTTTATATATTGGCGCCTTGTAATTTGAATTTGGAATGTGTCTATTGTTTAATATTTATATATGATAAAAGCTGAGAACTACCGAAAGGCGGAAAAATATCAGGTGACCCACTTTCGCTTTTGCAGCCCGGGAGGTGTAAATTTCAACAAAATGATCTGTTAGTAATGGGGATGTAGGTGGTAGGAAGGTATAAAAAACCGATGTTCCTTGAAGAAAAATCATTTCACTACACAAATCAGTCGGCGATTTGTGTCCTATCGACATTTTGACAGGGGAAATAGCGGTTGAAGTGACAGGGGTAGTAGGAGTGAGTCCGGCCTTGTGGTATATCAGGTACATAGCGAGCATATTGTTGACTCTACACAAGCACCTGTGCATTATGTTATCAAATTGGGCCACAGAAGTATTCTTTTGTGGCGTGGCCACAGTACTAGTATTGCATTTGGCTTCATTTCAACATCAGGAGTCAAAATCTATATAAGTAAGACGTAAGTTTCCTTGTAAAAAAGAAGACCAATTACACATTAAAGCATCTTTTCAAGTACTAGTCACATATGACATTGACCAATTAAGTTATAGCTACCTTGATTTGAAAAGCATTAAATAATAAAGTCAGAAGAGGTCATAAAAACAGAAAATAGAATGGAGCTGCATGCAGTGACATATAGAAATGTCAAATACTGTGATGTCATACTTACCAGAGTTATGGCTTATACCAAGTTAATGACATTTAGTGGTTCATCTTGTCAGTAAGATCTCTGTCACCTGGCTCTTAACCCATTCCACATTTGAGTGAACATTTTATTGAGAAGTTTGAGATATTTGCTATGATGGTTGGTTTAGTATAGTACATGCCAGTCATAATATAACATATAACCTTGACCTCATTGACATAGTTAAGTTGACACCCTGAATACACAGACTGGTTACCAATTATTGGTCAAATGATTCATCACGAAGTATGTCGGACATGTTATGTTCCTCATACATTTTGTGTGTATATACTCAAGTTAACACTGCAAAATAAAAAGCCCAAGCATGTCTGAGATGCACAAAGAGCTACACTATCACTTCTCTGCAGCATTAAAGTTGGTGATGTATGTTAGTATGGAATGTCTGCTTATTTGGAAATCATCCATTCTTGGAATCACAGCTAATATAAAGTTTCAAGGCAAAACCGTATATCAGCGCTTTCGCGATTTGATTTTTTCTCGCGAACAGAAAATCTTTTTTAACACGTAAAAACATATGAATTTAGCATTACTGTCAGTGCTGAAAACTGCAGCAACAAAATATTTTATTTTTTTAAACATATTTTTTTCCTTCATAATCAAGAAACAATTTGTTTAGAAAAATATATAGCCCCCTCCCCCTTAAATGGTCTGTGCCTTAGCAATTACATATCTGAGCGTTTTCAAATTTGGCATCATGTTTTGTATTGTTAAGCTTATACCTGTACTCTGTGATCGATCTTCAATTTTCTCTGCTCACCAAATTCCTATTTGGCAACTACGTATACCTGTACTTGATCCTTACACGCATATGGCATAGACGTGAATTTTGCATATATTTTTGTTAGAGCTCCTTGATCCTTACTACCAACATTTCTGTTGCTAAATTTTCCTTTGTGACACGTTTTCATATGGTACTGACTGGGATTACGCGGATTTCCGGGCAAGGATACCGTTCACACGCTTTGATTTTGGAAATTCCTGTTATCTTTATTCATACATTTTATGTTTATCTTTTTTTCCCCTTGGTACTGGGGTAAAAACAATTGCTAAATTTTTGGTGGGGGGTAAAAAAGAAAAAAATTCTGTTGGTGGTACCCTTAAAATTCATGTGCGTTCCACCCCCTGGTGGGAAATTTAAATGGAATAGCCCTTATGAAGTTGACCAGGAATTTAAAAAGTATAATTCTGTCAAACCATATCTTGCTTATTTTATGGACTGCAATGACATACAGAATTTGTGAAGGTTAGGTTTATGGTGTTTAACTCCACTTTCAACAATATTTCAGTTATATTGAGGCGGTCAGTTTTATTGGAAGAGGAAACCGGAGAAAATCACTGACCTGCCCCAAGTCACTTTTATCACATAATGTTGTATCGAGTACACCTCACCACGAGCAGGATTCGAACTCAAAACTTTAGTGGTGATAGGCACTGATTGCATAGGTAGTTGTAAATCCAAATACCATGCGATCACGACCACAACGACTCACAGATTTTGTAGTGCTCAACCACATTGTGATGGCGTGGAACCAATATTAAAATTTTGGCTGTAATAAACTATTAAGTCTATCATGGAAATTGACTATTTCACATAGCCAGCAGAAACTGACCTGAGAAGTACTAGAGTAGACAATGATATCGATGGATGAATGAATGGTTGATTTGTTATCAAAATAAAATCTTGCTTTGACTAATTATGTTTTGACATGTTTGACTAAATTTAACCAGAAATGGGCTGATAACATTTGATGTGCTGCCTAAAAAAGTAATTCTGCTCTTTAAAATGTGTGACTCCTTGGATTAAAAATGTACTTTGAACCCTTGCTATGATACAATGTGATGATCATTTTGTGACATATAAAAATGCTATTGTTATTTTTATAGGAAAAATTGGACGAATATGACAAGATTTTAGTGGAAGCTTATAAGAATTGTACGACAGAATGTACCATCGAGGAAGATAAATGTTATATAGCATATGTAGATGATTTTTACCACAGAATACGAGTCTTATCTATCAGTGATCAAATGGTAGGTTTTAACCCCTACCATGCTGAATTGTATAGACAAGATATTACCTGTATGCTGAATTGTTTTGAAGAAATATCACAAAATTTAGTATTTTTTTGGTTTTTGCTCTGTAGTTAAAATTCTTGTAGATATTACTTCAATATTTACAGGAAATGACGTTAGTTGAGTATACTTTAAATTTCAAAACTTTGGAGACCCATTTTATCATGGTTGCCATGGCAACATATTTCCCCCCTAGATTTTTGTGAAATATGATATTTTTTCAAATAAATCCCATTTTTTAAGAACTATTTTTAAAGCAAGAATCTAAAAAAAAAAAATCAGGAATGTTCATAAAATGTTTTACACATATCATGGTTGCCATGGCAACATATTTTCCTCCCCAAATATTTGTGAAAAATGATTTTTTTTCAAATCAAGCCCATTTTTTTTATTATTATAATTACCTTTAAAGCAAGAATTAAAAAAAGATATCAGGAATGTTCAAAAAATGTTTTACACTATTATCATGGTTGCCATGGGAACATTTTTTCCAAATTTTTGTGAAATATGAAAATTTTTCAAATCAAGCCCATTTTTTCAAATTATTTTTAAAAGCAAGAATTAAACAAAATATATCAGGAATGTTCGACAAATGCTTTATGCATATTATTATGGTTGCCATGGCAACATAAAAATGAAAAATGAAATTGTTCAAATAAAGCCCATTCTTTTTAAAGCATGAATTGAAAAAAATATCAAGAATGTTATAAAAAATGTTTTACACATATTATCATGGTTGCCATGGTAACATATCCCCTCCCCCAAATTTTTTTGGTGAAAAATTAAAAATTTTCAAATCAAGCCCATTTTTGTTTATTATTTTAAAGCAAGAATTAAAAAAAACATCAGGAATGTTAAAAAAATGTTTTAAAGAGCTTGATTACACATTTCATTAATTTTCTACCCAGATGTTTTATATTATCCCTGGCTTGAAAATTATAACGACTTTTGATTGGCTAAAATCCTGGGCATAAAAACCCATATTACCGGGTGTAACTAGCCATTTAACTAATCAAATGTTGTTTTAATTTTCACAACGGGGATAAAATGACATCAAAGCTTGCGACGTTATGCTCCAAAATAAAATTTAGTTCATTTTGGCTATACAAATGTAAATTGAATATAAAGCTGTTAATTCGATCAACTGTAGGGCTCTAATACTCACTAGATGAATAGTTGAGTCAGATGTCACTTTCTTTATGATTTCAGGTTTGTTGTGATATTTGTTTCCTATCGACCTTTTACTTGAAATAATCAATATTATTTGTAAACTAGAAAGACAACTTACTACTAGTACAAGTGTAAAAATCAGTTTGATACTTATATAACGGATACTATATGGGGGTTGGTGTAACTCTTATTTCTATAATTGTCTCGCCTCTAGTTTATTTTTTCCTTTGCAATGAAAGATATAATTAGTGCACTAATTGCATTTACAATGTACTGAAGATTTTTATATGTAATAGTTTTTGAAGGTATATACATAAATATATATAAGACAATGAGCAAGTATTTTATTAGATACATTTAAGAAACTATTAGGCAAGATTTTTCCTTTGGTAACCGTTTAAATTAGCGTCATTAGGACATTGACCTATGTCATACTTGTAATGTTGATAATACTACTCTTCATTGTTACAACTGAAACCTTATAAATATAGTGGAAGCAGGAAGTTTGGCAAGAAAAAAACCTATTCAACCCACCTTTTCCATTGGAAAAGCCTGTACCAAGTCGGGGCCATTACAGTTTCCTGCTTGTGGATTTTTGATTTGGTCTGTTTATGGACGATGGTTTTATGCCTTTCCCTTCAGACCAGTGCCTTTGTGTTCAGTAATTTTGTTATTACTGGAATACCCTTATTTGTTGACAACATTATAATTTCCATTTACATTAATTGGAATTATGTGGTTATATTAGTTATAGTCTCATTTATAGAACATTTATTATCAATTTGTTCGATTTGCATTTTTCTAATTTTTGGGGGCCGTCATGCCCATGATCGCATGGTAGTTGGATTTACAACTACCTGTGTCGCCATGATATAGCTGAAATATTGCTGAAAGTGGCATTAAACACCAAAAATTCAAATTCAAAATTCATTCGATACAACATTATGTGATAAAGTTTGTCAGTGACTTGCGACAGGTCGTTGGTATCCTCCAGTTACTCTGGTTTCCTCCACCAATAAAGCTGACTGCCATGATAAAACTGAAATATTGTTGAAAGTGGCGTTAAACACCATAAACCAAATTTTTAGAAGGGGTGCTCGTGAACGTATGGTATGCCTATCACCACCCACTGTTGTGAGTTTGAACCCTGTTCATGGTGAGGTGTACTCGATACAACATTATAATTATGTGGTAAAGTTTGTCTGTAGCTTGCGACAGGTTGGTGGTTTTCTCCCGGTACCCTCCATCAATAAAACTGACCGCCACGATATTACTGGAATATTGTTGAAAGTGGCATCTAACACCACAAACCAAACCAACTAAGGGTATTATTTCATAAAATTCATTTTTCCACCACTTGAATGATTTACTACATTGTTTGTGCAAGAAATCATTTGGTCAGATCTACCAACCCCACCCATGTACTTATTATAATTTGTAACTACATTTGGTTTATGAATAATTTCATTTGTAATTGGATTTCTTCTGGAAGTGGTTTATAGACTAGACCCATGTTTTGTTGAAAGCATATTAACTGGTTTGCTATCAAGATATTTGTAACATTCTAATGGACCATTTTTCATAACGAATATATCACCACGATTTCGGAGTTGGTTGTCTTTTAATGTTTGAGGTATCCCCCGACAATTTTGTCGAATATGTTCCCAATTGAAATAGATCCCAAAAGAGTTGTGGTGATGTATAGTAATTATCACAATACAGACTATAACCTTTGTTAAAGAAACCAGTTACCTCCCATCATGTCCATGGCTAGATCATATGTGGCCCCATTAAAGCTATGACCTGTTAAAGACTTTCCAATGTGTTGTACAGTTTAAATTTTGAAACATAGCCATTGGAAGAATCTGAAACCATATACACCAACATGTATGCCTTTATACCATATTTCACATGTTTATCAGGACTGTAAACACGAAAAGATAAGTTCCCTTTCTACGGAATCATTCCTTCGTCTAACGAAATGTTTTGATGGGAGGTGTAGGCAGATTTGAAACGAGATATCGTAGTTTGAAAATAGGTCCGAGTTTAAATAGTGGGTTATATAATTATGTCCAGGGTTTTCACGGGGAATGAAGTCATTATTATTTGCCAGATGAAGAAATGGTGTAATTAACAGAAAACGATATCTTGACATAGTTGCTGGAAAAAATGGAGTGGAGGTTACCACGTTTGTGCTCGAGTATTCATTGATGTCAGATTGTGAAATTATCCCCATAGCCATAATAAGTACAATGTAGCGTTTTATTTCTGATGCACAAGTGTTTTGCCATTTTCTAAATCTTGAAAATGTGCCACGGTTTTGATTATTTTCAAAATATTGTTCAGCATACCGATTTGTCTCAGTAGCAATCTCTTCAAAGTCGTCATCTTCTTCTTCTTTCGGGTATAGTGCATAATAAAGTATTCTCGCAGGTGGGGGTGACGTCTATGTACAGTGCAGGTTAAAAAGATAAAAACAGTTGAAAATTTAGATGAGAGTTGCCCTAGACAGCTGAGCCTTGAAGCTGTCTAGGGTGTCTGCTTTCACCACACTTCCAGGTAGTTGGTTCCAGAGGCGTATGGTTTGTGGGAAGAATGATGTTCTGTACACTGTAGTTCTTGTGTGTGGTACCAGGAATCATAGTGAATGGCCTCTGGTTCGAAGAGAGGTGTGGTTGAGGTGGTGTTCCGCTGGTATATCAACAAGGTTGTACACTATGCGGTACATCACTGTCTGAGCATATGCTCGTCTGCTTTGTAGTGACTGCCATTGGAGTTGCTGTAGCATGGCTGTGACACCAGTGTGACTTTTTACCCAAATATACCCATATTTTCATAAATATGTTAAAATAATCAGAAACTGTTGTGGTTTCTAGTAATGGAACTCTTTTTCAAGGATCTGTGGAAAAAAGTAATGGTTCCTGGTCCTGTCTGATGCCTACACCCCATTTTTCAGAGTCAAATAAGTCTGTCCTAGAGTTTTCATTATTCAAATCAATATAAATATCATCAGGGCCAAAACCTTCAAATTCATCTTCACTTACACTGTCATTATCAGCAAATATTCCATGAATAGTTTGGTCATTACCAGAAGCCATGTTGTCGATCTCGGCAGCACAAAACAAAATTTAGCTCCACCCCCCCCCCAACCCCCCCTTTTCTAATTTAATTCTAGTCAGTTAACGTTTCAGGTAATAAAGTAGAGACTTAGAGATGTTCAATACGGTACATTCTATTTATTTAATGCTTGAAAAGACGAAGGAATGACTCAGTATAATGGAGAAAGGGAATAAAGCAGAAGATCTGTGTTTTTCTTCCGCTAAAATCTTGCAAGTTGTAGTTGATTTTTTTAAGCAAACAGAGACATGACAACTCAGTCTGATATGAACGATCGTTTAAAAATTAAATATGGAGTATCATGAAGTCATACTCATTAGTAAAAATTACCAAAAAAAGAGTTTATTTCAAATGTTAGCAATCATTATTTCACTCTGTCTGTGAGTCCAATTTGTTTACGTTCTTTCGGCACCTCTCGCACTTTGATTGAATTTCCCATTTTACCATGAAACGAAAGCGGCATTCAGTGCTCTTTTTAAAAGGGAAATAGGTTTCCAAATAACATATTTTTAGATTCTTAAGAATAATTAAATTTTGGGATAATTAATAATAAAATTGTATCCATAATTAATAAATAAACTATTTTTAGACAACCAATGAAAGGCGGGATATCTCCGCAGGATTAAAAATATGGTGTGCTCGTACTTATTTGCAATTATCTTAATGCAGTCAAATATTTTACTTTATTCGAAGCTGTTATAATAAAAAAGGAACCTTCTTTTATCTATATTAACCATGTCATGGACTATAATTTACCAGGAACAACAAATAATTAAACAGAATTCCCACGTATATTTTTAGACTCGTTACGTCACAATGTTTATTTACATTTGTTTCAAAATAAAATATAAAGCTTTCTGGATGTGTTACACCCGGTAATTACAAGGGAATAACATTCAGTCCACAACATTTATTGTTCAGAGATTCATTTCAAGTCTTTATTTCAACTCTATAAGCCTCTGAAACGAGGTGATCAAATTCCAGGTACAAACCGTCATATGACGGTATCCGCACTGAGAACGACAACGTCAAAACCGTCATATGATGGGACCCGCATGGCTAGGGTTAAGCATAGACAAATTTTACCACAGAATATGTCTTGTCTATTAATGAACAAATGGTAGGTGTTGAAAAATAAAAGCTTCTGTGTCTTTATTGTTGTTTGAATTAAAAAAAAAATCCTTAATTTATAGAAAAAAATAGTTCATACATTTTAAAAGTGAAAGGATGCAAAAAAGGCATATTTCAAAATAAATAATATATGTTGTTTTACAGTTCTGTGAAATGAAATGAAATTAGTAGGATAGTTTGTGCACACGATTGTAGAAATGATCCTCGATCCTTAGATACAAATGATTAGTGTGCTCGCCTCGAGTGTGATAGATCATGGGTTCAAGCGCTGAATGTGTCAAACCAAAGACTATAAAATTGGTATTTGTTGCTTCTCCGCGATGCACACAGCATTAAAGAGAAAGTGCAAAAATAGGTTGGCTCTGAATTATGATAATGTGTCTGAGTGGAGCAACATGTCTATCCGCTGACTGCAGTTTCAGTGAGCTAACACTATAAAAATCCAACTAAGCATGTTGGTCTAGTACAAAGCAGACCTCATCATCCTCATATCATTGAAAATTAACTTGCTTTCATCATGATATAGTCGAAATATTTCTGAGTTGGCGTTAAGCAACAATCACTAAATCACTAAGGACAAATGCAATTGATAAGTAAATGTTGTTCTGTACAGAAATATTAAATAAAAGTTTTTGTTGTATTTTTAGGTGGAGTGTTATTTCGTAGATTATGGAGACTCGGAAATATTAAATAAAAGTTCTTGTTGTATTTTAGGTGGAGTGTTATTTCGTAGATCATGGAGACTCGGAAATATTAAATAAAAGTTTTTGTTGTATTTTTAGGTGGAGTGTTATTTCGTAGATCATGGAGACTCGGAAATATTAAATAAAAGTTGTTGTTGTATTTTTA
Source organism: Gigantidas platifrons (assembly GCA_002080005.1). Lineage (NCBI taxonomy): Eukaryota > Metazoa > Mollusca > Bivalvia > Mytilida > Modiolidae > Gigantidas > Gigantidas platifrons. Next base: position 171,964 of record MJUT01010766.1, on the reverse strand, counting down.
GGTGGAGTGTTATTTCGTAGATCATGGAGACTCAGAAATATTAAATAAAAGTTGTTTAAAGTATTTAGATCCAGCTACCAATAAGATGTTACCATACCAGGTAAGATCATCAAAGTTAGGCACACAGAATTAAGGAGAAAGAACAAAGATTGAATGGTTTGGAATCAAGATAATGTGTCTGAGTGGGGCGACATGTCTATCTGTGAATCAAGATAATGTGTCTGAGTGGGGCGACATGTCTATCTGTGGACTGTTGGCTCAGAATCAAGATAATGTGTCTGAGTGGGGCTACATGTCTATCTGTGGACTGTTGGCTCAGAATCAAGATAATGTGTCTTGAGTGGGGCGACATGTCTATCCGCAGACTGTTGTTTCAGTGAGCTAGCACTATAAAAATCCAACTAAGTGTGTTGGTCTAGTACAAAGTGGAATTACAAAAAAGGGTGCACTCGACTCGCAGCTGCAAGTGATAAAGTTTACCCGTTGCTTTCACATGGTCGGTTGTTCTCTCCGGGTACTCCGGCTTCCTCCACCACTAAAACTGGTCGCCATGATTTAGCTGAAATATTGTTGAAAGTGGCGTTAAAACGCCAAAAATCAAAATAAAATCTACAAAGTGGACTTCATCATCATTTACTGAAAATTAACTTGTTCTCGCCGTGATGTAAGTGAAAAATTGCTGAGTTGATGTTAAACAACAATCGCTGACACCGAAGGCAGCTTTGATAATGTGCCCTTGATGAACAGTTATCATTTACACACATGTTCAAATTATATTCACTATTCATTAAATGGGGAAAATGAAACTGCCCTTTATAGACTATAATTTGTTATAAACAGGTGTCCTTTAAAGACAGGTTTTACTGTACCAGCTCTCATTAAAGATTTTTTCTCGTCATGATGAAGCTGAAAAATTGTTGAGTAGGCGATAAGCGATCACTCACACTCACTCCACTTTTGTTATGCGTTAAGGTTGAACTTACAGCTGATACTTTGGCTTTGTAGTTTGATAATTGGTCAAAGAACAGCCACATTTTGCTTCACTATAAAGTTTATAGTCATGAAGGACATTCTGACATGGAGTACTTTTTTATTTGCTACACACTGTTGTTGTGTTGTCAATACCTCGACGTCTTTATTGATGAAATTAAGATATTTCCATATTATTGATTTGACATTGTCTCATTTTTTACTACCGCCAGTATTGTTAACTGAACTAAGATTGGCTATTAGTATCCTATGGCAATCTAATCAGCCAATTAGATGGCATTTTACACTGCATTCACATTAATAACGAAAGCTTGAAAAAAGAGAAAAAACAAAAGCGAAAATAAAATTGCGTAACCAAACCGTGAAAGGTTGAACTGTGGTTTCCAAATATTTTGGTGAACCATTGCACTTCTACTAGATAAGATTTGCACAATTTTGATAGATTTTGTTTGGCCAATCGTAAATCCAAGATGGCCACCACCTCAGGACAAAATATGATCATAGGACCATATGGGAAAATGAAGCAATATTTTTTCTTAAAAACTTGAAAGGTGATTGAACCCAAACTGTACATGAATACAGAATAGTGATTGTAAAATCCCATACAGAAAGTTTTTTATTGTGTTGATTGAAAATCCAAGATGGCCACCCAAATCGATGTTTAAATTAGTATAGTACCTTACGAGAAAAATATTTCATAATTCTTCTCTGAAACCACTGAACACCGCAAGACGTTGTTTAACAGAGGACAGACAGTATGGGAATATGAATTTAAAGATTTTTCTCTGAAACCATTGAAAACCACAAAACCTTGTTTAACATAAGACCATATGGGAATATGAATTTAAAGATTTTTCTCAGCTAACCTTTTGTTTACAAAGTTGTATATGTATTATTTGACTAATTAGAAAGAAATCCGTTTTTTTTAGGCCGTAGAAGTTTCATTGTATGGGTTAGAGGAAATTGCTTCAAATTCTACAACAATTGAAAAATTGATAGATCTGGCTCTGTCTAAAACTTGTGTAGCAGACGTAGTGTCAAGGTATGTTGTGTTTGATTTGACTCTAGTGCACTGTACCCTTGTTTTCATCCATTTTTAATCCACATCCCTCACTTGTCTCCTTCAAAGTCCCAATTTTCAAAAACATCGTGTAGTTTGTATGTAAATTTCTCCCCCAATATATTGCTACCCTTGCTTATCATCAAAATATTGTACATTCCAAAATGAGTATGTTCAATACTGATGTATCGGACAGATGTAGTATACAGGTATGTTTTATAGTGTTCTGATTGGATCATTTATGAGTACAATAGTCAAAAAGTGAAAGAAATATGATTGTAAAATTCGAGATGCTGCCTTGCCTCATTAAAGTTAATAAGAATATATCTATTCACAAATTTTTGGATTTCAACTAATCATTTTAGACGTGGAAATTCAGAATAGATCAACTAATTCATGGACAGTTGCATTTTTCGTCTTTTAATTTTGTTGATCAGTTATACAGTAGTGCCCCTCTCATAAGGTCAAGGTCACCCCTCTAATCAATGTATAAGGCTAGTAAAATACAGTTATATAAACAATTCACCAGAGACCATTTCTCTTACAAGGCTACATATCTTTTGCAGAAATGTTTGTTTTATAAGAGGGTGGCTACTATATATGAGACTGTGTCATGGCTAGCCTGCTCATGTTTGTGTGGTAGACCTTGAGTTCGATCCCTCAATGGGTCAAAGCAAAGACTTTAAAATAAGTATTTGCTGCTTTTCTACAAAGCATGCAGTCTTTTGGAGTTAATTGCTTGCTTGAGTAAGGAATATGTGTCAGAGAGAAACGACACGTCTACCAGCAAACTTTTGTTTCAGTGAGCCAGCACTATAAAAATCCCAACTTGGCCTTTTGGTCTAGTATATAATAAATATCTTCATCATCTCATCAAAACTTAACTTGTTCTCGCCATAATGTAGATGATAAATTGCTCACTTGGCATTTTACCAGTAATCTTTCACTCACTGAGTATTTGAGTTACCATGGGAACATTATACTGACAAGTTACCAAAGAAGCGACATATGTTTTATGCAGGTACACAGGGATTCAGCCATGATTTTGAGACCATTAGTCACTTTTGCGGAACAGATTTTGTGGCGCCGGGGCCAGTACTCGTATAATATATCTACACATTAAAAGAAATAAATTCATTGATATAATATGTATTTGATGCCACTTGTGATGGTTTTCATTAGTTCCACTATACCATGAAATTCAATACTCCACAACCTTTAAATTTAGTATGGGTGGTAAAACCAAGAAATCCAGGAACAACGAACACTGAACATAGAATATTACAGCACAAACTTGTGAGAAAATTCAGAGAAAAATAATGGAATTACATTGATGTTTTCAATTTTTTATTTTTATTTATTTATTATTTTTGAGCGTGATCCATAAATATTCATTATCAAATAGTCTAAGCCGCCACGATATAACTGAAATATTGTTGAAAGTGGCATTAAACACCATAAACCATCATTATCAAATATATTATTGTATCCACAGTCGTTACATGAAATGCTATCATGCTACAGTCATATGATTTGTGTCATGNTCTGCCAGTTTGCCCAATGGTCCAACTTCTATCTAGATTCTTTGTAGGAAATCAGTATAGAACAAACATCAAAAACTGAAGCAAATTGTAAAATAAATAATTATTTCTCAGACCTCATAATCAAATTGCAACAATTGGAATAAAAATACATGTACTGTAGTTATTTTGTTAATTGCAGACACCAATGATTTATATATAAATCCTTGCAGACACATGTCTGTTTGTAAATAGTTCTATAAATAGAAAGCAATTGTTACCTGGATGCTGATCTAAAAAAAAACATATGCGTCCTCGTGCAGTGCATTTCAACGAATTGAATGGCAGTTCGGTTTACACAAGATTTCGTTTTATTCAGGGTTCTGTTTAGACATTTACATACATCTGAAATCTGGCCTGATGTGAGAAATGGTCATATAAGAGAGGGAATACTCAAATTTGATTGGCTGAGTTCCTTATTTGAGAATATTCTCAGACTTAAGTAAATTCTCAAGTTTTGTGGCACCGGGGCCAATACTCGTATAATATATCTACACATTAAAAGAAATAAATTCATTGATATAATATGTATTTGATGCCATTTGTGATGGTTTTCATTAGTTCCACTATACCATGAAATTCAATACTCCACAACCTTTAAATTTAGTATGGGTGGTAAAACCAACAAATCCAGGAACAACGAACACTGAACATAGAATATTACAGCACCAACTTGTGAGAAAATTCAGAGAAAAATAATGGAATTACATTGGTGTTTTCAATTTTTTATTTTTATTTATTTATTATTTTTGAGCGTGATCCATAAATATTCATTATCAAATAGCCTAAGCCGCCACGATATAACTGAAATATTGTTGAAAGTGGCATTAAACACCATAAACCATCATTATCAAATATATTATTGTATCCACAGTCGTTACATGAAATGCTATCATGCTACAGTCATATGATTTGTGTCATGCCATATTTATATTCTGAAACCTTTCTATCTAAGATCTAAAAACTGGAAAGAGAGAAAAAAAACGATTTGCATCCAACAAAATAGTACAGATACTGGAACAGTAGATCTACTTTTATAAGGTCCCTCCCATCAAAGGCCACCCCTCTTATCAGGTCAGATATCAGATGCTATGATAGTAAGGTACTGCAAGATTGTCCCACACATGTGAGGTCACTCTTCTTATGCAGAAGAAATGATCTTGATGAAGATAAAAAAAAATAATCGTCATAAAATTATTTAAAGTGAAAAAATAAAAATAAAAATGCATTGTTTATCTGCAACCACTTATGAAATACTTTTTATTGGAGGAGAACTAATTTTCTTTGATTTCGTTGTCTCACCAACCCATGAAATGAAGAATCCAACTACAGACCCTGGATCGTTTAACTTAACAGATATTTTGTATCGTTTGCGTTTTTCGTTCGTTTCGTTTGCGTGTATTGTTCATTCGTTTTTCGTTTTCCATTCGTTTGCGTTTCGTGCGTGTAATTTATTCTTTCGTTTCGTGTATCGTTCGTCAGTTTAATTAGACTAATACACGGAACGAAATACGAACGAACGATACACGAAACGAACGCTACACGAAAAGAACGATACACGATACACGAAACGAACCCACGCTACGATTTCCAGTTTAAAATAATTACTACAATTTCAATTTTACTATTATTAAAAAATGTTTAATTAAAGTGTAAACAAAATTTTACATATAAAAACATGTATTTCCTTTATTTACATGTACCAGTAATTTTGTACAATAAGGGAAAAACATTTAATAAATGCATTTTTTCTATAATTTACTCTAGGACAAATAAACAAGAAATCATCTACATGTATGTAAACAAACGCCTCTGGTAGTTTCACCTTGGAAATACATGCACAGCAGGTGTGAAATGTCAACTCTTACATTTGTAATTTCATTCTAATTAACAATTATATGACCTTTTGAAGCCACACGCCTCTCGGACTCCTTAACCGAGAAAATAACTGATACACCTATGTCTGGTTGGAATTGTCTATTCAGAATCCGAATAATTATAAATATTAATTCTGTATAATTATATAATTAAATAAATATAAATTTTGTTTAATTATATTAATAGAAAGTCGTATTTGGAAGTCAAATATATGAGATTTAAAATTTAATCATAAATATAATTATGAAACTCATTGGTAATATAAACTATTTAATATAAATTGTATTATCCTATTACTTTACCGACTAATTTATCATTTATATAAATAACTTGCTTATAAAATATAAGATTACAGAAGTTAATCACATAAAATATAAGATTACAGAAGTTAATCACATAAATTTGCACAAAAGTCATTCAAATAATAACACGATGCTATTCGTGTATCGTGTCGTCGTTTCGTGTATCGTTCATTTGTTTCGTGTATCGTGCGTTCGCTTCGTGTATCGTGCATTTGTTTCGTGTATCGTGCGTTCGCTTCGTATATCGTGCGTTTTTCGTGTCGTTCGTGTGAAGCGTTCGTTCGTTTCGTTTGCGTTTTTCGTTCGTTTGCGTTTCGTGCATAGTGTAAACTTATACGATCCAGGGTCTGTACCTTTTCCTCCTATTTACTGCAAACAGAACTGATCAATCGGGGGCGGATCCCGGATTTCAAGTTAGGGGGGGGGAGGCACACTTTAAAAAATCGTGCCGAGCGGAGGGAGGCACAAACATTTTTGGGGTATTTTGTGTGAAAAATCATGATTTAATGCAAAAAAATCATATTGTTTCCAATTTTAGGGGAGGGCGCACGCCGGGTGCACCCCCCCTGGATCCGCCCCTGTAAATGATATATTTTAAATTTGGGGAAATTCAGAATCAATACATTTAAGAACCCAGGAATATATATCTTTCATAAGCAATCTACAAAAATGAGGAACCCACAAATTTATGTTTTTGTTATTGTCTAAATGTTTGATCAAGTTGATACACAAATACTTCATGTATGTCTGGCATGGCCACACCTAACAGTCCAGATGAACTGCATGCTATATCTATTGGCCTATCAATATTGTCATCCATTGTTAAAAGTATTGTCATAAACTGTCCAGTCTTAGAAAACATCACGACACGATTATTTCCTGAATCGGCTACAACAATGTTTCCCAGAGGCGATACGGCAAGGCCTTTCGGATATCTCAGTTCCCCGTTATCTGAGCCGTAATCTCCCATTTTCCACATATACTTTCCACTTTTATCAAAAACTTTAACCTGATGATGACCTGAATCTGATATTAGGATAAGTTCTCCGTCTGTCGCTACGTAAGATGGATTATCAAAGGTGGAATTTGTGTTGCCATAGTGACCAAATTGTAATGTCATTTCTCCTGTTGGTTTGATTATGCTCATTCGTTCATAGATCATATCTGACACAACAAGATTCCCGTCATCCAGTGCAGCAATGCCATAAGGAAAATGAATGTCGTCTTTTGATTGGTTTATTTTCGTTTCTGTTTCCTTGGATATTTTTTTAATGCATTTATTGTGTTCATCAGTTATGAATATTTCGTCGTTATTACCGGTTGTCACACATCTAGGATACCCGCTTCGAAGCTGTATACATTCAAGAGATTGACCTGAACTATCAAACTTCTGAATTCTGCCATTTCCATTTTCACTGACAACTAAAACATTGTCGGTTAGAAAGGAAATTCCAAAAGGGAGGTTGAGTAAACCAGGTTCATGGCCGAATCCACCAATTTTATACACAAGTTTCAATTTTGGCTGATTAATGGTTTGGTATTTAGATGGATTATATAGTTGCCTTGGTAACATCGCGGTTGACAAGCGACTCATACGATTTAGAGCTGTTGTCAATCTTTTCAAATTATATCCAGTTTCCATTGAAGTTTTGTCTGTTACTAATGTAAAATTCTCTCCCCTTTGGAAATTCAACTGTCTAGGATTATCTCCCCTTCTGAAATTCAACTGTCTTTGATTATCTCCACTTTGTATAGGATAAAAGCTTCTATCTGAGTAATGTCTTGGTTCCATAAGTCTAAGGAATTGGAAATGTTGTTTTGATTTCTCAGATGAATTTAAATGCATGTCAAATCGAATAATTTCAGTTCTAACATCAATTTGTTGTATTTCGTGAAGAATATTGGAGTAAACATCTAGGAGTACTCGAACATTTCCGCTTCTCATAATGACCTCGACCTTGTTTCGTATCATTTTGAATTGCGATAAATATTCGTAACAGTGATCTTTTTCCTCCTTGTGATTTTGTGCTTGTATTTTATAGGTAGTATCTAACAAGTCCATATAGTTTTCAGAACTACGATTTGCACGATATTTGCGCCGTTTGCTATGAGCAAGTTTTTCCTCAACGTATTTAATCCTTATATTTCCTTCTTTGCATGTTATGTCGAAAATATGTGCATTGAGAAATGATATTTGATTTTCAATATGATTCATGCAGGCTGTCAAATTATCTTTCTTGACAACATAAACATCTTCGAATGATGATGTCATGTGATTTTCATGATCACCAAGGACACAACAAAGACAGATTTCTAGGTCACATGGTTTACAGAAGAATTTGATTGGTTCATTTTTATGTGTAGTGCAGAACAGTATTTCTTCTTCATCATAGCTCAGGACATCAACCAAACTATGAGATTTTAAAACTACGGACATTTTATGCTTCATGCTGCAGTTGTTGCAGAAATATTTCTGGCAGTCGGTGCAGTATTTTTTGGCAGCCATATTTGCTGAGTCGCCATATGCACATATTTCACACACAAAGTGCTTTGAATTGCGTTTCTTTGACATTGTTTCTAAAACATCATTTAATTGGTTAATGCGAAAATCTACCGGAAATCCTGTCACACCCTGTTTTGTAATGTTTGTTGGTGTCCTACATGTTGGACACATAAATTGGGAATTAGTCCTACCTTTTGAATTATGTGATATCTTGACATGCTGTTGTAAGCACGTCTCACAGAATGAATGTAGACAAGGAAGAGCTCTCGGAGATTTTAGTCTGTCCAGGCATATATTACACTGCAATAATTGGTCCTGATAATTAATTGCTGCAGCCATATTATTTGATTACAATTATAAGGAACTAAGACGGAATGTTTCGATATAATTTGTGTTTTTCACATCAATTTTTATTTTCACAATTGTCACTGGTACAGATTGAAACTTAAAAATACTATAACATTTTAGTTCGACTTGTTTTTCTTCTCTGAGTTAAATTAAAAATGTTTCCATAGACCACAACGAAGATATCAGAAATTAAAAACATTTATCCGATTGAGATGCCATCCATTCACAATTTGAAATGTCTGATGTTCTGCTTTCCTACATATATTTTAGTCTATCTTCGATCTCAATTGATAGTTTAGTTGCATGGTCATTTTTTTTAAGTCAATATGAACAGGTATAATATTTTGTATACAACAAAAATTGTCCATTAAAACTTCAAATTAAAGAAGAAATATTCAGTTACATGATTCTAGTCCAGTCAGTAAACATGTGTTATCGTTAGTTTCTATAGTATGTATCGGGTAGTCCTACACATTTCTGAGTTTTAACACAGCAACCGGTACATATTTCTCCAGTTCAAATGATAAAATACTTTTTTCCATCAGTATAAATGTATATATATAGTATAAACTACCGTAATATTGATAAGTCAAAATTTTTCAGATGCAGATGTTTTAGTGGGGCACCCATGGGGTAACACTTTAAGAAGCTTAAGACTGAATAAAACAAAACTAAATCTTACTTTTTAAAATTTTTATTTCTTTAGCAAAAAATATTTCAATGCAAACATTTTAATGAATGGATTATTGTTTTAATTATGTGTATTTTCTAGTCATTGTTATAATTGATTCCCTTCAAGAGCCCCTGATGTATATTATGATAGGTAATCTATACCTGATGTTACCTGTGTGTCAGCTGGACCTATAGACTGTATACCTGTGGTCCAAAGTTGATAAATGTCTATTTGATAGATATATAAATAGATCAATGATTATTTTAAACATATATTTGACTAATTTACAAGATAGGGTTTAATTAATATGCCCCCCTCCATTTTATGGGAGTTTTATATTGTCATGTTTTTTTATTTATTTTTTTTTTTTTTTCTAAAATCTTGATTTGTGCTATTTTTTATTATCTGGATTGTGATTTTCTGCTGTTTCCTTTAATTATTATATTTATATCCCCCTCCCTTCTGGGGGGGATACATAGTGTTTTTGTCCTGTCTGTCTGTCTGTCTGTCCATCACAATAGCTTGTACGGGCAACGCCTCCTATTTGTTAAAAGCAAATTCTTTAAAACTTAGCATGTTTGCTTATTGTCATATGAAGAATTGAATTTCATGATAGCTTTGCAATTGGACGATTTTTAAAGTATTCCGTAAAAAAAAAAAAACCTTTAATTGTCTTTATAGCTTACTCTAAAATCCAAGAATATTTTATTTAAAAAGGGGGGGAGGGTGACAAAAAATATTTAATTTTGTTTTTAGCTTACTCTTAAATCCCGGAGGCATATATGATTTTGTCGTTCTTCATTCATTCTAAGTTCCCAGTATATATAAGATAGTAAGTAACTAGACTTTGAAACTTCAGGACATGATTATGGTGATATCACAGTGCAAATAACTAACTTTATGAACAGGTACATATTCCATAGCTTTGAAGTAGGACATCAGGTATTTAGGATGATTATATAATTATGACCAGGAAATTTAGATATGGAGGCTGAAACAATATTGTCAACATTTTCTCGTTTCTTGCATTTGATTGACATAACATAGTATCTAATATCAAGTGGCTTGTATAAGTAGAAAAATTAAAAGATAAAACTTGATTATACTGGTATACCTGCTGTTAGTCCTTTAACAGGTATATACAGGTGTTTTCCTTTGATCTTTATTAAACTACAGACAGTGGGCAAAAGTATTCTGACACTTCTGATTTCCTTATATATTTCGTATAAAACTACATTAAAAAAAAAAAATTGTATCCTCATGTCAATTCATATCCGATTTTAATATAAAAAAATAATTTGATTAAAACATTTGATCTTTTACAAACTACTGACAGTGGGTAAAAATATTCTTACACTTCTGATTTCCTTATGTATTTCATATAAAACTATATTTGAAAAAAAAAAAATTACTGAAGTCAAATTATGTCAGATTTTGACAACTTTTTTATATCAATAAAATCATAATTAAATGTAGTTTTACGCTATAATTTCACTATGATTTAAATACAAAACTGAATTATTTTGTCCAAAACTGAACTCAATACATTAGGAGTACTTTTGAATACATATCATTATACCCCCCCC
>MJUT01010766.1:124555-142124 GCA_002080005.1 Gigantidas platifrons | reverse complement strand
TATGCAGACATTCTTAAGAGGACTTAGTTATGTCAGGTGAGCGATACAGGCTCATGTGAGCCTCTAGTTTTTTTCTTTGAATCGATTGTGACAAGAGCTGCAGGTGATAATCCAGCAGCTTTCTACTATCAGTAATGGTTTTCCAGTTAAACTTGATTGCAATTAGACTTTTGTAGGAGGAAGCCTTGTAAATCATATCATCCTGTGCACGTTGCAGCTCTCTATTAATGGTCTAAATGACTCTACTCTACTCTAGCGACCATGTATTTCATAATATTTACTAGAACATTGTATTTTCACAGGTCTCTGTATATATTGTGGATTTTGGGGAATATAATACCATGGCATTTGAAGAAATAAAACCGTTACCATGGAAATTCTGGCAGATTCCATTTCAAGCATTTAAATGCAAGCTACATGGTAAGTAATTACTACAATTACATACACATTCTGGCCTTGTGCTTATCAAATTTCTCTTGAAATGTTACAATATTGCTGAAATACTGCTTTAGTTTGTATTGAATACCAAATAACCAATTCCACTAAAGTTGTGAGTTCGAATTCCGCTCATACAACATTATATGATAAAGTTTGTAAGTGACTTGCGACAGGTCGGTGGTTTTCTCCAGGTACTCCGGTTTCCTCCACCAATAAAACCGACCGCCACGATATAACTGAAATATTGTTGAAAGTGGCGTTAAATTACATAACCAATCCCCAAATATCCAATCAAATTATACCCCCACTTGTAGAGAGGGGGCTATATTGCAATCACCTTGTCCGTCCGTCCGTCCGTTCACACTTTCGTAACAGATATCTCAGCTTCTACTGGAAGAAATGATTTTATATTTGATATATGGCTTTGGCATGGTGACTTGTACCGTGTCTCCCCTTTCCAAGTTTACCGCACATCTACTACCTGTTTACCGTGCGACTTACAGATGAATGAGTGGGGGTATTCTTAGCACAACGTAGCGTGCAACATCTTGTTTTTTTTGCAATTGTCAGTTATACAATCAGATTAAGATCATGTGGTAATTATTCTGCAATCAGTACATTTACTGCTTATAATCTATACTTGGCATTAAACAACAATCAATATATTATTTTGGCATTAAACATCAATCATTCAATCACTATATTATTTTGGCATTAAACAACAATCACTATATTATTTTGGCATTAAACATCAATCACTCAATCAATATATTATTTTGGCATTAAACAACAGTCACTCAATCACTGTATTATTTTGGCATTAAACACCAATCACTCAATCAATGTATTATTTTGGCATTAAACACCAATCACTCAATCAATGTATTATTTTGGCATCAAACAACAATCACTCAATCAATATATTATTTTGGCATTAAACAACAATCACTCAATCAATATATTATTTTGGCATCAAACACCAATCACTCAATCAATATATTATTTTTAAAGGTATAAAACCAGTAGAAGGTACACAAGTGTGGTCAGAAGGAGCCAAGCTTAAAATGGCTCAGATGGCACAGGAGAAGGATCTGGTCGGACTGGTCTGTTGTCAAGACGACAATGGATTTGTCTCCCTTAGATTAGTGGACACTTCAACCCCCGATGACGTTTGTTTGGACGAGGTGCTGCTTGATCGTGGAATGGCTGAAATGATTACTAATTAAATATGCAAATTTATTCACAAAATGCTGAATGAGAAATTTTTTTTAATTTAAAAATTGAATTAGATTAATGAATATTCAGAGATTTGTTAGTTTAATGGATATTCAGCGATTTGTTAGATTAATGAATATTCAATGGTTTGTTTGAATAAGCTGGTTTTTTTTATATTAAATCGTAGAGTCAGGTTTGCATTGTATCAAATTTTATCTAACATTGTCAAGAGACGATTATTAATATCAATATCAGTTATATATAGATTGAGATGATATTGAATCTAATATACATGTATTGGACTGGAGCTTTTAAAAAAAATTAACAAGAGACAATAGATCAAATATTTGATTTGGACATTAAATTAAAAGGAGGCTCATATTTTATAGTCATTTTTGTACTCATACAGAAATAACAGCCAATTAAAACATCAACTTCAACATATAAAGAGTTCTGATTGGACGGTTTTTGTATAGGAGAATGAAAATCATACTCAGAAGTTTTTTTTACCTCTAGGACAGATGAACCATGTTATGTTATATTGAAGAGAAACAATTTAAATGAATATATATTTTTTTTTACATCAAAGAGATTAGAGAAAAAATGTACTTCATTTTATTCATGAAAACTGTTTCCTTCTGTAATGTAAAACCTGTTGTTTTTTCTTAACCATCCAAAAGAACAGTGAAAATTTGTTGTTTTAGAAGTTTACTATATGCATATGCAATAATGTTATGGTAAATTGATATGGTCACTTAAAACAAATTAATGCTTAAGAGAGGTTGTCACTGAGGTCGATTTGACTGTAAGTTTACCTCTTGATTATAGCAAGTTTAGCTGTATAAAATAGATCTCGATATTAAAATTATCCACAAAAAAAAAAGCTAAAGAATTTATGTGAACTTATTATACCCCCACTCATAGAGAGGGGGCTATATTGCAATCACCTTGTCCGTCCATCCGTTCACACTTTCGTAGCAGATATCTGAGCTTCTACTGGAAGAAATGATTTTATATTTGATATATGGCTTTGGCATGGTGACTTGTACTGTGTCTCCCCTTTCCAGGTTTACCGCACATCTACTTCCTGTTTACCATGCGACTTACAAATGAACGAGTGGGGGTATTCTTAGCACGACATAGCGTGCAACATCTTGTTAATTCTGTTAATTTTCATGAACTAATTAACAGGTTTTATTTTGATACATCATTTTCTTGGAGAACTCAGATTGAAAGTATGATCAGTTTGTACTTGTTAGTTAAATTAGTCTGGTAGTCATAATATGGCTAAAACATTGCTGAATCTGACGGAAATCACAAATTTATTATGTCATATGATCTTTAATTATGTATTCCCGATATATGAAAATTTGTCACATTAATGCTTTGTGGATAATTTCTATTATCATAAATGTTTGATTATATTTTGTATGTATCTTATGTCATTTATTAAAGTATTATTTTCCTAAAATTATGACATAATTTTGGTGCATTTGTGTTTTTGTCAATACACGATAAAATGTTAACTAAGAAAACTAGGTCAAAACCATAACATAAATGTACGTATACAAAACTTTGTCACCTTGCGCATGTCTAAAAGATGTGAAAAACACAAATTTTATGAATTGAGGGTAAATGCCAAAGAAAATATAAATAAAACCCAGATAAGAATCAAACATTAAAAGGCAAATGGTTTTATTACCATTCTTCATCACACAAGTAACTGCGAATTAAAAAAATAATTATGTTGAAAAATAATTTGAATTTCCAAAATGTTCATGCTAGAAAATAACAATTCTAGTGTAGTTATCAATGTTATGTCTTAATTGATTGGACTACTTCAGATATTTGTCAAAATCAATGACACAATTAGTGCTGTCAAACAGTTGGTGCATGCGGAAACAAAATATCTTGTTAATTTAAAAAAAAATCTGTTTACTGGGTCGGCTAAAGAATGATCAGTTAATTTAATTTACCACTACCAAAACAACTATTGATGGCGGCAGATCTTCAAGTACAATTCAGTTATCTCCTAATTATTATTTTACAATCTGATTACCGGTAAAATCAGCTGTTAAAATGCATTACGCTCCCCCCTAACATCTGTCAGAACCCGATTAGAGGTCATATCCTGATGTATTTTAGTATATGATCTTTCCGTGTTATATTTTAAGATTTCTATACTAAATTCCTTCAATACTTTTACTATCGCTGCATTTTCATTTTTTTGTTGCCATTTTTACTGATACACCATAGTTGATTTATAATCCTGTCTGTTTTTAATAAGCATTCATACACTAAAGTTCACCTAGATATGACCTCTTATCGGGTTCTGTCTCATGTTAGGGGGAGCATAGCGTGTTATAACAGCTGATCTTAATAAGATTGAGTATTTTACCTGCTATAATTCGAATCCCGCCCAGACGAGATGTACTCGATATAACATTATGTGATAAAGTTTGTCAGAGACTTGCGACAGGTCGATGGTTTTCTCTGGGCCCTCCGGTTTTCTCTACCAATAAAAACTTATATAACCACGATATAGCTGAAATATTGTTGAAAGTGATGTTAAACACCATAAACCTAAACTCGAGCCATCTATAAAAAATGTAATCCTCTAACTACAGAAATATTGCTTGTTTATTCTATTAGGTTTTGTTTATGAGATTTGTTTTTTTATTACTTATTTTTCGTCATTTAACACTGTGCCATGAATGATTTTTGTATTGTATAATGTATTATTTTACATGTAATACTTTGTTCTACATTGTATATGTATTATTTTACATGTAATACTTTGTCCTACATTGTATATGTATTATTTTACATGTAATACTTTGTTCTACATTGTATATGTATTATTTTACATGTAGATTTGTTCTACATTGTATATGTATTATTTTACATGTAGATTTGTTCTACATCGTATATGTATTATTTTACATGTAATACTTTGTTCTACATCATATATGTAATATTTTACATGTAGATTTGTTCTACATTGTATATGTATTATTTTACATGTAATACTTTGTTCTACATTGTATATGTGTTATTTTACATGTAATACTTTGTTCTACATTGTATATGTAATACTTTGTTCTACATTGTATATGTATTATTTTACATGTAGATTTGTTCTACATCGTATATGTATTATTTTACATGTAATACTTTGTTCTACATCATATATGTAATATTTTACATGTAATACTTTGTTCTACATTGTATATGTATTATTTTACATGTAATACTTTGTTCTACATCGTATATTAATTATGTATATATAATAATTGTTTTGTTTTAATTTCCAAATAAATTATAATCCATTTGAAAAATGTCACGACTTTGTTTATGTTTGTTAGTTCTGTTTTTATTTTATCACTTATCATAATTTTTTGGTCATTGTTAATATTTTTCCAGGGCCACAAACATTTTTGAGTTCATATGTTATGGGTCTGTTGTCGTCATCCATTTGTACTGGGTCCTAGGGTTTAACGTGCCCATGTGGCAGATAGGGGGAGCCCTTTTGATGGGTGTAACCCCGTTTGTTAGGTTATAATACAGAAAGCCTGACCTTGGGTAACATGTTTGGAGAGTGTCACATTCCCTGAATGCTAAAGATCTCTTTTGTGGATTTCGAAAAAGTAGGCACATTGTAGCCGTTACAAAAAACTAAAGTTTTTGTTCCTACCCAACTCTCCCATGTATTTTCAGTGGCAGTTAAAGTCGTTGACCCATCCCTCGTCTCATTTCTATATTGTTGAACTTATTCTTGTCCTAAATATAGCTGAAATGCTGCTCGATGGATGTTAGACACAATAATCGATTAATCATCCATTTGTAGACATATGTTTTCCATACAATAACTTTTGGTTTAATCAACCCTTCTCAAACTTTAACACAATGATCTTTGGCACAGAGTAATTAGTGGGATTGTTTTGTGGGGTTATATTCAGTTGGATTTTGATAGTGTTAGCACACTGAAACAACATTCAGTGGGTAAACATAGCACTCCACTCTGACAAATAATCTTGATTCTGAGCCAACCAGTCTTTGCTCTTAATCTTTGATGTTGTGTGGTTATCAGCAAAACATGCCACCCAAGTTAAGGAAACCGAAGTACCCGGAGAAAATGACCGACTTACCACAAGTTACTGACTAACTTTATCACACCTTGCCTGAGCGGGGTTCGAACTCGCAATGTTAGAGCTGAAAGGCACTGATTTTATAGGTAGTTGTAAATCCAACTACCATACGATCACAATGGCCCCCGATTCTAGGAAGGAGGAGACTGAAGTTAGTTATGAAGATGTATAAAACATTTTATTACTAAAGACATACTAGATCAGTTTACATGTGAAATTGCTTAACATTCAAAACAACAATAAAATATTCCACAGATTTCACTTGACTACTGAAAAGGACAGGGTAAATTTGAAAATACAAAATAAAATTACAGAACATTGTGAACAATATATACTATTCAAAATAATGCCTCAAAAAATATCATGGAATATACTGTAAATGTAACAATATCAATAATTTACTGCTTTTGGTCGAGCCTTTAAATCAGTTGTGCCATTTTATTTCATAATTTTATAAATAGAATAAGTGAAAACAGCAATTTCCTGAGTCACATGACTTTTTGACATTTCCTGCATCACATGACACATATTTTTACTTTTCATGTGTCACATGACCTTTTTTTATTATTATTTCCCAAGTCACATGACACATATTTTTACTTTTCCTGTGTCACATGACCATTTTTGTTATATTTCCTGTTGCATGTTAATCAATTTAGAAATAAAAAATTGTTTATTTAAGGAATATATGAAATTGTTGAACAGGTTATACGATATAACCTGGTTTGGGTCAGTTTACGCTTAATAAACAGCGAAGCGGTTTATGAAAAGCGTAAACTGACCCAAACCAGGTTATGCAAGTATAACCTGTTCAACAATTTCAAATATTCCTTATAATTTAATTTTTGCAACAAAATTTAATGATTCCTCGATTTTAATTACGATTATTTCATGTGACTATTTGAATTTGTCGTTGGCGGATGAACACGTTGGTGACGTCACAATACCAACCCAGGTTATCGAGTATAATCAAAATTTTCTCCAGGCGGATTAGCCAAATCAGATTGAACTATTCAAATCAAATTAAATTATTATATTTTACACTTCAAGATCTTATTTAGCTTCTTCTGGACTTGGTATATATATAAAACAACATGTCAAAACCCAAGGTAAAAAATATGTCAAAGGTCAATGTCAATGTCTGAACAATTGGTCTATCTCATTGGTTTAAACAAAAATCAAATTCAATGTACTTATATCATCAAAATATGGACGGATTAATGCTGCAGTTCAGAATAACAGTATAATAAATCATATCATCTTTAAAAATTTCATCGATATTAAAAACTTGTGATCATATAATCTTTAATAATTTCGTCACATTAAAAATTTGTAATCCTATTTTTAATATAAATACAGATACAATGTGATAAAAAAAAAATTGTATAAATACGTGAATAAATAATGAACAAATAATGTACTCGACTAATATCACAGATGCAATAACATATGGAATGTTAAAAGTATTCCATTGGATAAAATACATATTTTAAATTCGCTATGAAGAATTGGAAATTATAATTCTGTAGAAATATATCAATAAGTGGATTTTGTTTTATTTTCTTACTGCTGCATACATGTGCATCTTTAATTAAAATAAACTGCTAAAGGAATACAACACTATTAATTGAATATTATTTGTTCTTTCTTACGATATATAGAGTTTTGATTGAAACCTTCTACATGTAATATCTTTCATCTAAAGGAGCAGTTTTATTGTTTTTATTCACAAGATATGAAAAATAGGAGCAAATTACACTTGAAAATATTACTGATATGTAAAAATTTAAAAATATTCAATCTTATAAGTTTTTTTTTATAAATACAACAATGTACATACAAAAATATGTCATGAAAGCAATCGTCTAACATATATTCGTTCTCCAATCGTTAACAAATAGACCAAAACAAAAATAAAAAAAACAATATGAAACAAATATGTTAAAACAATTACAAGTCTCCAACATTCATTTGGGGAGACTTAATAAATATTTTACCATTCATAAATAACATATTCCAATTCTGTCTCGCATGTAAAACAATCTCAAATAATTTGATAAAAAGTAAATATCAAGTTTTCTCCTTAACCAATAAAACTGAGACCCATAACATAAAATAGCATTAGATGTCCACTTTAACACATTTCAAAACATTTTGCCTGAAAATCTACTATATCAATAGTACCCTTCTTTATTTTAATTCTCCTTCTGCCTCTTGTTACAATATTACATCACATTCGATTATTGTTAAATCCGAAATTTAAAATATGAAAATTTAAATATCAAGCGAGTGAACGTACACCATAACTTAGGATGCTGGTGTCGGAAACTGGATGGCAATTTGCATTGCCTCAAGATAATTTGTACTTGTAGTTTTAATTATTGCAAATAAGACGTGCCAAGATCATCAAAAATCCTTAATTTGTCCATCATGTTAAAACTACTCTGCCAAATTCTTAAAACACTTTGACAATGCAGGGGCGGATCCAGGATTTGAAGTTAGGAAGGGGGGGCACACTCAAAATGATAGCGCCGAGCAGAGCGAATTGCGAAAATTTTGGGGGTATTTCGTGTGAAAAATCACGATTTTAAGCAAAACAATCATATTTTTTCCAATTTCAGGGGGGCGTGCGCTGGGTGTGTATGTAACACGAAACATCCTATGCTATGAAGTACATTCTGAATTCTCACATATGTGTATTACTCACTCAGTCTGGTCAGAACTGTTTCTGAATAAAAAAGTGGTCATTATACACAAGCACTCATCACTACATACAACATCCAAAACCTTAATTTATTATGCCTAAATTTTATCAATTATACTCTAAGGACTTTGAATAAACTATAAACATTTGAATCTACTTCTTAAACGACAGAAGATTTTAAAATAAAAAATATTAAAGAAAAAAATCATATTAGTGACTTTATTGACTTTGTAAACGAAGTACAATATGGATTAGTGATTTCTAAACTAATTTACATACATTTTATCACTAATTTGTGATCAAGTTGAAATCAAAGATACTTGTCACTTGTCTAGATGAGTGTAAGTCTCATCACTTGTGTTTGGGATACACCATTTTTTTTTTTAAGAAAGCACTCGTGGAACTCGGGTTTCTTCCATTTGGACGCGTCAAAATGTTATCATAGAAGGATCACTGAAAATAAATAAGTGTTTTGTTGCAAACATTTCAGTTAATTAAATAATAAATATAATAAATAAATAATAAATATGGGTATATTGTAAATTCACAAATTAATATGATGTTTCTTTTTTATTTATGCAGAAAATGTCACATGACCAAGATCACTTTTGCCACACCATGTTTAATACAGAAATGTCATCTCTTAATTATCTTTTCATTTTACTTTAAAATCAGATATTTCACCTCCCTAGTTTTTTGTTTTGTTTTGTTTTTTTTCATTTTGTTTACCATGATGACAGTCATACTAAATTAACCAAACATTTTCACAAGTTGGTATTAGATTCACAATACGTTTGTTAAATTGTGAATTTACAAAATACAAAATTGGTATCAAAACTTTTTTTTTTTTACATAAAATTGTACCTTTAATCTATAACAAGTTTTGACAATACAGTCATAAGACTTTCAAGTACAATTTTTCTACTTGTTCTCGAGGAACATCCAATCAAAACACTATAAAAAAAAACAGTATTCTATGGAGTATGAGTGGTGGCCTATTATGCTGTTAAGACGGCCCTGGGTATGTGTATATGAGTATCAAACTCGTACTCGAAGGTAAACTGAAATTCTAAATTTAGGACAATAAACTAAAACATTTTTTTTTTCAAATTAGGCAGACAATTAATTATCAATATTTAAAATCAGTCCGTCGGCTGTTTTTACAAATCCGTTGTCATGTCTGCTTTTCCAAATTCTTCGTCTTCTGCCATATAACCTTGATTTTCTGCTCCATCGACCTTCGTTGACCTCTTTGATCTGTGTTTCTTGTCCTTCTTCTTTTTCTTCCTCTTTACTTCGTTGTCTTGGTCTAAGGGCTCTAAAGCATGAGGCTTGTTTAATGCCCTGCTGCGGTCATTGTATACCTCCACGTCTAGGCCACTATCGTTACTGGCTCCACCACTCCTATCGAATGTTTTCTTAGGACTAGTACCACTGGCTCCATACATCTTGTCCTTCCTGAAATTGTTAAGAAGTCAAAGTTTATTGTAAATAGCCTCACAGGAATTTCATCTTCAGCAGTAGATACGTAACCCTTTCCCATCACTTCAGTCTTCTATGGCAAATATTTTATAGTGTTATCAAAATGGGTGGAAAATGTTTAAATAATTAAAATGAAGATGACCTATTAACTAAAATTAGAGTTGACCAATCGGGTGGTGCTTATTACTAAAAGGACAGAATACGTGCCCTTTTGGAGGTGCATTTACTCTTAAATTTGTAGATCTTATCCAATAAGGGGGTTCTGGTGTTTAATGCCACTTTCAACAATATTTCAGTTATATCGTGGCTGTTAGTTTTATTGGTGGAGGAAACTGGAGAAAACCATTGACCTACCATAAGTCACTGCCAAACTTAATAACCTAAAGTTGTATCGAGTACATCTCGCCATGAACAGGATATAAACTTGCAACGTTAGTGGTGATAGGCAGTGATTGCATAAATAGTTGTAAATCCAACTACCATACGATCACAACCACGACGTCCCCCGTGGTCATGGTAGTTATGGTTAATCATCGCTGCTATTACCGTATTTCGCACATTGAACTGTTGAATTAATCGTTAAAAATAGAAGACATTCTGCTATGCTTCAAGGTGATACTTGTATTTTTCTGTTCCATGCTGGTATGTATTTACGCATAATGTATTACTTATGGACGTGAAACATTCGTTCCGTACTGGAAAATGGATGATGGTAAATTATAGTCACCTTAACTGGTTCAGTTTTACTTCCAATGTCTAGAGCAGCAATATGATTGGACGACTAAAGGTCACCTGAACTTTACCCATTATTGGTTGCTGTTAGATATAACGACAAAGAAATATGGGGGGAATAAGTGAAGAGGTTTAATCTGATCTCTTCTTGATGAATAATATAAATAAATTCTTAAAGTGAGAGACTTCAAATGATAGTCAGAATCATAAGCTACCAATGATAATAGCATTTTAGTAAATAATACGAAAATGATGAAAAAAAAAAGAAAAAGAAAATATGTTTATCAATGAAAATATTATTGATACAGATGTATCTTTTCATGGATCAACCATATTTTTAAGCATTACATACCCAGTTATCAGTTATAAAATGCAACTACTTCACACTAAGTTGACTAACATAGTCCCCCTCTAAAAGGCCACCCCTCTTATCAGGACAGATTTTAGATGGTAAAATACTACTAAACTGTCCCATTTAGAGAGGCTTCCCCTCTATAAAGCAAGCTTTTCATCACAGAGGAGGTGGTCTTATAACAGGGGGACTACTGAACTAGCTTGTACAACATTAGCTCAAGTTATTCTTCATACCAGTATTTAAAGTTTTCAAGATTTATTCATTATAGAAAAATTGTTATGGTAAACAGATCACGAATACATTAAAAAAGCATTCTACAAAAGGCAGTAGCAGGCAGCATGCTTCTAAAATGACAGGTAAATATTATTTGAGGTAAATGGGCGAGTTATTGGTGATTTTTTAAATAAATAAATTTCTGTGTTGCATCGTGGTCATCAATTTTATTGGTAGAGGAAACAAGAGTACCACCTTCAAAACCACAGAACTATCGCATGTAAAACTTTCATCACATAATGTTGCTTCAAGTACGCCTTGCCATGAGTGGAAATCAAACTCATAAATATAGTGGTGATAGCTTGTAAGACAAGTCTGAAGACACCAAAGAGGTAATCAGAAGCCGTAAATCGAAGAAGGACAGACGTATATTCCAACTACCTTATAATTGCAGCTATTATCGTGGCCCTCTAAAACTGCATTCCTTTTTGGAATTTTCTTGGTAAAAAGCAAATCAATACAGATAATATGCAGCCAAACCTTGCTGTGAAGAAGTCGAAGGAAACAAAATTTTTACTTCAACATATATGAGTTATCGTGTATAAATTAAGATGACAGCTGTTCTCAATGTACCAAATATTTACCGAGAGTTTATTATTTAAAAGAGTTATCTGAGGAAATGACCTATAGGAGTTGGAGAGAGCGGTTGTTTTCTGTTCATTCTTTCTTTCATTTTTTCAGATTATATTAAATATGGGCATTGATAAATTTGTCAATTACGACCTTAATATCACGGTCCACTGATTTATTGTGTCATACCCAGTACACTAAAAACATGCAAGTAATAAAAATACCAGTGAAGGACTTTTACATGCATCAATCAACATGGAGAACATTTATTTGACTGAGGAAAACATTTACAAATTATCTCCCTTTACAAAACCATGCTGTAACACTACTAGTAAGGGGACACAACTCACTATGTTCTGAATAATGACTGAACAAAACTCAACAGTTGGAAGTTAAAAAAAAATTTTCTACCGAAAAAAGGCTACTCATGGTTTACATAAAATAAACTTCAACATTGAACAAAATATGCTATTCTTTCCTGGAAAAAATATTCACGACTAGCAAAAGAAGAAATTTTACATTTAAAGTTGGGAGATAAAAAAGATATAATGAATATTGGTAAAAGTAAATTAACATGTCCTACTGAAAAGGATGAATCCTCGTTAATATAAAATCAATCTGATCGAAAGCAAATGTCTCAGTTGTTCTGATTTACTGATATGTCGCAGTATGAGAGTTCTGAAGTAACCACATTACAGATCATATGAGAACGACCCTATGTCATGAATATTTAAAGATATGATAAATACGGCTTATGACCTTTCTTGACCAATCAGACTGCTCGTAGCAAGCAAAGTATTTTCATATTAAATTTGAAAGCTTTCATAGTCACCTAACCACCATTTTGATTAGACAGTAACATAACATACATTTGCAGTATCACTTGCCATGTGACCGGTAATCGCACGCCGCAACATACACTGGAATAAAATATGTTATTCTTTTCTGCGAAACCCCCCACCCCCACCCCCACTCCTCCCTCATTTTTGTGACTAGCAAAAGAAGATGTTTTACATTAAGCCATCTTGGGAGGTAGCAAAAAATAATAGTTGAAATAAATTTACACATCCTACCAAAAGGGCTAGTCATGGTTTAAATAATATCAACATCAACAAAATATGCTATTCTTCTCTGAAAATAAAATTATGACTAGCAAAAGATGATATTTTATATTTGAAGCCATCTACAAGTGGATTTCTGAGTAATTCTCTCTATTGCATGCAAGAAAAAAACTTTTTACAGCTGAAAAAAAGAGGGACTATTGTTGACGTGCAGATAATCATGAAATTCCAAAACCTACCTTTTAGCTTTGATTTTCACACCATGTGTACTATATAATAAATAACAGATGAAATAAAACATTCAACCAACATGAAGAACATATCTATCACCATAAAATTGCCTCGCAAAAAATTAATGCACCAACAATGCTTTCAGTACTTTTATTACACACACACACAATTGTAACACAAAGTATAACAAACTCACATTTTTCCTTTCCAGTATGGAGTTTTCTGTTGACTATCAGTAGTTCTGTGGTAATTTCAGAGTTTAATTTATTACTTTCACTATAGCAAACTCTTTCATCCATTGTTTTAAGAGTACTTATTTCATGAAATGTCTAACATATTAGAGTTATTCCCCTTGCATGTTAAATATTTGTTGAAAAAAAAGATTGTATTGATGTTAAATTGACAAGAGAATAATATACAAACTACAGCCACAAGTTTAAAAAAAAACAGAAATAATTAACAAAAATTTACACCCGATTACTTCTAACATTAAAAAGTGATTTCAAGTTAATTGTTTTATAACAGTAGAATCGTATGTTAATGAAACGAAGAAGTACTAAATATACATAATGAAGACATCCTTACCTTGTTTTTTTCTCAGGCCTGTCGTAAGAGAAGAAACATGATTTAATATGTGCTTCAAACTAGATATTAGGCAGATTATATTGTACATTTTCTATGCAAATTTCAATAATTATTTCCATGCAAATTCCAATCATTATTTCCATGCAAATTCCAATAATTATTTCTATGCAAATTCCAACAATTATTTCCATACAAATTCCATTAATTATTTCTATGCAAATTCCAATAATAAAACATTTAAATATATATGTTTTAAATGTTTTTGTCCCCAAATACTGCTCAATATCATTTATGGAAATATGTTGTGCAGAGTTATCTCCCTGTAATTTCCATAAAAATGTGCATAATGCATATATGTGCTTAATCATTAAGTAATCATGATGAATGTTCTATGAATATTTGACAATGCATGGAATAAAAGCAAAATTATATGACTAGTGTTGGGAAGTTGAACTTTGTTGATACAAGATTAAGTTTGTGGTTCACGCTTTAAGCAAAGGCAGATTTAATCCAACTGGTCTGGCTGGAGTAAGTCTCTGTTCAGCAAACCAAAACTTTTTCCCCATTGCAATTCAATTTTGAAATTTGAAGAAGAAAAACTTGCTAAAATCATGATTTTTTATTACTCTTGCCGTCCAATTCAGTACCATTTTTGTATCTGCCTCTGCGTCAAGAATATATTTGAAAATGCAACGACAAAGGAATGACAATATTACTGTGTGTCCGGTATCTTACATTTTCTCATCTGGCAAGTTTGTTTTTTTATATAGTTCTCCAGCCATTACATATTGAGGAGGAATTTGTGCCTTTGGCTTTGGTTGGTTCATCTTCTCCCATCTTCTCACCTTCTCCCTTTTCTTGCTAAAAAAATAAACAGAAAATCGGCCTGTCATATAGAGTGCACCCTCGTTATACCATAGCCTTTCAGTTATATTGGCAGAATCTTCAATGAGTTGAAGACAGCCTCTTACAGAGTAGAATCAGAAAGATATTTTGGCGATTTGCAAGGGTGGGAATATATACATATAAACTACTTAATTTTTTGAAATTTTGACTTTGATATTTGATGACAATAAGTGAGGGTGGGGGGATCAAAGAGGGGGCAGTATAATGATGGTACTATGTATAAGGAAAATCCCATCAATCAAATACTTACAAGAAACCGCTCGTAGCCATTGGCTGTTGGCAATCCTCGTTAAACAAATAAAGAATTAAATTAAGAATTGTAGTACAAGACAAGTTTTTTTTTGTTAAATGTTGTTTTACTATAAAAAGAAAATTACCTAGTGTGAAAGTGGATTGCCTGCACATATTGTTGCAGAAGATTAAAAGAAGCTATCCACACAAGGGATTAATCCACTCTAAATGTCTATAAAGTAACGATGCACAGCTCCATAAGGTGAAAATGAACCATTATAATGTGGGGTATGAAATTCTTAAGCACAACACATTAAATTGTTGTATAAACCCAGTAGAAACTTAATTCTGGCCTGGATTTGTATCATAACTCTATAGACTTAAGTGAGTTTTGACTCAGATATAAGGTACTTTATTGACTGAAAAACTGAAGATTTTTAAGTCGTGAGATTTTTTCAAGAAATACAGGCTTGCAAACTGAATTTTTAACAGCTTCTTAAACCCTACATTGTCTTTTAATATATACATAAATATATATATTTTAAGGCAGCCTTTATTTTGTTTTACTATGTTTGATTATTGTATGATATTTTCCTGTTTACTAAACCTGTTTGTTTGTTATTTGAGCATTACTACTCTCATATTAGTAAATATTTTTTTCCATGTAACATGTACCATGTAATCTTATACTGGATAAGAAGTCTATTTCATTTTCATAGTCAGGTGTAGGAGCTCTATGAAAAATAGATGAACCCACAGAATAGTATCGTGTGACCCCCATTCTGTGATGTGTTTACAATACTTACTCCCAACAGTGAAGTGAAATAGCAACGATTACAATGATGAACAAAACAACAAAGGCCAGAGGTATAATAATCTTGTTCTCCAGTGATGCTGGTGGTATGCCGTAGAAATCATCCCCGATGTAGGTTATGTAACACCTCTTACAATTCAGTTCGCTGATGTAGTCGACATTGGTTCTTAACTGTAGTATAATACCTGGAACATACAAGTGTTAAAGGTTAGTAAGGACATCACAGTGTCAAAGGTCAAGTACAAATATAGTGTCAAAGGTCAAGTACAAATATAGTCTTAAAGATCAAGTACAAATATAGCATCAAAGGTCATGTACAAATACAGTCTCAAAGATCAAGTACAAATATAGTGTCAAAGGTCATGTACAAATACAGTCTCAAAGATCAAGTACAAATATAGTGTCAAAGATCATGTACAAATACAGTCAAAGGTCATGTACAAATACAGGCAAAGGTCAAGTACAAATAGAGTGTCAAAGGTCATGTACAAATAGAGTGTCAAAGGTCATGTACAAGACAGTATCAACACAAAAACCATTCAATGATATTAGCTAATACAATGTAGATAAACTATTTAATTTTGAAATAGTTTTTACATAGGGTCCTTATAATCAAGAATAGGTAACAGCCCATATCACATGTGGTTTCCCAGAAAGCATAATAGGCCTAGCTGAATTTCTGAATGACACGAAAATCATATAAAATGTTGTGTCACTCAAGAAACAATTGTAATAAATACAGCAGTCTGACATCTGTGAAACACTGTGGTACCACTGATTTCTGGTTTTTCACAGATACAACACTTATATTTACAATTGTTAGTGCATATTTATACAAGATACAGGATGCAATTTGCCTAAGATGTGTTTTTCAACAGAAACACCTCGTTAATACTGTACCGCTCATGATGAGCTAAAATTCATATAAGAAAGTGTAAACAACTTGGTGATGAACTGGTACCACTTATTCACAGCTGATTGTACTGCTACCTTTAACTTCTACCTACTTTTCACAAGGTGTAATACCACTAAATCCTAGAACCAGTCAAAAGGATGTATAAAGTAGTACGTAAAATACAGAATGAATCCCTAATCTAAACCCTCGTAGATACTGCAAAATACTGAATGTCAACAGAAACCTACAGATTTAAGGATCATTTTAAGCCCATATGAGATGACCTTGTTGTCTTCAATAAAAAAAATTTTGCATTGGAAAGTAACCACATGAATTTGTGTTACAGCAATTTAAGTGAAAGTAGGATTTTCTAGGTTTGACAACTTCAAGCAGACAATTTTTTCTTAAATGCCATTAAATGTATATTGAATTTCAGAAGTAAGTTTCCAGTAGGGTTCCCCTTCAATGAGATACATTGTATGACAGTCATCTATATTTAGTTTCCAGTAGGGTTCCCCTTCAATGAGATACATTGTATGACAGTCACCTATATTTAGTTTCCAGTAGGGTTCCCCTTCAATGAGATACATTGTATGACAGTCATCTATATTTAGTTTCCAGTAGGGTTCCCCTTCAATGAGATACATTGTATAACAGTCATCTATATTTAACTTCAGATAAAACCTGTATAGAAGCTTAAACAGATTTTTTTGTATATCGAGTGCTATTGGGGATTATTTAGTGGTATTATTCAAAACTGATTGTACTGGTACCTCAAACTTGTACCTACTTTTCACAACTGCTTTTGATAGGACATATTGTAGAGCACTGCTACTACTGATGTTGGCTCCATTAGGATATTCTATATAGAAATCGTAAAGCATATCTTTGTCATCGTTTACTGGAGAGTTATCTACCTTGCCAATGTG
>MJUT01010766.1:113803-123965 GCA_002080005.1 Gigantidas platifrons | reverse complement strand
TTTTTCAAAGTAGACCGAGGGTGGATCCAGATTTTCTTAAAAGAGGGGGAAAATAGGGGGATCCAGACCCAAATCTTCCGTCGCTTTTTAAGTCCCGATCTAGGTACGAAATGACCAGGTTACGAAATGTCCGCATCCGATTTTCTGCACAGATTTAACCATGTATTGACTTCCGGTATGTCATTTCCGGTGCATGAAAATTTAGTCATTAGTATATAGAAAAATATTGCTATTTCTACCATAGTTGGGACTTCGTCCCATATAATGGTTAGTGTGCTCGCCTTGAGTGTCGTAGATAGTGGGTTCAAGACCGCCTACAAATAGAATACCAAAACTCATCTCTTCTTAATTTGTGAGTAAAGTAGAACTGCTATGGAATATTGACCTCTCTCCCATGGTATGTCAAACCCCTACCTATGTTATTTAGAACCCTCTACCCACAATATTTTGACCCTCTACTGTCCCATGGAATATCAAATACCCTCTTGTCTTAAGTAGTGAGTCAAGTAAAACTGCTATGTAATATCGTGGGGGTTCAATTTACCATACAGGGGGGGTTCATATTTTATTAAATAGGGTTCAATTACCATGGATAAAAATTGACCCTGGGGTCAATATATATGACACTGGTCAGGTAAAATCAAAGACTATAAAATTCTTATTTGTTGCTTCTCTGCTAATATTACATGCAGCATTAAGAAGTAAGAGCAAAGACTCGGCTGGCTCAGAATCAAGATAATGTGTCTGAGTGGAGCGACATATCTATCTTCGAGCTCTTGTTATAGTGATTTCCAATGTCATATGTTGTTTTCGTTTTGTGTTCCGTGAGTAGAGGTGAATGGTCATTTTTTGTTTTAGTGATACTGGTTGAATTGTTGACCATCGCCGTTTAAACTTTCCTTTTAATACAGTCAGAGTGACAAAATGACAGAGAACATAGTTAAAGTATAAAAAAATTCTTGTGTTGAATATCAACTGATAATATGCAATCTAATTTTCCATGCCGCATATAAAAATGAACAATATTTTTGTGAACATTTTAGATTTTGCCTGTAATAAAGAAGAGAGTTTTCAAATATTTGGCCATGAACAATAATACTTAGGTAAAAATTGTCAACTTACAGGACTATATGCTAAACAAACAAGTACAAAATGTTTGTGGGGCCCGGGTGGCTCAATGAGTTAAGTCATTGGATCTAACAACATACAAGTCTATCACCAATACGGCGTGGGTTTGCGCCCAGCTTTGCAAATTACAAAAATGGGTGCACTCGACTCGCAGCCGCAAGTGATAAAGTTTACCAGTTGCTTGCCCATGGTCGGTGGTTCTCTCCGAGTACTCCGGCTTCCTCCACCACTAAAACTGGTCGCCATGATATAGCTGAAATATTGCTGAAAGTGGCATTAAACACCAAAATTCTAATTCAAATTCAAAATGTTTGTCTTCTTCTACGATTTTATATATAAGATTTGGAACTGTTCAGACAGAGTGGATATTTTCTGTTTTTCATATTATTAGAAGCCATAGATTCTAGACCAAAAGATGCCAAGTTTATTCCAATAACCAGTGTATACAAAAAAATATAAATTGAAAAACTAGCCCATAAAACATTTTAGAATATTTTTTTTCTATTTGACTAAGCATATTTTATTGATTTTTTTTACTAGCCTGAACCAATTTTTATTAGTAGTTGAATAGCTCAAACTGAATAACTGCATTTAAAAAATTAAAACTTACTTAGAGGCCAGAGAGTTCAGACCACAAGCTGCTAAGTTAGCAGCACAATAAGTGTTGGCTTCAGATGCAATCAATGAATGGAATGTTGTTTCCATATTACCACTATTCCACTGTATAAAAAAATGTCAAAATTTAAAAACTGATAAGTTATTAGTAAATTAATAAAATATTAAATATTTTAATACACAAAGTTACCTATTTCAAAAGTAAACAACATTTAGTTAATAAAAACAATACTGGTCTATCAGGGGATATTTCTTAAGTTATTCACTGGCTTTTGTGCTTGTGATCGCATGGTAGTTGGATTTATAACTACCTGTGCAATCAGTGCGACTGCCTATCATCCACTAAAGGCGACTAAAGTTGTGTGTTCGAATCTCGTTCATGACGAAGTGTACTCAATACACCAGTATGTGATAAAGTTTGTCAGTGACTTGCGACAGGTAAGTGTTTTTCTCTAGGTACTCGGCTTCCCTCCACCAATAAAATTGACTGCTATGATATAACTGAAATATTGTTGAAAGTGGTATTAAACACCATAACTCTACCAACCAGCCTGTCTTAAAAACATCAAAAACATGTTCTTACCTCACTGACTTGGAGTCTGTAAAATTTAACTTCTACCCTGTTGGCTTCAGCTTCAGCTGAAAAAAAAATTCAATTTTTATCATGCTTATGCTTAGTTTTCCTTGTCAGAAAGATGCATCATGTCTTTTTAAATAGAAACGAATCTGTGCATGTTTTTTATTGTTTGTTAATTATATTGTCGCTAAAAATTTAATCATCAGAGGGGGAGATTCCATGAACCATTTGCACCCTGTCACATTTATTTGCCTGTCCTGAGTCAGAATCTGGATTTCCGTCACATATTGTGGACCTTTTTAGTTCCATAGTTTGACATGAGAGGTGATTACTCCGTTTTCTTAATATTGGTGGAATTGTTAAATGTTGATAATCACTGTTTAAACTTTCCTTTCATATATTTTGTAAACAGAATATATTGATTCCTCATGAGGCAAGGTAAATTGTTGGCTGCTGGGTAAAACCAATGTGAAATGGGGGCTCACCACATGTCTACAGGAATAATGAATTGGATTTAATATCTTATAAATGTAAGTGGCAAGTCGCTGTCAAATGTAGCGTGTCAACTCTGGGACCCTGACAACACATTGGACTAACACAAAAGGTGTAGAGACCATGGATATAAATAGAAGTGTATTCTTGTTTCTATGGAGATATTTTCAAAGACCTCCAAAGTAAAAGTAGGGTATCTTGTTCTACAATGTAACTATTGGATGCTCCTTGAAGAATTGGATCTAGAAAGCCATCTTAAATTTAAATACCCAAAGGCTCCCATGAATCGAGGTGGCATTCTTTATGGATATTATGGAATAAGGTTGCCAGTGACTGTATGGGTGGGAAGGAGGTTCATTTTCTATATAAAGGCAAAATATACAAAGTGCTGCTGGAATTGGACGACTTTTCAGCTGTCAAAAATGTTATTGGGTCATAAATAAAAATAAAAAATTTCCACTTTAATATATGAATGGGTGACAATTTTAAAGCTCTGATATCAATAGTTCATATTACTACAAGCACATGTAACTTCTTTATTGTCAAGACAAATTCTTAAATTTAATATGATAAGGTGCAAACTTTATCTACATTAAATATGTGTGTTTATTTTGGATTTTAATCAAATATATAAATGGGTCTAGAATTTGTACTTCAAATTTAAACTCCAGTGGCACCAATGTCTTACTGTCTGATGACCCTATCTAAACATTTACAAAATCTCACCATCAACACATGAATTCCACAAATTTTGGTGAAATATTTTGATCAGTTTTGTTAATAGCTAGCAACTACAAATTTATTTGAGTGAGTGATTGCTGCTTAACGTTAATTTTTCAGCTATATCATGGCGAGAACAAGTTAATTTTCAATGAGACGATGATGAGGTCCGCTTTGTTCTAGACCAACACGCTGAGTTAGATTTTTATAGTGCTAACTCACTGAAACAACAGTCCGCGGGTAGACACGTCGCCCCACTCAGACACATTATCATGATTCCGAGCCGACCAGTCTTTGCTCTTTCTTCTTAATGTTGCATGCCTAGGGGAGAAGCAACAAATATCAATTTTTCAGACTTTGGTCCGTATAGATCAAGCTCGAACCCACAATCTTCCGCAATCGAGGCGAACACGCTAGACAATACACCAGGTGAGGCTACAAATTTATTGTGTTATCTCTTGTTTATCATAACAAATCGCGTCTGATACCATGCTTCACGAAATTTGGTAGTTAACAACATAGTGTTCACAGTTAGTGAGGGAATATCTCAAAATTAACCTGATAAATCATTTTGTAAATGATTTTTGGTTGTTTTTCACATTTTTATGAACATAAAAATATAAATTGCTACACTGTAAAGTTCAGTTAGTATAATCTATGAGAAAAAAAATATTTCACTCCCAGCAGCAGGGACGTGAGCACGTGTATGAAACAGAATATACATAGGCCTAGTATGGTGGCTACATGATTTCTTACTGATATTTGATGCATCACAGAAGTTTGTCAGCGACAACACCGTTAAATATAGAAGTATATGAAACACTGTAAGATTCATCGTTCCCTCTCTGTTCCTTTAAATTGTTTTACTCATATGTGAAAGTTAAAGATGTCGCTTTGGGTCGCTTCACAGAATAATTGATAGTAGTGGCTCTTCAAAACAGTGTACCCGTTGGTTTGGTGACATGTAAACATCTTCCGGAACTTCTCGGATTTTTATATTCAAGTTAAACATTCTGCTTCACTTGATTTACCAACTCCGTCACTTCATTTTGCGGGAAATTTAAATTTTGATTTGAACTTCCACCGGATAAATCGTGATTTCAAAGGCATTACTAATATTTAAATTCGCTAACAACGCATGGTCGTCGGAACGGTGGGTGCGTTGGGTGCGATCGCACCCCCCTTTCCACAAAAAAAGTCGGAAAACGGCAAACCAACATTTTTTTTTAAAGATGGCCTTATGTAATGATCTAATTCTATGCATTCCTCATTTGAAGGCGTAAGACATGAATTACTTCCAAATTAACAATCAATTCGCAATTATAGTCAAGTGTCCAGTATCATGAATATAAGATATAGATATAATTTGAGCAAGAAGTAGCACTATATTTTCACTGAATAACATCTACGTACTATGTCTACTATTGTTGTCACTACCGGTGTCGTAAATTTTTAGCTACCTCATGGAAATTAGCTACCGGTAGCTAATTTTCATACGGTGGAGCTATAAAAATTAGCTACCTATGAAAACTAGCTATACTTGAAGCATAAACTTATAGGATTTATCTCCCTTAATATGAGTAGGCATTGCGCGGCCTATAGAGAGGAGGGAAGTATTTGAAATTAATGGCAAAAATACCTTTATATCCCCTATGACATCCACTGGACAGTTACATGAAGTAGAATAGAAAATTACGAGAAAAAGTATGGATTCTTTTATTGTCGGACTAGGAACAGTGCAAACATTGAAGGTTAACTATTACAGTAACGCGGGTGGTATCAACCATTATAAGTATAAGTATAAGTTTATTGATTCACCAATCAAGGGCCCACAGGGGGCATATACATATACAATATGAGCATTTATTACAATTGTTTTATAACATAACAAAAAGATGAGAAAAAAAAATAGCACTAATGTTTTCACCACTAGTTTAGAGCCATAGTCTTAGGTGTGTATTGATCCCTCTAACAGTTGAGGAGGAAATAAAATGTATCTTAAAATAAAGAAATAGTATGACTACTTGAAGTACCAAGGGTCCATGTCATTAGGATAAACTTATGGGCCACGCCAGTTTTGTGACTATAGTAACAGTATCAGAAAACCAACAATAAAAAATATTTAAAAGGGGGTAGTAGACGCCGGCGTCCCGACGAGCATAGGGGTCGCATGCTAATCTAGGTATGTTGTGTATGGCATGTTATTTAATGTTTAAGCAACAAACTAATGGACGTACCAATACAATAAATATACGATTAATCTTATCGACCATTTATATTTTTATTCCTGTGAGTGGTTGTGTAGGTAGGGTCCCAGTGCACTGTTTTGCCTGGGGTCGATAGTGCTGTTAAGACGACATTGCACAGCTTTGATGTGGATGAAGTCCTATTTGAATGACCGAACTCATCGTGTCGCTGTTGGTCCAGTAGTTTCAAATGCAA
The DNA here is from genome assembly GCA_002080005.1 of Gigantidas platifrons. NCBI lineage: Eukaryota > Metazoa > Mollusca > Bivalvia > Mytilida > Modiolidae > Gigantidas > Gigantidas platifrons. Next base: position 117,991 of record MJUT01010766.1, on the reverse strand, counting down.
TGCAACTTCAACGCAGCGTGTCGCAAAGTTCTGTCTTAGGGCCCGGTAAGTGTATTTTTGCAAAACCAATCAGTGAAAGTTAAAGACGCCATAATTTTAGTCATCAGAGTTATGCCGATGCAGTGTTATGCCGATGACACCCAAGTGTAGCATGTAATTAAACCACTTGATAACTGGGAAAATATATCCAGACGCCTGGAGACTTGTTTATCAGACGCTAGTGTGTTGATGAGCTTAACTATGTTCAGATTAAACCAGAACAAAGCATAACTTATTGTATTTGCACGAAACACCGTAAGAAGGAATTTTCAGAATGTTGTCTCTCTTTCGACGGAACTATAGTATCATAGTAATCAATGCTTCCTTTATCAAAAACCTCGGCATATTTTTCGACAGGACATTATGCAGGCAAAAACAAGCAAGTGCAATTACAAAGTCATGCTACTTTCAAATTCGCAATATCGGACGTAATCGATCGTACATCACAGAAGATGCGTGCAAAACATTAGTTTGCTCACTTATAGCGTCACGTTTGGACTATGGCAACGCTTTGTTGTATAGAGTAAATACTCCACATAATCTCGAAGCTACAGCGTGATCAAAATACAGCAGCTAGATTGATCACCCGTGGCAAGAAACATGATCACATTACATCAGTTATCATGTCTCTTCACTGGCTTCCGGTGCAGTATGGTCTCCAATACAAATATTATTGTATATATCTTAGGGAACTTGTCAGTTTTTATCAACCATAAAGGTCGCTACGGTAAGAGAACGCCATAATGATTCAGCAACCACGTGTAAGGACAAAAACGTATGGTGATAAACGATTTGACAAGACAGCTTCTACACTCTGAAATAACCTGCCTAGTGAAACCCGAAATGAACATTCCAGTGAAATTCTTAGGAAAAATGTTAAAACTTATCTTTTTAGAATTGCTTATTATGATTTTAAAAGTAACCAATCAACCAGACCTGAGTATAAAAAAACCCTGGGACATATATAGTAGCACGTGTTGTTAGTTATTGGATTAATAAGACATTATTTCGGAAAAAGTAAGTACTTTTAGTTCACTTTATGTATTATTATATTGTATTACAGATGAGTTCTCCATCATCGCATACTGTTGTAAACAAAAAGAAAAAAGAAAATAAAGAACAATAGAAATAAGTTTTCGAGGTCAGTCGCGAACGGTAAACAATTAAAACATCAAAACACCTCATCAAACAATAGTCAATTTAAGGGGGAACGACGTGTGTCTTGAATGAAGTTTAAAAGCTGCAAAAACATTGTTTATATTTTTTCATCGTTGAGAATTTCATTGTCAAGTGATAAAGTAAGCTCATCTATTGGTAAATCATTGTTAATTTCTCGAATTCCTATAAGAAAAATATTTCTCTTTTAGTTAATTATTTTGTTGTTATATATGTATTCTATGTTCAGTTTTATTGTATGATTTTTTTTATCATGTTAAGCGCTTAGAGTAATTTCAATTAGAGAATGCGCTATATAAATATTGTAAATAATAATAATAATTTATAACATTTCACACTATCGTAATGTGATGATAGGTCCATGTAATTTGTAATCACATCTTCCAAGTGACAATTCGACCATCTTTACTTGGTGTAGAGAATAACTATAAGTGGTGACTGGTGTTAGACCAGTACTAGAGATTAACTATTTCTGATTTCAGACCAATACTTGGTGTAGAGAATAACTCCAATTGGTATCAGACCAATACTTGGTGTAGAGAATAACTACGTTAAGCATATTTTATTGTCATACAAAACAAGACAAATGGATAAGACACAAATTGTAAGCTTATGAAGTCTTCTCTGGAGAATAACTATAAGTGGTATCAGACCAATATTTGGCTTAGAGAATAACTATAACTAGTGCCAGACCAATACTTGGTGTAGAGAATAACTATTACTGGTGTCAGACCAATGCTTGTTTAGAGAATAACTACAATTGGTATCAGACCAATACTTGGTGTAGAGAATAACTACACTTGGTATCAGACCAATACTTAGCTTAGAGAATAACTATAATTGGTATCGGACCAATACTTAGTGTAGAGAATAACTATACCTGGTGTCAGACCAATGCCTGTTTTAGAGAATGACTATAACTAGTGTCAGACCAATACTTGGTGTAGAGAATAACTATAGCTGATGACAGACCAATACATGGCTTAGAGAATAACTATAACTGGGGAAAGACTAATACTTGGTATAGAGAATAACTATAATTGGTGTCAGTAGGTACTTAATGGCCTGCAGTTAATTGTATGTGTTCACTTGCTATAAAGAAAACAAATGACATGACATAGTTGTGAATTCTAAAAATAAATCATTTACTCATTTGCATACATTTTTATAATGCATCACACTTTTTTTTTAAATTGTTTTCATCTTTTTAGTCAGTTAATTGATTATTTTCCTTTTAAAATTAACCTGCATGAAAGGATGTGACTAATTCACTTATGACAAAATAATGAATACTGCGAATCAAAAAGATCACGTAAGTGTTGGTATAAAAGTGAAAAAGTTCTAGGCCTAAAGATCTTATTTACGATTCTCTACAGTCGGTACAGAATGACAGATATCTGACCTCATTAATATCACCAGCTGATTGTGCATCTGGACATTGTCATTATGAATTTACACTACTAAAATTTACATCTTAGTATCATTTGTCTTTAACCAACAATGTGTACCTTTTTCCATTTTTTCTTGAATGTCCGCTAAATAAGTATCAAATTAACGATAAACGTGCGTGTATCAATCTCGCACTTGGCTCCATTCAAGAAAAGTATAGTAATAATCCATGAAATCACAAACTGAACATAAGCATCCATAATTTCCATCTTATTTCAGAAATGTTTGCAATATACCGGTATTTACCTTTTCATACTGCAAGAGAATTAGCTATATATTTATGTACAGTGCGGCGTATTAATTTTCGAATTATTCAAGGTACTGAATAATAATAGATTTAATCGGCTTTTCAAGTTGTCAGGGTATTTAAAAAGCGTGCATCAGTATTTTTCTTTATCGAGGATTGGGCAGTGACCACATCGAGCAGACCCACGATTATCTCTGAGTGTATATTGATATATTTCAATTTATTTATGATCTAGTTTTTGTTGTATATTAATTTTGAAATTATCTTTTATAGATAGATAATAGTCTGACTTTCGGATGATGCTGATTGATTGTGTTTAAATGAACTTTTATGTGTGATAAATGATGTCAAAATGAACTTTTTTTTAAAAATATATTTAAAACTGTCAAAATGAACTTTGTGATGATAGTAATGTGATGTTATGTAAAATATGATAATAAATGGTCACTGTGCCTTTCACCATCTACTACGTTTTGTTGATTTTTAACAGTTTGCATAAAAAGGTATAACAAAAGAAGATTGTGTTTATCAACTTACATATGGAGAATGATTTTATTCAGAAAATTACACAAATTAAGTACATAAATTCTTTATGTTCGTTTCAACAGCGTGAATTAGAACATAATTTAATATTATGTAATTATCAAGTGAGTATAAATTAACTAACTGTATACATGCCCTACAGCAAAGAAAAGACAGTCCATGTACATGATTGTATACCTATTAATAAAATAATTACTGCCCTTCCCACACTACCCTTATTTCGAAAATTCTAGTTTAGCATTTGTTCAAGAAATCTTTGTCAAAAGTTGAAATATGAACAAAATCAATAATGACAACCTAAACATATTAAACAAATTTCCGTTTTAATGGCCTTTTAAATAATAGTTTCTTTGCTAAAATGGTTTGCCAAGTTTACCTCTTCTTTTCAAATATCATAAATTTTATAATACTATGTATTACATTTCTTCCTTAACGCAGTACCAATAGCCAATGAGGATTAACCGAGGCAAGGTATTTGCAATTCCAGTTCCTCATAGATGTTATGGGACCAATGCATTGTTCCTTATAACACTATGTGTGCATCTGGTGCCCTGAATAAGGGAACATCCCTAGAATGGGGATTAAGGGTATGGGGAAAGGAACGGGTTAAGGGGGATGGGGAAAGGAAAGTGTTAAGGGGGATGGGGAAAGGAAAGGGTTAAGGGGGATGGGGAAGGTTAAGGGAGATGGGGAAAGTTAAGGGAGATGGGGAAAGTTAAGGGAGATGGGGAAAG
>MJUT01010766.1:65349-110418 GCA_002080005.1 Gigantidas platifrons | reverse complement strand
CATTTACGGAATTAACGCAGTTGCAAATGAAATAGTTGTAGTTTTGAAATATTTTGATTTGGGAATGACAATACAGCTTTAATTTCACAAAAACAAATCAAAGTAGCTATTATTTAAAATATTTTTCATGAAAGTATTTACTTTCGTATTTATGTTGTCTTTCCACATCCGGGTTTAAATGGAGTGGAGACCGCTAGGCAAACAGGGGTTAGGGTCCACTAGGAAGTACTAAAACTGTTCGTGCCATGGGTGAGGGTCTATTCTTAACAGTTAATTCTATACTATCAAAGAGGAAGGTCGCTAGGCAATGAGGAAGGTCGCTAGGCAAAGAGGAAGGCCGATTGCCGTCACCCAGCTTGCTTATGACGTCACTGAGAAGTTTCAATCGTAACTACTCGGCCATTTTCGCTACCCTACAAATAACGTTAATAGTCCATCCCTTTAATAAAATTGCTTTATTAAAATTATCTTATCTTATCGTATACAGTGTCTGAAAATGATTTCAGGTGATTTGAATATGATTTATGATCTGCGCTTGATCTGACACAGTCCGTCCATGACTCCGCATTTTGTGACAAAATATGCAACGAAATATGTCGGATTTTAAATTTTCAGAATACGTTTGTTAGTGCTTGTATTGTGGCGAGACAAGACTGGAGATACAGAGCAGAAAATGTGCTCGGAAGTCAAATCTCAACAAGATTAAATCGAAACTTGTTTAGGTCAGGGATAACAAAAATGTATAAAATTCACTGGTACCTCGATCATATACAGAGCGGATGATGATAGGCAAGTACCTTATCTTGTAACAGTATGCACTCAAATACTTCTTTGGAATGTTCTAAGAAATGGTAATGTAAAAGACAGCTGAATCAGACTATTTGCTGATGACACTTCGCTTAGTCATTCAAATAAGGACACAATGCAGTTGAAAAATGTCATTGCTCGTGATTTAAATGAAATGGATATTTGGTAAAAAAAATGGCTTATGTCATTTAATCCTGACAAAACAGAAATCATGATTTTCTCTAATCGCAGCGTTCCAGAAAATCTTGATTTCTCTTTTAATGGAAAATCAGTGCCCATTACCACTTCTCATAAACACTTAGGTGTTACATTTTGCAATGATGCTAAGTGGAATATCCATGTTAATAATATTAAAAGTAGTGTGTCTAAACATTTGAATATTCTACGTAAATTGAAATACCGCCTTAGTCGCACTAATTTAGATAAACTATATCTTGTGTACATTAGATCACTTTTTGAATATGCATGTGAATTATGGGATAACTGTGCGATTGGAAATTCACAAAAATGGAACAACTTCAACTGGAAGCTGCCAGAATTGTTACTGGCTTACCTATTTTTACAAAAACTAAAATTTTATATGAAGAGACAGGTTGGGAATTATTATCTGTGAGACGGAGGAGAAGGAAACTTCAACTTTTTTATAATATAGTTAATAAAAATACCCCTAATTATCTTTGTACTTTGATTTCCCCCACCATACAAAGTACCTCAGTGTATCCGTTGAGAAATGGAAATGATATTATTTTACCTTTCTGTAGACTTTCTTCGACTAGTGATTCTTTTATCCCCTCCACAATAAAAATGTGGAATAGTTTAAATAACAATATTCGAAACGTTGATACCTTATCAAAATTCAAATCAGAATTAAAGAAAATCGATCAAACTGAAAATCATTCTGTCCCCAAACATATTTTCTGTGGTCCTCGGAAATTAAATCTTATTTTAACTCAGCTAAGAAGTTCAGCTTCGTTTTTGAATTTTGATTTATTTCGAGTTGGAATCGTATCTGATCCATCTTGTCGATGTGGAGCTGCCCTTGAAAATTTAAAACATTTCCTTTTGGAATGTCATATATACATACAAGCCAGAACTACATTGATAGGTAATATCAATAGGATTACAACTTGCTACACTCTAGATATTGAATTTCTGACGTGTGGCAATGATAATTTAACTTATGAACAAAATTGTATTATATTTAAATATGTTTTTGATTATATTAAATGTTCAAAGAGATTCCTTATCGTGTAACTGGAATTGAATTGGGTGAACATGCACATCATATGAATCTATCTTAATTTTTTTTTTTCAATTTTTTGTTAATGTGAATATCATCATTCATTCGTTATTAGTGCTACATGTAGTAATGCATGCCTTTTGTGTACTTCTTTACTGTAACACATTGTAATTTTGAGAAGACTTCATAAGTATGTTTTACTTGTGTCTAATCCATTTTGTCTGTTTAATTGGCAAATAAAATATGTTTAAACTAGCTGAAGCATATTTTAACACATGGCTCCGTAGCCTAATGGACGCGGCACGGCTATGTGAGGTGGGGATTCCTGGTTCGAATCACGCCGGTGGAAAGTTTTTTTCGTTTTCCCTTTTTTTTGCGTTTTGTTTTTGTTTTGTCTTTTGCTGTTCAGTATATGTAATGTATACATCTAGTGTGCAATATATATCATAATACTATTTTACACACATCATGCATTTCCCCGTTAATTAGAATGACAGGCAATATATAGCGTATTTTGTGATTGGCAATTGTAATGAAAAGAAAAAGAACAAATAAAACAAAATAAAAAACATTAATATTAAAAAACATATGTCTCTTATTTGCAATCACAATACACAAAATACTTTACTTTTATAAAAAAGAAAAAGATCACATACAAATGTACACGTCGATTCTACCCGTTATTAAAAATTAATAGACCGTAAAATGTACCTGTTCGTAATTTAAAATTTTATGTAAACAAATATTTTACTTTAAATGTGTTTATGTCGTTAGTAAATGTGTGTTATTTTTACTAAAATTTAATATAATATTTCAAATATAATAAGGATTAGTTCTTATAAAACAGAATAAATGCCGAGGACACCACAGGTATGTCTTTTTATTCCCGTCAAGTCATATTTTCAACTTGTACATACATATATATATATATACATATATAATTAGCATATTGTTGTATACTGCAATGTATTCAACATGTATTTTGTATCATCTTTTTAGTTTGAACCCAATAGTTATAATTATTGTTTACAAATGCATAGTACATTTATTAACTAAGGTACAAGAAATCACAAAACACAATGACACCGTCTTAGTGTAGTAGTCAGTTAACAGGAGCATTCACAGATCCTGCTACTGTACTGCCTGTGTTTATGTTGGGGTTCATTTTGTGATAGCTTGTGATCGTTGTTGAATGGAATCGAATCTGTGCAGGTTTATAATATGATTGCCGTTGGAGACTCAAATATCAAGCGGGGAGGGTTGAGGTCACATTAACCAGTTTAACCCCGCCTCATTTTTGTGCCTGTCCATAACTAGGACATGATTTCTGTCGGCATAATGTCATGATCTTTTTCGTGTTCAATAGTTTTAGGTACGGGGTAGTTTTTCGCTATGTTGATATTGGCAGAACTGTTGACTATCACTGTTGATATTTTATTTCTAGAACAAGGTATTTTACATTGAGTTGTCTTTCTTGCATTATATGCGTCACATTCACCAAGTTAGTTACGTATTCCGAATACGTAACTGTGTATAAGTAACTAATTTCTTTTTCGATATATTCGTCTGCATTCAGCTATCAAGCCGACAACAAATTAATATTATGACTGTTCTCCAGTCAAGCAAAATACAATTATCAAGAGGGGATGGTTGAGGTCCCATTAACCGGTTTAATCAAGCCACATTTATATGCCTGTCCCATGAGGCCAGGTGAATGTTCGCTTGTCGATATTGATGGAATTGTTGGCAACACTGTCTAACTTTCTTTTCATAATAAGATATTCTAAGTTATGGGGAAATCTACAATAAACGGTAGATCTGAATACGAATGCAACAACTGTACAAACAAATACTATTTTGACTGTTCCCTTGTTATTCGAGACTCAACAAGTACCAGGTCAGGATCATCGCGATCTAGATACGCAGACAGTACAAATAAAAGTTTGAAGATACCAAATGGGCAATCATATACTGCAGGGGCGGATCCAGGGGGGGGGGGAGTGGCGCACCCGGCCCCCCTCCAAAATTGGAAAAAATATGATTTTTTTTGCGTAAAATCGTGATTTTTCACACGAAATACCCAACAAAATTTCGCGCCTCGCTCCGCTCGGCCCGATTATTTTAAGTGCACCCCCTAACTTGAAATCCTGCACCCGCCCCTGTACTGTAAATCGAAGGACAACTAGACAATACAATGGGTAAAAGAAAAAAAGAACAGAAAAATAAGAATTGAGCAACACAAATCCAACTAAAAAGCAGTTAGCAGGGGCGGATCCAGGGGGGGGGCGCATCCTGCGCGCGTCCTCCCCCCTAAAATTGGAAAAAATATGATTTGTTTGCGTAAAATCGTGATTTTTCAAACGAAATACCCCAAAAATTTTCGCACCTCACTCCGCTCTGTGCGATTATTTTAAGTGATCATACATACAAAACTATGCAATCTGATACTTTAAACTTATTTCATTGTTAGAAAATAACCCCATAACAAATGGATTAGACATAAGTATAAATAAAGTCTCAGGTAAGCATATAAACAAACATAGCCAATTATATTATATGTTGGAATATGAAATTCACACAACGTTATTCCACCGAGAACACTCTGAAGGAATATTGTTACTTGTAATTATAAGCTGAAGTATCGAACAAACCGTTTAGGCTATGAAGGATAACATTATTAATGGGTGGTCATTAAACTCACCTTCCAGTAATTAAACTAAAAAAGCTTAAAACATCATGTCGATTGAAAAGTAATGAAGTAGATTTGTCTCCGCAAAATCCTGAAAGTTTAAATGCAAAATTATGCTAAATTATTAGCATCGCATTGAGCCTAAACCTTACAACACTTTTACAATTTAAAGAATAATATAGAATAAATGTTTGTAAAAGATAAACAAAATTAATTTAAGAGTTTGGCAAACCAAAAACCATTTATAACCATGAATATGAACTACATTTTGTAACATACTATCAAACCATTCGGAAATTATTAGCATGCGTTTATTAATCCGTACCCAATTCCAAATGTTGCCGAGATCGCATAGTAACTGAATTTACATCTACATATGTAACTAAAGCCTATCACTACAAAAGTTGTGAGTTCGGTTCCAAAAGTTGTGAGTTCGGTTCCAATCGGTGGCATCCTGTTCATGGCGAGATATACTCGATACAACATTATGTGATAAAGTTTACCGCCGGTAGGTGATTTTCTCAGGGTACTCCAGTTTCCTCCACTAATAAAACTGACAGCCACTATATAACTCAAATATTGTTGAAAGTGGCGCTAAGCACCATAAACTAAACCTAAGCCAAACCAATCAACTACAGAATGTCTTAGTAACGGAACACACAAACACACATGCAAAATAAGGAAAAGCCCATGAATTTCTAATAACTACAGATGCACAATATGATCATCTTTATAAGACTTCATACAATTGCCACTTGTTTCTCTATATGTTTGCATTAATTCGTTCATTATCAGCTAAAGTCCACTGATTTATCCCCATATGGCATTCATGCATATTAAATAACACTAATTTATAGATTGACTAAATGTTGAAAGACATGCCTAGTGCGTATCTGCACTCCTATCTATTGACGACTTTTGATTTGTTGGGTTTCACCTTTCGTAGTCGCGAGACACTTCTAGGGTGTTACCTCTCGTAGTCGCATGATATACGCTATCGTTCCAACTATTTGTTTAATAAGAAGAGTTTCAAGTGTAAAAATATATTTATTTCCAAGACACTGTTCCTAATTAAATTAACGCGAATATGAACTTTTGACTGTTCTTCAGTCACAATGGCAATCAATGGAATAACAGATGAAAGGTCACGAAAAGGGCATGCAACATTGCAAATTAATTATATTTTATTATGAAACAGAAGTATCAAACTTCAAATTCCATGTAAAATTGCGTAGTTATTGAAAAGTTTGAAGATACTAAAAGAACAAATCGAAGAAAGAACAGACAATACAATCTGCTATAATAAAATGAAGAAAAAGACAGAAAGAACAGACAATACAATCTGCTATAATAAAATGAAGAAAAAGACAGAAAGAACAGACAATACAATCTGCTATAATAAAATGAAGAAAAAGACAGAAAGAACAGACAATACAATCTGTTATAATAAAATGAAGAAAAAGACAGAAAGAACAGACAATACAATCTGCTATAATAAAATGAAGAAAAAGACAGAAAGAACAGACAATACAATCTGCTATAATAAAATGAAGAAAAAGACAGAAAGAACAGACAATACAATCTGCTATAATAAAATGAAGAAAAAGACAGAAAGAACAGACAATACAATCTGCTATAATAAAATGAAGAAAAAGACAGAAAGAACAGACAATACAATCTGCTATAATAAAATGAAGAAAAAGACAAACAATGATCAACAACATACAACACAGAAAGCAATTAATTTCGCAACACGAGGCCCACAAACAAATGGGGGTAGACCGACCTACGTGAATATATTCAGTGCTCTAAAGTTCCATTGTTTGTAAAGTTATTCGAGTTTCTTCCGATGCCAAGAGTTGATTTAAAGTTTTCAAATCATTTTTTTTTTATAAACGCCACTTTCTTCTTGTATACCTTAACATTTGCATTCGTCATTCATTCTGCCAAATATTGAACTTTTATTGAATGATTAATTAATAGTTGCTTAACGTCAAATGGACATAATTTCAATATTCAGAGCGAGAACACAGAACACGTGTTCAAGCTATAGATAATGACAGGATAATGCAGGTAAAAAGATATCCAATGGCAGAGGTAGGATCCAATGAGTGAACGAATGATTTGATTGTCCTATGATGTTTTTGCATCGGCCATTTGAATCTTTTTTTTTAAACTAAGATCTAATCTGATGATGTTATTCCAGAAACACGTCATTTGCACTTATCTAGATGTCAACGGGTTTTTTTTTATATCATTTTCTGATCTTCTTTTGTTTATCTTTATTTTGATATGGATGTACGTTTGCCTTTGGCAAAGGGATCGCCCTTTTTGAAATAAAAAAACTGTTTTCTGACTTAGTTATGTCTCTCTGTTCTGTAATTGGAATATGTAATTTCATACAAATAATTACGACAGTCTCTTCACTGTATAATGTAATATATCCCTTCGTGAAGTTCGGAAGCTGCGATACGATACCATATTTATCCAGATCAATTATATAGAATCTCGGTATGGTATGCTTGATTTCTTATCTCTGTCTTTCCGAAAAAATTCACGACCGGAAATCATAGTAAATAGTTATGACCCTTTGAAAAACAAAATTTCAGATTTATTATGGCGCTATATTTATGAGGTTCGTGATTTTGTCAGATTACACGTGTTCACGTTTTTAGTTCCGTGTTGTGATGTTCGGTTCATCGGTACTCACATTTGTTTTGAAGGAGTTCATGTCTTATTTATGTCATTTGTATTTATTTACTTAAACTGGTGTTCAACACGATTTCCATATCAGATGATGTTAGCCTCGTTTACCAGTAATACGACGGGTGTGACTAGTGGAGGTGGAGCAAGAACTTCCAACCTTTCCGGAGCACCTAAGTTCATTCCTGGTTTGCATTGGGGTTCGTGTTGCCCAATCTTTTCTGCAAACTGTTTTGTAGATCATTGTTTATCTTATTCTCTGTTTCTTTTGGTTTACCAGTTGCTTGCCCAGGGTCTGTGGTTCTCTCCGGGTACTCCGGCTTCCTCCACCACTAAAACTGATCTCGCCATGATATAGCTGAAATATTGCTGAAAGTGGCGGTAAACACCAAAATTCAAATTCAAATTCATTCATTCCTGTGTCTGTTGGTGGTCATTGCATTTATCTGTCCTGCTTCGTCTTATGACTTCTGACTATCTTTTAAAAAAAAGCAACAAAGGAAAGACACCTTGTGGAATTTACTATAAGTATTATATAATGGTCACGTGATAACACACGGCCATGTGATCTGTCAACTTGTGTAGAATTAACAATGTTGTAATGATTAATCAAATCAACACTATAGTAAGTTTCTTGTTGAAAACAGAATACATATATAAATATATACATGTGTATATAGTCATTAGGGAAAATGTCACAGAATACAATCGATTTTTTTGTTAAATGAGAAAAAAATGATAACAGTATCATCCTGAAGGAAAACTTGTAGCTTAGTCATCATATATAATTAAATCTCTTATATACCAGACATAACAATGATGTTCCCAGAAAGGTGAATGAAATAAGGAATTTCAATGGTTATAGGTACTATAGTAGTAGTCTATGAGATAAAAAGGTTATTTGAGAAAAGTTTACCCTCTATGAGATAAACAGATAATTTAAGTAAATTTTACCCTCTATGAGATAAACAGATATTTTAAGTAAATTTTACTCTCTATGAGATTAGCAGATGTTAGTAAAGTTTACCCTCTATGAGATAAACAGATAATTTAAGTACATTTACCCTTTATGAGATAAACAGATAATTTAAGTAAATTTTACCCCCTATGAGATAAACAGATATTTTAAGTAAATTTTACCCTCTATGAGATAAACAGATATTTTAAGTAAATTTTACTCTCTATGAGATTAGCAAATGTTAGTAAATTTTATTCTCTATGAGATAAACAGATAATTTAAGTAAATTTTACCCTTTATAAGATAAACAGATAATTCAAGTAAATTTTACCATCTATGAGATGAACAGATATTTTAAGTCAATTTTACTCTATGACATTAGCAGATGTTAGTAAATGTTACCCTCTATGAGATAAACAAATAATTTAAGTAAATTTTACCCTCTATGAGATAAACAGATATTTTAAGTAAATTGTACTCTCTATGGCATTAGCAGATGTTAGTAAATTTTACCTTCTATGAGATAAACAGATAATTTAAGTAAATTTTACCCTTTATAAGATAAACAGATAATTTAAGTAAATTTTACCCTCTATGAGATAAACAGATATTTTAAGTAAATTTTACTCTATGACATTAGCAGATGTTAGTAAATGTTACCCTCTATGAGATAAACAGATAATTTAAGTAAATTTTACCCTCTATGAGATAAACAGATAATTTAAGTAAATTTTACCCTCTATGAGATAAACAGATAATTTAAGTAAATTTTACCCTCTATCAGATAAACAGATATTTTAAGTAAATTTTACTCTATGAGATTAGCAGATGTTAGTAAATTTTACTCTCTATGAGATAAACAGATAATTTAAGTAAATTTTACCCTTTATGAGATAAACAGATAATTTAAGTAAATTTTACCCTCTATCAGATAAACAGATATTTTAAGTAAATTTTACTCTATGAGATTAGCAGATGTTAGTAAATTTTACTCTCTATGAGATAAACAGATAATTTAAGTAAATTTTACCCTTTATAAGATAAACAGATAATTCAAGTAAATTTTACCCTCTATGAGATAAACAGATATTTTAAGTAAATGTTACTCTCTATGGTATTAGCAGATGTTAGTAAATTTTACCCTCTATGAGATAAACAGATAATTTAAGTAAATTTTACCCTCTATGAGATAAACAGATAATTTAAGTAAATTTTACCCTCTGTGAGATAAACAGATATTTTAAGTAAATTTTACTCTCTATGAGATTAGCAGATGTTAGTAAATTTTACTCTCTATGAGATAAACAGATAATTTAAGTAAATTTTACCCTTTATAAGATAAACAGATTATTCAAGTAAATTTTACCCTCTATGAGATAAACAGATATTTTAAGTAAATTTTACTCTATGACATTAGCAGATGTTAGTAAATGTTACCCTCTATGAGATAAACAAATAATTTAAGTAAATTTTACCCTCTATGAGATAAACAGATATTTTAAGTAAATTTTACTCTCTATGGCATTAGCAGATGTTAGTAAATTTTACCCTCTATGAGATAAACAGATAATTTAAGTAAATTTTACCCTTTATAAGATAAACATATAATTTAAGTAAATGTTACCCTCTATGAGATAAACAGATATTTTAAGTCAATTTTACTCTATGACATTAGCAGATGTTAGTAAATGTTACCCTCTATGAGATAAACAGATAATTTAAGTAAATTTTACCCTCTATGAGATAAACAGATAATTTAAGTAAATTTTACCCTCTATGAGATAAACATATAATTTAAGTAAATTTTACCCTCTGTGAGATAAACAGATATTTTAAGTAAATTTTACTCTATGAGATTACCAGATGTTAGTAAATTTTACCCTCTATGAGATAAACAGATAATTTAAGTAAATGTTACCCTCTATGAGATAAACAGATATTTTAAGTAAATTTTACTCTATGATATTAGCAGATGTTAGTAAATGTTACACTCTATGAGATAAACAGAGAATTTAAGTAAATTTTACCCTTTATGAGATAAACAGATATTTTAAGTAAATTTTACTCTCTATGGGATTTGCAGATGTTAGTAAATTTTACACTCTATGAGATAAACAGATAATTTTAGTAAATTTTATCCTTTATGAGATAAACATATAATTTAAGTATATTTTACCATCTTATGAGTAAACAGGTAATTTAAGTGAATGTTACTCTCTATGAGATAAACAGATAATTTAAGTAAATTTTATATTCCAACGGATTGACTAACATGTATACCTCCTAGTATTTCTCCTAGAGTTTCTTTTGGAATTTGAAAGCTGTTCTTTTTTTTAGTAAAGCGACTTTTTTCTGACTGCGTTCCCTGTACAAAACTCCAATAAACATTCGTCCACCACTTTATTGCACGACGGGTGCCATTAATGGAACTTCTTACCCCTCCGTAGCACCTGAGTTCACCCCTGGGTGTTAGTGGAGTTCGTGTTGCTCGATCTTGAGTTTTCTGTGTATTGTCGGCCATTCTTCGATTTACCGCTTCTGATTACCCTTTGGGTATCATCAAACTTGTTTTATTGCAAAATTGAAAAATATTGACTAAATCATGGAATTGGTATCACCTTAGGGAGAAGATTCATTTACAATAAGGAGTAGAACACGTTTACCTTTGTAATGGCTTCAAGTTACAAAGGTCATGATATATGACATTAATCATGTAAAACATCTAGCAGAAACATTGCACATTCGGAACATTTTGGACACACAAAAAAGTTCACCAGAAGACGTTAATAGAAGAAGAAGAATAGACAATGCCACGATTAAAAGAGGAACAAAAAGATAATTAATGGTTGATAAAACATTACACTCAAAACTATAAATTGAGCAACACGAACCTTACTCAGTGATATTCAATTTGAGAACAATCATGTCGTATTTTGAGTAGAAGATTTATTACAAACCCCACTAAAAGCTTGGTGATTTCGAAAGGATAAAGAGTTTTACTGCCTGCTCCACTCGTTGAACCCATTGTGCTACTGTTAAAAGAGACGATCTGGGGTTCGCTGTGGGGTACCAGATATTTCAACACGGGTATCCGTTATGCTACTCTTGCTATGAAAGATAAGCAAGCATAAAACCGACGAAATTAAAAACAAATGTTAACGAATATCCCATTTTCCGCCAATCCACGAAAATTGATTCCAACGAAGATAAGTGAATTCACAGTATAATTACAGTTTATGGGGAAGTCAGTTTTTCTATGCTATTCCTTATATCTCAAAGCAATACTTTATAATTACTTAATTGCGTGCACTTGATCAATGCGCCAAATTGATCTATAAAATTGCATACAATAGTAAAGACAATTACATCCTGTGTAGGAATGTAGCTGTCTCCGGCAGAATTTACTCTAAATTATTAACCATTTATTACTATATTAGGGAATGTTTTAATGATATGTTTTCAAAAAGCTATTAAACCTGCTTTCAAATTGATTTTCTCTCTCCTTCCATTTTGTCCCGTTATATATGAGTGATTTTAGTTATAGAGGTTTTGTATAATTTATATAACTCTTACTTTTTTAAACCTATAGATACATTAAATAGTAGCTTAATATATTTGTAACAGCTTGGTTTCTTGTGTTAGAATGGGAATTGTGGTCGATTTTGTTACAAAAAATTACGACTTACACTTTCTCTCAATGACAGAGAATTTGTAAGTACATATATAAATAAACAAAATGTGTTGTTATATAAAAATTATTCTCTAAGGAAAAGTGAACTTGTTTATAGAAGATGTATCACTATGTCATTATAGGATCGGACAGCTGATGAGAAGAACAGGACAGGTAACGTGAGGAAGAAGACTCTGGATACTCAATCGGAAAAACTGGAAGAAAAGGCGAAGAACAGAAAAGAGGACCCCGCGAAAAGGGGATCCACTAATAAATATGACGATAAAGACCCATCAAGTTTAACATTGTGGAAAGAAGCTGTGAGAAGGAATGGCGAATTAAAACACAAAGTTATGGAAGACGTAGATAGAAAATGTCAAGATGAGAAATCTCCAGATAAATCTGCCAGGTCGCGTGAGAGAGTGCAGCAGAAGACACGGACACGCGACAGAAGAGACAGGCGAACTAAAAATACAACGGATACTGCAAAACAATTAGAGCAAGAAGAATTGAAACACGTCAATGGTTTGTCGCAGATGTCGTCTGATGGATTCCCGCCACAACCTAATACGCGTAGCGTGGTATATTTTCAAAATCGATTTATCATACTTGATTCATCTGATCGTCAAACAGGGTCAACTAATTCGACAATTAACACTGACAAACAAGATAATGGTAAAAGAGAAATATCTACTGCTAGAAAAATGAATTCCATGGAAACGTCATTTTCTAAAACAAACAGTGCGACAGATTCTAGAATTAAAACTAATAGGAATATTGAAATGGATGCCTCTTCTGTCACAATGGATGCTCGCGGGATAGATATAATATTGACAGATCCAGAAAATAGTTCAAAACAAATTAAAAATATGGATAGTTTTAATACGGACGAGTCAAAAAAACGTAAAACGATATGGAGAAAAATTCATGGTGTATTATTAGATGATCGAGTTAAAGCGAGTAACGGTCAAATTATTTTGGAAAATAGACATCCCGAGGAGTACCGAATATTGAAAAAAGTGCTTAATATATTATTTTTGACAATTGGAATTACGTTGTTTGTGTCCGTCATAATAGTAGTGATATATGCCTTCATTGGTAAGTAAAATATATTTTTATAAGAAACTAAACTCAAAAAATGTTTAATTATACAAGATAAAAATGAAAAGCAAAAAATACCACACTGTTGGAACAATTTCAAAATTCATTAGAAAAATCGTAGAAAGTGGAGCAATCGACATCCCCAACACAGAAATGCACGACTGCACACTTTCCTGGCTTAGTACAGGCACTTCAATAAAAAGTGACGGGGTTAAACCAGTATTAATGTGCAAAGTGGAAACAATTTTGAGTTTTAATGATTATAAGATGGACAAATTTTAAATACGAAATTTCATTTTCATGTATAAAATTTGTGATAATAATAATAAATTGGAAAAATGTCAATCACCGTTTATAGGATCTCTTTCAATTCCACGATATAACTGAAATAGTGTTGAGAGCGGCATTAAACACCATACACCTAAACCAATTCCACTCCCATTTTTGCATCATGTTTTCACCATTAATGTTAATACCCTGACATTGAGATCATATCACAGTATGTATAACACAATATATGTTCATTGTATCAGTGCAATTAGAGAAACTAATTTCATCCATAGGGAGAATTGATTTTTGTGATAAATATGGTTTTCTATATCCATAAGGACATCGCTATTAGAGAAGAACGTTTTCTGCGTTCATCGGTTACGCATCATCAATCATCAGTCAATAGCACCGGTACTTCATCAGAATCAGATTAAATTATTTTTTTAACATGTTTTTTTTTCTTTTCTTGAGCGGATGTATACTATTTCACAGGTTAAATTAGTTTGTACTTCGGTCAATATATTTATACATTGAATGTAACAACATATGTTCATGTTTCTAAATTAGTTTTAGAATTAACGCGAGTCATTTCCTAATATAATATCAAAGTGAGTCACAGCTTGCAATTGGATGTAAATAATTAATAAACAATAACTATAAACGTCCTATTTTATTGTTTGTGGTCGTAGTGATTCATGAAATCATTTTGTGTAGACCACCTTTAGTGCAGTATACAGTGATGCAGTATTATAACGCTTTGTTTCAAATTGTATAAAAGAAATTAAGAGATAGTAATAGCAATTTTACAAACGGATTGGCTTAAGATTAATAGCATTTAAAAAAAAAACGTTTAAAAGTTGGAGCAATTAGCTATAGGGAAAGGCAATTTAAATATAGGTTAGGGACAACCATTCTGTTTTAGAGTCGGGATTATTATTAGGGAAGTCATATTAGTAGATGTGTACTTTCAAATATGCCCAAGACTGAATATCTGTTTCCATGTTGTTGAAGCTTGTAAACCATCGGTAAACCACAATCATGAATGGAGAGTGTCGAAGCGTGAACAATGGCAGGTTACTGAATATGAAGCTCTGATAACTTTGTTTCCTTATTTATCTAAATCATATAATGGATAATTATAACAAGTAGGTCTCCCGGAAAGATCTAAGCATAACGCCGGATCAACCAATTTGTCATAAGCGTGCTGGCCACAATTGTGAAAAAAACCGTTGTCAGATGAGTCTCTGCTATATTAAATAACACCGTTACAAAGTAAACACAATAGAAATTAAAAGGACATGAAATCGTAGATATGTCTCTCATAGAGTGGTTCGTGTACTGCTTGTTATCACAGTCTACAACAAGTAATTATTCAAAATATAAATTCAACCATTCACATCTTGATACAACGATCAACTTTATCATTTGGTGTTAAACTATATTTATCGCTGCCGCAAACAAAGTACGATATTTTACATTAACATATAAAAACAGATTTATATCTCATTTTATCAAGTTAAAAATCTCGTATGTACCATTTATGTCTATTGTAGACTAAAATTACATGCATATTTCACTTAATCTGTGACATCACATAAATTCTACAATACTAACAACTAACTTCACTAAGGAAGTTTGTCTACATTTAGATATAATGATTGTTGTCTCTTGTTTACATTGAAAAATAGGGGACGCCGTGGTCACGATCATATGGTATTTGGATTTGCAACTAGCTATGCAATCAGTGAATATTACTATTAAAGTTGTGAGTTCGAATCCCATTTAGGCGAGGTGTACTCGATACAACATTGTGTAATAAAGTTTGTCAATGACTTGCGGCAGATCGGTGGTTTTTTCTGAGTACCCGATTTACTACACCAATAAAGCTGACTGCCACGATATAACTCAAATACTGTTGAATGTGGTGTTAAACGCCATAACCTTACCTTAGCCTTTCATTGAAAAATATCGTTTAAAAAGTTAATTTTTGTCGTACTTTGAGTAGAATTAATTATCGTCAGATAATCGACATGTACAAGTATATTCAATTCACATTTGAACTGGGAGGATTTGTCTGAAACTCAGAAGGTATGACTTGATGCATTTATTGCTGTTTATTGCTCCCACTTGGTTGTGAGACATTTCATGATAATTGTTTGTAGCTTAACGCCAAGTCCGCAATTGTTCACATATCATGACGAGAACGATAGTTTAGTTTCGATGATGTTCATGATGATGATGATGACGATGATGATGATGATGTCCGCTTTGTATTAGACCAAAACAATTATTTCGATTTTTATAGTGGTAGTCCGCTGGTAGACATGTCGATCCACTCGGACACACGATCCTTACTCCTAATCAATCAGTCTTTGCGTTTATTGCCATGGTGCAATTATACCCCCGCTCCACCGGAAGGGGGTATACTGTTTTAGCTCTGTCCGTCATTCCGTCCTTCCGTCCGTTTTTCGTCGCATTTTTCTCAGCAACTATTGATGGCAGAAATCTGATATTTGGTCACAAGCTTCATGTAGGTACCCCATATCGTGGGAACCGTTTTTGGACCCATCACATTCCTACTTCCTGTTTGCCGAAGAGCGGGGGTATAATAAGTGAGCATTAGCTCACAGTTCATGTTGTTTTGTTATGTTTTTATGTGATTTTTCCCTCATCTATATAATATTAATCTAATATCTAAAAATCATCATATACCAGAACAATAATGGTAAAATTTCCTTTCTAAATTATTAAAATTTTGACATTTATTGATGATATAATAGCAACCAATGAGATATCAGATAACATAATGCAATAATCATTTTACTGTTCCATTTATACATGGTATTGAACATGTTTCAATTGCATAAAAAAGAAGAAAAAAATAACAAAATTCAAAATTTGCTATTGCAATCGATACTTTCATTCAAATTGTTATTGGCATGTTTTATGCTTGCAAGCTATAAAGCATTCAAATGACTCAGATTTATAATAAGATGGCTATAAAGAATGAAACATTAAAATATTATTTTTTCAATAGCAATGGACCCTTTCCATTTTACGTAGACAAGACTTTTATCTGACTTGCCTGTGAGAAAGATGGCTGGGGTATTATCAGAAATAGGAACTCCTTATCCTTTGTGAGCGCCTGTTGCTCGTCTTTTGTGTGTTTTGTCATTTGTTTTGTTTGTCTTCGGTCTGTACCATGTGCCCTATTATGTCCGTGTCTCTGGAGTGTTCATTCTTGACTGTGGTTCGCTTTTCTCTAACGTTCTCTTTTGAGAGGGTGGTATTTTCGAAGTCCTAATCCCCCCTGGTTTTTTGTGAGATTTGTTTTGCTCAATCGTTAGTTTTCTATGTAGTGTTTTCTCGACCATTGTTTCTCTTTTGTGTAATGTTTGCATTGCCTGTCCTTCGATTTACTGCTTCTGATTGCCCTTTTGGTATCCTGTAAGTTTTGTCCGGTGAATTGTCTGACCTTCTATCTAAACCATTTGGTATCCTGTAAGTTTTGTCCGTTGAGTTGTCTGACCTTCTATCTAAACCTTTTGGTATCCTGTAAGTTTTGTCCGGTGAATTGTCTGACCTTCTATCTAAACCTTTAGGTATATTCTAAGTTTTGTCCGTTGAATTGTCTGACCTTCTATTTAAACTTTTTGATATCCTGTAAGTTTTGTCCGTTGAATTTTCTGACCTATTTAAACCTTTTGGTATCCTGTAAGTTTTGTCCGTTGAATTGTCTGACCTTCTATTTAAACCTTTTGGTATCCTGCAAGTTTTGTCCATTGAATTGTCTGACCTTCTATTTAAACCTTTTGGTATCCTGTAAGTTTTGTCCATTGAATTGTCTGACCTTCTATTTAAACCTTTTGGTATCCTGTATGTTTTGTCCGTTGAATTGTCTGACCTTCTATTTAAACCTTTTGGTATCTTCTAAGTTTTGGCCGTTGTATTGTCTGTCCTCAGATTTACGGCTTCTGATTAACACTTTGGTATCTTCAAAGTTTAGTCATTGTATTGTCTGTCCTTCGATTTACGGCTTCTGATTACCCCTCCGGAATATTCAAACTTTTCTTCCATATTATTTATCAACATTTTGAACTAGTAACTGACAGTAAACATACTAACATATACATGTATATATATGTAAGGAGAATAACATAAAACAAGAGAATAAATAATTAATATAAGAATGTATAACAATCTATGTCCTAATTATAAATATGTAATGGACAATAAATGGCTTTGTTCTTAATAAGGTATTGATTGACTGATTGGCCATATATTTAGTCTAATGGCAAAGTGAGATATATAGAATATTGTCAGGCAGACAATACCACTAGTATCGCGGTGAGAGTTCAACAGGACGAGCTACGATATCCAGCGATACTGGTTAGCGCGACCTTTCAAAACTGACGTTATTGTTTTACCTGGTGGGGTTTGTGCTACTCAAGTTTTCTGTGTAGTTTTATGTCGACCATTTTCCTTTTTGTCCTTTTTCTATTGGCCATTGTATTGTATGTCATTCTTCGATTTAATACACAGGGCCTTGTCACTATCCACGTAAATATACTATCAATGCATAAACACAAACGTGGATAGTGACAATGCCCTGTGTTTAATATATATTTATTAGACCAGATCCAATGATAAAATGCCAAACTACATCCACAAATACACAAATATCTTACCGGAAAATAATAAATTCACATGCAAAAGCTATGCATTTCGACAACCACAGCATTGTCATAGGAATGATGAGTATTTGTGACCGATCTCTAGAGTCCACCCTAAAAGTCAAATGGTCGTTCCCCTAGAATATTCCGTAACACTAACTAGCAACTTTAGCTGAAAGTGTATACACAATGTCCATGGAAAAGTATTAACAACAATGTGCTGCTTATTGGGAAATAATTCTTGTAGAATTAATGTATGTCGTTTTCGTGCCTTTTGATTGGACAATAACACTGTCACGTGTTTGTTTTTGATTCGTTCATAACTCGATGAACTTTTTTGCATAACCAGTATAAACAATATGGCGGCCGCCGATAGGAAACTACGATAGTGCCCGATTGAAAGCAAACCTGAAAATCAGTTTACTAATCAAATTAGGGAAATTATTCACGTGGAAGAATCATAAGTATTAAACGGTTCTTTTCAGGAGTTCATGCATGTGTAAAGAGTGCCGATGCGCTCACAAATTTACATACATTTTTGTGAGTGCATTGGCACCGTTTACACATGCATGAACTCCTGAAAAGAAGCGCTTAATCCTATATTCAATATTTACCCCAAACAGTTCCCTGTAGGGGAGTGGTTATATAGACAAGAATGGTATTGTCTAAATATTACAAACGCATAAACCAAAGGTACATGGGACTGCTCTTTTGTAGCTACAACAGTTTAATATCCGTGAAGCTCTAAAAACGGAAGTCTTTCCTACAATTGTCTTATTAATTCGTAACGCAATTTGCATATATACATGAATAATTCCAGTAGAATTCTACCAACAGTTGTCAGTTTTGCTGTACTTTTATGATACAATGTATAATCATCTGAATTGTTTCCAGAATGTTAGGATTTATTTGGACATCTTCCAGATTGTCTTAAATATTTTTGCATATTGAGGAATGATTTGGTAAATTTCCCGTTGTTCATTTGTCACTTTTGGTAATAATAAAATAAAAAATGCCAAACTTTCGTAACAGTTCCGAAATCTAATCGACACATTATTGAAACAGAGGCGAAATCGATACACTTTACACATATACTGCTCATATTCCTGGCTCGGTACAAATAATTCAATTAAAAAAATAATGGCCGGTTAAGCTTTTCTATAGGCTCAAATTTCCCCTCTTAGTAAAAACATGGAAATGTTTGCCACGTGCGATTATAATACAATTAATATGATGCAATTAAAATGTATTCCATATGACATACAATGCAACATATGTTCATCTTCAAAATATGCACATCATAAGACCGTCCAAAGCCAACCTTCATAGCTGGCAACATGTATAAATATATAATATACAAATTACACCCCCATATCACCTATGCAATATGTGCCTTAGAAAACCTACACCTTTTAGGAAAACCTACACCTTTTAGGAATAGGAAATTATTGACTATATTTGTATCCCATATGAACAGACCCCCCCTTTTTTTTCCACTAATGTCGTGGATTTTGAGAAATCATTGAATTTCATACATAACTCCATATACAATAATTGTATGTGGCCTGTACACGAGCACTTATTTTTGCATTTAATTGAATTTATCTAGGAGATGTGACATACTCAACATAATACGTATCCTTGTATATATAGATACGATATATAGCATATGCATTTGTCTACATTATTCAATAAATGGCATTAAATAGACTGTTTGTTTATATAAATAGATGTTAGATACAAACAGCTGTTTAGCCTACTAACGTATGACATTGACAACATCGATTTTCTACATTCACTAAATAGATTTAATGACATTCTAAGAGATTACAATCTATTTATTTGTTTTTTTCTTCTGATGTAAAATGCCTAATACGTTGTGTACAACTAGTTTGTGAAATAACGATGCAATTATGTATTCTGCCAATGTAATTTCTCATTGCAGATTGATATCACTTTTATACCCTGACATTCCACTTGTAGCATTGAGTCTCTTGTATAGTAGAGTGGCATACAAGAATATGTGATTGTCTGAAAATAATAGCGTTCTTTATAACATTGCTATTCGTCCGATTATACATTCTATGTGAGGGTTGGTATTTTGCTCACGTGCGGTCAGCACTTGCATGACCGCATCATATTACTAACAGGGGGAGGTTGGGTCCATAAAAGTAGTCCTGCCACTTTTTATTGAGGTGCCTGTAACAAGCCAGAGAAGTGAGCTGTCATGTATGTAAGTTAGGGGTATTGATCTTGCTTCTTTTTACGATTCTGGTATTTGATTTTGTAACTGTTCCGACAGTGTGGTATTTTGTAACTGTTCCGACAGTGTGGTATTTTGTAACTGTTCCGACAGTGTGGTATTTTGTTGCTTTTTCATGTTATCATAAAAATATCAGAGGATATCGTATCGTTCGTTCTAGATTTTATCTCTTTTGACAATGACAATAGTGTATGCCATAATATTGTCCTGTGAAAATGTGTCCGATTGTATCTCTTTCAAATGAAAAATCCCCAACAGACCAAAAGAAGTCACCTCTGCGCTTTATTCCATCCTCGGACTTCATCATAGAAAACAATTGTAACAGAGGACAATATTTCACGGCGGACACTATTTAATCCTACAATAGCACCTGTTTCATATTCATTCATTCTGCAATCGTTCCCCGTGTGGTCGAAAACCGAGGACCTTATAATACACACATAGAAAATAATTAATATGTCACTATAGACTATTACCCTTTGACATGGTTGCTTCCGTTATACAATTTGTAGAAGAGAAACAATATGAAGTAACTAAGTAATGACAGATCGATCATAGAAGAAAGACGGTAGTTGTAAGCTTAATAATTAATCTACGATATACGGAAAAACACAAGAGTATATGACTTATTTTCTGCTATGTTTGTTTGTACTAGACGTATATATAAAATTAGTGATCGTTCTGGTCGCCATCGTATGGTAGTTGAATTTACAACTACCTGTGCAGTCAGTGCATATGACCGCTAAATTTGTAAGTTTGAATCCCGCTCATGACAAGGTGTACTCGATACAACATTATGTGATAATGTTTGTTTGTGACTTGCGGCAGATCGGTGGTTTTCTCCAAGTGGTCCGGTTTCCTGCACCAATAAAAACTTATCGCCACGATATAACTGAACTATTGTTGACAGTGGCGTTAAACACCATAACCCTAACACCTATATACAGTTGTAACTCCATTTTGTAGTAACACTTCTAAGCAGGATCTGTTTACCCTTCCGGAGCACCATAGTTTACCCTTGGGTACATGTTTCTCAATCTTTAGCTTGTTGTGTACATTGTTTTTTTTATTGTCCTTTTTGCTTATTTGGTCATTGCATTTCTATCCTTCTTCATATTACGGCTTCTGTTTATCACTTTGGTATATAAGGGTAATAACAAAATTACAGAACACCGAGCAATTTTATAAAGGGAAAGTAAAAACTAATAAATCAATAAACAGACAAAATCAGTCAACAACCGGAAAACTAGGAAAACCGCAATGGCCCTGACTTGGTACAGGCATTTCTTAAAAAAAATGGTGGATTGAATCAGATTTTACGGCGCCAAACCTCTCGCTTTCATTACGGTTCAAAGGTTCCGGTTGTCACTATAAGATAAGATAAGATCAGAAAACTTTGGTATCACCAACCTTTCCTTCTGAGTTGTGTTTGTTGATACACTGGTATAATGGTATAATCGTCATCAGTTTGTTGATACACTGGTATAATGGTATAATCGTCATTAGTTATATTGTTATGTTGTTTGTTCTCCCTTTATCACTTTCAGGATAAATTCCATTTTCTTTTCTTCAATGGATTAAATCGATTAAGTATTTCTATTGTTTCTCCGCGTTATCCTATTCCCTCTATCAATAACACTAAAGGCCTTGATAAAACTAAAACACGTGATGTTATTTACCCACAAACCCATTCATTTAAGGATGGTGTGTCCTATTACCACGTAATGTGTTTTCGTGATATATGTGTCTTTATCATCCGGTTAAATGTCTATTTGAATTTATGCCATAATTGGTTTGCACCTTCTTCACAGATGTTAAAGTGGAAACAAGTTCTGCTTTGAATTTCGCAAAATCCACTTTAGTGTAAATATATACTTCTGATGGTGGTGATGACGCTAGAATAGGGGTTAAATTAATATAATGAAAACAGCTGTGCAATTAAAAAAAAGCTTGAAAAATTAGAAGCCGTAAATAGACGGGTAATCGACACAATGACCAAAAAGAAAAAATAACGAACGGACAAATGACTATATAGAATACTAGAGATTGGTCAATACGTACCCCATTAAAAACCAGGGATGAACTCAAGTGTTCCGGAAGGGTAGGCAGTACCTGCTCCATTAGAGACTCCAGTAATTACTTTTTAAATACATTTTAATCATATTCATATAGGATCATTGCAGATAGCTGCTTGACATATATTTAGAACCCAGTTTGTCACACTCAGTTTAGACACGGTTGCTCTACAGGTTAATTAATACTTGTAGAATTTGGAATAACAAATAATCAGATAACAAACCCAGTGCACAGGACGCGCCTCCGGAGAAACTTCTATCAGCAAAAAGATCGAAAAGCCAAATCATTTAAATCTTTGGAAGCAAGTAAACCAAATTACCTAAGAGAATAGTAAGGACCGGCTATGGTTACCTGTGACTTAGAGAGATCGACATAAATGTAGGCTTCAACAAAGCACACAATTCAGGAAGCGTAAATGTCTAATAAACAATATCTGTGCGAACGTACCAAATGGGTGATAACCCCGGGTAATAATAGTTCACCATTAGAGGTGATAGTAATAAAACGTAGATATCTAATAAAACATATCAGTACCGAGACACTGACAAATGGGCGGATGATACCCTCGGGGACCAATAGGAATACAAACATAGATATCTAATAAAACATGTCAGTACCGAGACACTGACAAATGGGCGGATGATACCCCGGGGACCAATAGGAATACAAACATAGATATCTAATAAAACATGTCAGTACCGAGACACTGACAAATGGGCGGATGATACCTCGGGGACCAATAGGAATAAAAACATAGATATCTAATAAAACATGTCAGTACCGAGACACTGACAAATGGGCGGATGATACCCTCGGGGACCAATAGGAATACAAACATAGATATCTAATAAAACATGTCAGTACCGAGACACTGACAAATGGNATTTAAATCTTTGGAAGCAAGTAAACCAAATTACCTAAGAGAATAGTAAGGACCGGCTATGGTTACCTGTGACTTAGAGAGATCGACATAAATGTAGGCTTCAACAAAGCACACAATTCAGGAAGCGTAAATGTCAAGCATACATATATCTAATAAACAATATCTGTGCGAACGTACCAAATGGGTGATAACCCCGGGTAATAATAGTTCACCATTAGAGGTGATAGTAATAAAACGTAGATATCTAATAAAACATGTCAGTACCGAGACACTGACAAATGGGCGGATGATACCCTCGGGGACCAATAGGAATACAAACATAGATATCTAATAAAACATGTCAGTACCGAGACACTGACTACTGATTGGATGATACCTTCGGGGACCAATAGTCCATCAGCAGAGGTATCGACCAGTGATAGTAATAAAAACATAGATATCTAATCCATCGCTCACGAAGCCCCTTCGGAACAAATGACATCATGCACACCAATATAACAATATGTTGTTGTGACAAATCTTGACAGCGGGGTCAAGAAGGGATCATATTGTAGTTACATTTAACTAGATGTGGCGCTTAACACCCAACCTTAACACTAATATGCTGCAAGTCACTGACAAACTCTAGCACACATAAAGCTATGTGACACAATTTGTCAGTTACTTATGTTTATAGCACGTTGATGGTAGTCATGTTAATACCACCATCAAACTTATTACAATGATATAATGAAAATGTGGCATCTAATACCAACAGTAACCCATACAAAAATGATGCTAATCATTGATGCATGATGCATATAAACTTGTCCAATATTGATATTATTACGAGTTGTATCACCCCTCTTAATGGTTCCATTATGTACTCGACACAACATTATGTGATCAAGTTTTTCGGTGACTTACGGCAGGTCGGTGGTTTTCTCCTCGTGCACCGGTTTCCTCCACCAATAAAACTGACTGCCACCATATAACTGAAATATGGTTGAAATCGGAGTTAAACACCATAACCCTAACCAATAACCCCAGATTCCATTATGTTTGAATATGTTGACCTCAAAAAGATTGAAAGTGTTTCTATGACTAGTGTAGCGGAATGCACAACCTTGAAATAAGGCAATAAAACATTAATGAGAAATAATAACATTTAAACAGTTGTCATGGAACAAAATAATTGTCGCTGCAAACAGATATTGACATAATGTATTATTGATATGTTTGCCGGAGAAAATGTTTTTACCCTCAAAGTACTTCATTACTATTTTATGAAGAACCAATAGCCTTATTATCTAAGTTACTGAATAATCGTAACATTTATCAGATTGAAACGGTAACATTCCTGTCAATACGAGACAGTATTGGAATTTGAAGTCAAACCTCGTTGTGGGGGAAATCGAATGTACCGGATAGTTTACTTTGAAATATCGGTAATAAAAACGTAGATATCTAATTTAGCGAGCATAGCACGTTTCTATAGTATCTGTCATCAAGTACGTTCGTAGTCACGTGATTGGGAAGCCAAATAATTTTAAACATCATTAGGAGCAAGAAAATCACCTTTCACCTTTCACCTGTCACCTTTCAAAGTGCCTAAGCATGATAGCCAGAATAGACTATGGTTACCAAGGCCTAAGGAAGATATAATACATAAAGTTATATATTTTCGTTTGATCTCACTGAGTGATATTGTCAATATTCACGGATTAACAATGAAACTATAAAATTAATGACTTTTGACATAAGGATTTATAAATCTAAATACTGTTATTCACCGAGGCGAAGTCGAGGTGTGTCTTATGTTTCTTGGGTTTAAAGTCTTTATATTATATTGTGCGTTTTTTTAACGGCCTTTGTCAAGGTGTTTTTGTAACTTTTCCGTAACTTGCTTACAACCAATAATATGTGCAGCACATGTTAATATACGACACAGATCCAATATATATAGGGAAGTTTAATTTAAGATTCCGACATCTGGTAAAGAGCCACTTTAAATATAGGTCATATGGATATAAGGATTGCAACACCTGGCACAAAATTACTGTTTCTCCTTTCATGTGTGACTAGGAACATGCACTATTAGTATAAACATATTTCATTAATTAATTCAATATTACACATTATGATAATGCACATATAAATTGTACAGACATTTAAATTAATCAATAGGATTCGGAAACAAGTGGTTATACTTATATTAATCCGTATCCCTGTTGTTATATGGTTTTCAAGGTTTAATTAGTATCGAAAGGTAGAAGTGTATTGAGAATTAATCAAGTGCTAATCAGTCGTTGTCAATGTTATTTTTGGGGTGCTTTAGTGAAAAAAAAAAAAGAAACAAACAAATGAAGTGCAAAGGTGCAAGTGCTATTTTTTTTGGATATGTTTAAGTTGTGTGAATATGGTTAAGATGTGAATCGTTTACTACTTATGATAAACTTCTGAACGTTTAAGAATATATCTGTATTTAGGGCATTCGTTAAGTCTGTAGAGCCAAACAATAATACATCCGTATTTAAGTTAATTGGTAAATTGATGGTGTGAATATATCTCAGTCTTGTTGCATTGTGACGGGGACATTGTAGCAGAAAATGGACCGTGGTTTCTGTTGCCCCACATTGACAGAATGGGGAATTTACAATATTTTTACGAAATAAGTGGTGATTGAGAGAGCTGCATTGCATACGCAGCCTAGCGTGTAAAATTTGTCCCAGTCTAGTACCAACATAATAATAAATGGGTTTAGTATTGTTTTGGGGTTGAAGATTTGATTTAATTATCTGAACAGATCTGCTTGATTTAATATTATCTGGCTGTTGGTTCCATAGTTGTACACTGGGGGGTATGAAATAGCTTGCGTAGAGCGATGTTCGAGTACGTACTGGGGGAATACGTGAGGTATGACGAGTATTATGGTCATGGATCATACCGAAATTTTGCGGAATTAAGTTACTAAGATATTGAGGAGTTAGATTATTTGACATCTTATAAAATTGAATCGTTCTATGTCTTTCCCTTCTATCTTTCAATTTTTCCCACCCGGTTTCAATATATAGATTACTTAAGGATACAAGTCTGGTACCCCCAGTCACGATTCTAGCAGCCTCAACCTGAACATTTTCTAGTTTGTTTATTAGTGTTTGAGTCTTATTATCCCAAACAACATCCGCATATTCTAGTAATGGTCTTATAAAGGTAATATAAATTGTTTCTAGGGTTTTCCGATCCAGTATAAATTTGAATTTCCTTAAAATATCGAGGAAGTTTAAAACGTACATGTGTATCTTGTGCACTTAATCAATTTTGTTATCTTTGATGTTTATTTTAGTAATAACTGATGAAATGAGATTGATAGGATACGCTTAATATATATTTTATATATAACACAGACAATCTCAGAAGAAATCATGTCTTTGTTAGAGTCATATTTAAAACAAAATACTCGTTCATAAATATAGAAATTCATCGTTTGCTATGTATTCTCCTAGCGTTAGTGACAATAATAATAATTAATGATCAAAGTTATCGACGTCATTCTAGTTCCATATATATTTCCGTATAATATTAAAAAGACAACTAATTTAGAAGCTTAATTATTTTTGTCGTTTTCATACTAAAAATATATATTGTAGGATAAAGCACCGCATATGAAACGGTTATTTTCACATTATAGCACGATCAGTATTCTTGTTAATTGAGATTCCTAGTGCCTCTAAGCATTTTACAAGAATGGCAAATTTAATAAATAAATAATTACATCTCCTTCGTGTGTTATTCCCGATTCAACTGGCTTTAAATTAATAATAAATCTGTGCCGCGGTCATAAGAAGTTTCATTCTCGTGACTGGTGTTCTTAATGACATTATGACAGACGTGATTTCGCTGAATGACCGGAAGCGGAAGTTGAAGACACCAAAGTGATAATCAGAAGTAGTAAGTCGAAACACAATGGCTAAATCAAAAGGACAAAAGGAGAAATAATGATCTACAAAGTATTACACAGAAAACTAAAGATTGAACAATACTAACCCTACTAAAACTCGGGAGTGAACTCATGTCACTATTATGTTTTCGCTGGTCACATGACTTCCAAGCCATGAAAATGGTTGAATTTTGTCGTGGTGCTTTTATAAGACAACATAATAGTGTCCTATGTTAAAGTGTCCCCCGGACAATATTTTATAGAGATTGCGATATGAAATAGTGTCCGGTACTATGAAATTGTGTTAGGGTTAGGGTTAAAAAAAAATTCTGCTGGACACTATAACATATGCAAAAGTGTCCGGCAGACACTTTGAACCAGAGGGCACAATTAAATGCTACACTTTCACAGTAGACAAAACATACAAATCTAAAATAAAAACGTAGATATGTGTCTAATTTAATAGAATCATCGCATGTGTTGAATAACCTTAATCAGGTACGCCCATAGCCAAGAAGATAGGAAAGCCAAATTATTGAAAAGTCGTTGGGAACAAGTAAGCCAAAGGGCTAAGAGAGGATGACAAAAATCTACTAAATTACAAACAAGATGAACTGTGAGCTAATGTTCACTTATGATACCCCAGCATATATGTTCAATGTGTATAAAAACCAACTAAGTAGGCAAACAGGAAATAGAAATCTGACGGGTCCAAAAACGCTTCCCAAAATATGACATACCTATATGAAGCTTGTGACAAAATATCAGATTTCTGCCGTCAATAGTTGCTGAGAAAAATGCGACGAAAAATATCTTAAGACGGACAGACAGACAGACAGACTGAAGGACGGACGGACAGAGGTAAAACAGTATACCCCTACGGTGGAGTGGGGGTATAATAACCTTTGCTTTATAGATGCGGTTTATTACATGTGCATTCGTCAGTCATGAGGCGGAAGCATATAATTGTATGTTATAAAAATGGTTGCATATTTCAAAGGCAAATGATTTCAAAATTAATAAACGTTTTCTTGTGAGACATGACACTACTGACGAGGCCATTACATATTTGATCAATTTCTAATTTAAGAATATAATAGTCTAATTGCATTATGTTCAGATCCGTAATAAATTGTTTTATATATCTGATTTGACATTTGCAATGCATCTGTAATTAATTTATTTCAATAAGAATTAATAAGTCATTTCGGTTTTAGTCAAGGAATTTCACGTGATAGTCCTATGTGTTTTATTACATCAGATTGACGTAGGACGAAATAATATAAGTATATATATCTGATATAGTGTCGACGACGAGTTTCAGGAATAACCTTCTTCTGGTATGCTCACAGACAAAAGATTCAGAAGTTAAATAATAAAAATGTTTGGTGGAGGAAATAAACCAGAACGCGCAAACAGGATAGCCAGAATCAGCGTTTAGTTTAGTTTTAGCTTAACCATGTTTCATTCAACAAAAGCTGAAATGGTTTTCCCAGTTTTCCGGTTGTTGACTAATTTTGTATGTTTGTTGATTTATGAGTTTTGCCTTTCCCTTTGGAAGATTGCTCGGTGTTCGGTAATTTTGTTATTACCCTTATTTGCTAACATTGGGTGAGATTTGTTGCCTACTACAGGAAAACAGCATTGCAGTTTGAAGAGTTACTGGGGTCAATTGGGGATTTGACGGTGGCAATAAGATGTGCAGGTTTACTGTCGACTTGCTAAATATTTTACGGTGTTTTTCCAAACTGTGCTGCTAATGTTATATTTTGAAAGACATTTTGACGGAAATTGAATGACATTAGGGAAAAATTAGATATGTTTCGACATTTTATTTTAAAATAAGGTTAATACGTCGTTCCATTTGTTATTCATCAATAGCTGAAATGGATAAAATCCATGGATAAAAATGGGCAAAATCGGAGTAAAGCACGCATATGCCTATATTCCTAACTCTGCCATTAAAGATTACATGTATCTTGAAACAATCAAATTTGAACAGTGTGATCAACGTTAGATTTACATTCTAAATATATTACAATCTATTATTAGATCTAATCATAGCAATATAGCAACGTTTACTCTTGATATAAATGAAGCAAATTCAATATCTCACGGGATGTCATATTATTCACGTACAGAAACATTAATATGAGCATGACAATCAATGAACATTCTCCAATGAGTCAGTCTACTGTGTAAACTTATAGTGGCTAATACAGGAATAGTATTGTGTTCAGAGAGTTGATGGCGTCAATTTGGGTTTAGACGATGACAATTAAAAATGAAGTTTTACTGTCGATTTGACGTTGGCTATAATAAAACATAGATATAACATTTAGTGAGCACGACCATGGCCGTAGCGCAATGGTGGCAAATGAGGCAAATGCCTCACTTTTGAAACGGCAAGTATAATCTTTGAAAACAAATAAAATAATTTTTTTCCAAAATTTGTCTAATTTCACCCATAAATCCATTGCTAATCTCACGAATTATAAATTCATTGGACGTAATATTCGATTAACAGTTGTTAGACAGTGACAGTGTTATTCGGCAGCTGTATGTCATAAATTAAGATGAAAAACAATGAGAATATCAGAAGTTGCCCCCGCGAAAAAACATTGCAGAAGACGTTGGAAAGTCATCATGTCACTTCACAATTGGTTGAAGACAGGGTCTTTAAAACGAAAATTAGATGAAGGTAACTTTCAAAACATCAGTGTGGATTTGCATATTCCATGTTATGAATGAAATAACACATTTACCAGATTCCCAGAAAAAATATGCCTAGAAAATTCAACTAACTGGCAATATCTAGAATAACGCTCAAACAGGTCTGAGGAGGTACAATATACAGTAAACAGCTATATTTCTGACTTTTAAAAGGCATTTTCAATTTAGAATTTAGTCTAAAAATTACAAAAAGGCGTCAGCTTCCGGGGGCTTTGCCCCGGACCACCCTTTACCCTCTGCTCAGACCTCCCTTTGCCTCACTTTATTCAAACCCGGCCTACGGCCCTGACGACGCGTATGAAAAATGAAGTTTTACTATCGGTTGGGTTATGAACGTATGGTACTTCTACAGTCTGTGTGGCTAACATTGGGTTAGATTTGTTGTCTACTACAGGAAAACCGCATTGTGGTTTGAAGAGTTACTGGGGTCAACTGGGGATTTGACGGTGGCAATAAAATGTGCAGTTTTACTGTCGATTTGCTAAATATTTTACGGTACTTTCCCCAACTGTGCTGTTAGATATCATAGTTTGAAAGACATTTTGACGGAAACTGAATGACATTAGAAAAAAAAACAAAAACGAAAAAATGTTTTTTTTTAGATCTGTTTCGACATTTTATTTTAAACCAAAATTAATAAGTCGTTCCATCTTAGTCAAGGAATTTTACGTGATAGTCCTAGTTGTTTCGTTTTATTACATCAGATGCCGTAGGACGAAATAATATAAGAATAGATATCTAATATAGTGCTGACGACGCGACTCTGGAATAACTTTCTTCAGATACGCTCAAAGTCAAAAGATTGGTAAGTCACACAATTAAAACATTTGTAGGAGCAAGGATATCAAAACGCCTAAACGGGATATCGAAAATCGGCGTTTAGTTTGAGCAAGGACGTATTTTTTAGTTTTTACATAATATGTTATTCATCAATAGCTGAAATGGATAAAATCCATGGATACAAATTGGCAAAATTGGAGTAAAGCACGCATAAGCCTATAATCACGACCCTGCCAAGCAAGATTACATGTATCTTGAAACAATCTAACTAATCAGATTTGAACAGTGTGATCAACGTTATATTTACATTCTAAATATATCACAATATATTATTAGATCTAATCGTAGCAATATAACGTTTACTTTTGATATAATGAAGCAAATTCAATATCCCACGGGATGTCATATTATTCACGTACAGAAACATTGATATGAGCATGACAATCAATGAACATTCTCCAATGAGTCAGTCTACTGTGTAAACCTCTAGTGGCTAATACAGGAATAACAGTATTGTATTGTATTCAGTGAATTGCCGACGTCAATTGGGGTTCTGACGATGACAATTAAAAATGCAGTTTTACTGTCGATTTGACGTTGGCTGTAATAAAAACGTAGATATCACATTTAGCGAGGACGACGCTATGAAAAATGAAGTTTTGCTGTCGGTTGGGTTATGAACGTTTGGTACTTCTACAGTCTGTGTTGCTAACATTGGGTGAGATTTTTTGCCTATTGAAGGAAAATAACATTGTAGGTTGAAGAGTTGTTGTCAATGGGGTATGAAAATGAAGTTTTGCTGTCGACTTGCTAAATAATATGGTACTTTTATAAACTAATTGTTAATTGGTAATGTAATATTTTGAGAGACATTTTGACTTTTGAAATTGAATGCCATTTTGAAGCAAAAAGATCAAAATGAAATATTAAATACACTAATCTGAAAACAATTAGAATTTTAAAGGAAAATTAAAATTCAGTTTTTGTTTGTTTTTGAGTTTGTTTTACTGCACATTATTCGTAATGAAGAAATCCTCGTAATGTTCGATTCCGGTAAGGCATATTGCTACCTCTTGTTCAGTCTGTGCCAAAAACATTTTGCCAAACTAGCCCAAACTGCATTTTAGAAGATTTTTTTCTATTTGATTAAGCAAATTTTATGCAATTTTTACTAGCCTGAACCAATTT
Organism: Gigantidas platifrons; assembly: GCA_002080005.1. Taxonomy (NCBI): domain Eukaryota; kingdom Metazoa; phylum Mollusca; class Bivalvia; order Mytilida; family Modiolidae; genus Gigantidas; species Gigantidas platifrons. The sequence goes on along the minus strand of MJUT01010766.1, from coordinate 78,465 downwards.
TTACTAGACTGGGGCATAGGGCCTGTGGTTTTGCACAGAAACTGTTATTCTAAGCATAATGTCATATAAACAGAGATACTTTCGCTTTTATTGCAACCCTCATATGAATCTGTTATCTTATTCATTAGCAGAAAATAAACACACGTGAATCACAATTACTCCCGGGGCTTCAATTGACTCGTTTGAAAGAAATTGCTTCGTTATTGACATACTGTGACACATATCAACATATCTTGGTTGAAAATGCATAATGGAAAACACTATGTCGATGACTCCAATGTGGCTAATATCCAAAAATGTTGGGAAAGAAATGATGATATAAAAATTCTTTGGTTCAGGTATGGTAAACTAGTTCAGTATATATATCAGTAACTTACCAGACAATAGTTTTGACACTTCATAATCATTTTAAGCACTACAATATACAATTTATTTTGGGTTGTATTTGTCTTTTATGGGAAATGCGACAAACAATACAATACAATATTAAAGTTACACAACGTTTTATTTATTGCTAACAGGACAGAATCTAAAACTTATGGATATGATTGGTAGAACATCTTGTAAACATGAATTGTATGGTGTTGTTTCTATGAAAAAATGCAATGGTGATATCCTTAACAGGGTAAGAAAGTGAAAGCTCCCACCATGCACCATGAATACCGAGGATATATATATATATGTCTGTGATATTCCATGATATCTCTCTTTGACATATTTGCATGTATAACTGCAGATGAATCATTTATACCCTTCTCTTACAATGCATTATATTGTTGGATGTAGTGTCAGTTGGTGCAACAACATATATGTCTTGCAGTTTTATTACTTTTTCAATAAGATCATGTGTCTGTAATCATAGATCTTTGTAATTTTCTAGTTAAAATTTAGAATTAATGATCAATTAAATTTTATCCACTTTTTAATGGAATCTGTCATATGCCTGTGTGCGTCTTCAAAAATCACACCTGATTTATATTCTGCTTTTAAATAGCCAAATTAATCATGGAAATGTTGATAGCATGTAGTACATTATATTGTTGGATGTATTGTCAGCTGGTGCAACAGCATTTATGTCTTGAATGTTTATCAATTCTTTAATAATATCGTGCGTCTGCATTGCTGTAGTAATTTTGCAATCATAGATCCTTGTAATTTTCTAATTAAAATTTAAAATCAATGATCAATTAAATTTAACCCACCCTTCAACAGTATCGATCTTAACCTTCTCACTGTTTTCACCCTGTGTCGTGCATAGTTCTCAAGAGATTCATTAATAATTTGTAAGTGTATTACCAATAAAGGAACCATGGCTGTCTGTTTCCCTTTATACTAGCATATAAGTTTGATTATTGCATGGGAATACAAATAAACAATATTGTATTTTCAAGTACCAATATAAAATTCTATTGTTAAACATAATTGTTAGTATTTTACCTTAATTTGGAGATTTTAAATAAAAACTCATATATATACTTAAGTTCGCACGACACGTTTCAAGAATACGCTTTCATCAGTTATGCCTATTGTCAAAAATACTGGAAAGCCAAATCAGTTAAAAGTCCTTTGGAGCAATAACGGCAAAGGGCATACATGTCAGAGCCAAATTCGGACAAAATTCATTAAATTCCTTTTATAAAATAAACTGTATATCAAATATAAGTAAAAATGTTCATGGTTGACTTGTGACATTCTCGTAAATATTCGCTTAAATTATAAAGGTGACATTTTATTTTGTATGATGAGAATGCTTTGGCTTAAAGGCGCTTAACGTCACTTTCAACAATATTTCATCGATATCATCACAGTCTGTTTTATTGACCGAGAAACGAGTGTCCCTACAGAAAGCCATCGACCTTCAGTGGATAACATAATAAACTTTATCACATGGTGTATTCACTAAATCCGGATACGAACAAATATTACACTCACAAATTCAAAAAAAATAATGATATTAACTCAACAGTCATATGATTTATGGTGTAAGAAAAGTCATTGTGTGAAATTTGTCCGGGCGGAAGAAAATTAATAGTAAAAGAAGTCTACTGACCATATAACATGTAGGACGATATAATCCTGTCACAATTTGTAACCTTTATTCTATTTAAGGTGGTACCATACACTTCAGGTAAAATTTGATCTGCTCGTTTAATTTTCTTATTTTTTTTTGGCAGTGTGTTTGAATATATCCACTGTAATAAATATCAAAATTTTAGCAAATTCCAACCAACAGACTCAGAGCTATAAATTCATTAGCTACATAGCAATTTTTCTCTCTGTGGTTTTTGATCACCGAGATGCTTGAAATCTGCATACAAACATCATATGATCAAAACGTTCAACTGATTTTAAAGAGTTACCTCCCTATAGTGTTAGGTACCACCTTAGATGGAAGAAATGTTTGCAGATAGCAAAGGTGTATTGAGAAGCCGTAGGTCGGAGAAGGACAGACAGTGCAATAGCCAAAAGTAAATAGTCAAAAAGACAATGATCTGAAAAAATAACAATACACAGAAAACAAAGGATTGAGCAAAATACCGGGGTCGAACTCAGGTGCTCCGGAAGGGTATATTAGATCCTGTCCCACTAGTGACACCTGTTGTTTTGCAGATATAGGACACGAGCATCGTGTGATATGGAAATCGTGTCGAATACCAATACACATTGTACATAGATTTATACAAAGGATATACATAAAACATGAACATCATGCAAAATAAATGAGAGCAAATATTTATTCCATCCGGCCTTTTATTACCATGACCATGATTGACGATGTGATCAGTCAATAATTAATGTATGACAATGATAAATCAGTCATTAGTATTCATAGCATTGCTGTTTTGTTTCAATATTCATGAATATTACTACATATACAATAATGTGACTCTCGAATGTTAGTTATTTTATAAAACAAAATTTAGGAGTCTTAAATAACAAGAAATATTATAATCTGTGGTTAACTTACTCCTGTTTAGTGAAATATCAAGTAGTGTTATTGTTCTTGCTTTCTATTTGATTTCATTTGGTTTTTATGGTGTTTAACACAACTTTAAAAAAATATTTCAGTTATATCGTAGCGGTAATTTTTATTGGTGGAGGAAACCGAAGTACCCGGCGAAAACCACCAATCATTAAGTCAGTGACAAACTTTATCACATAATGTTGTATCGAGTTCTCTTTCTATCTGTTTCTAAAGCTCATACAAATGTATTTTATATTTCCCGACAATTTACATACATTGTATATAAACATCATAAAAAAAGCCCGGGTGGCTCAATGAGTTAGGTCGCTGGATATAACAGCTCATGCAAGCCTATCAACAATACGGCGTGGGTTCGCGCTCGGCTTTGTAGATTACAAAAAAGGGTGCACTCGACTCGCAACCGCAAGTGATAAAGTTTACCAGTTGCTTGCCCATGGTCGGTGGTTCTCTCCGGGTACTCCGGCTTCCTCCACCACTAAAACTGGTCGCCATGATATAGCTGAAATATTGTTGAAAGTGGCGTTAAACACCAACAAAAAATAATCATAAAATAAAAACCATTACCTTGGTACATACACAAAGCACAGTTTTATATTTGTTTCGTTGTTGGTATTTTGTCCAATGAGAATTGTGATTTTATTTTATAAAACCATTACCTTGGTACATAGACAAAGCACAGTTTTATATTTGTTCGTTATTGTTATTTTGTCCAATGGGAATTGTGATTTTATTTTTCTGTTCTCTTTGATTTGAACGCAACAACAAACACATTGATGAAAGGAAATTCATCTTGATGCCATATATATTCATACTGGCAATCCTAATGAATACATACGTTTGTATTCAAAAGTTGAATTCACCATTGATGAAATGAAATTCATCTTGATGCCATATATAGTCATGCTGACAATCCTAATGAGTACATCAATTTGTATTCAAAGGTAGAATTCACCGACGAACAATTATTTTCTATTATTCATAAACTGTAATAGTGTTTTTTAAATTATATATCTACGTTTTAATTTTTTTTCTCAGTTGGTGACGAGAAGAAAAATGATACTGCCACTGTTACCCAGACAACGGTATCAACAACAACAACAATAACAACAACAAAGGGAGCTCCATGATGAGTCTGATGTGATCAACTTAATCTGTCTGGTATGATTTTATCTCTTAAACATAAAGTATAAAAACTAGAAAATACCAAAATGTATCAAAAAATAAAAAAAAGACAAAATTTAAGATTCATGTTTCATGCGTATCGTGCGTACTAAATTAACTCCCCTGGTGGACTATTAAGCCGCGAGGGTATCACCCTCCTAGTAGTTTGTGCTTCAGCACTGACTTTGTTTTAAGAATTGAATGCATTTTTTGTAGTTTTATTGGCGAGTAAAAGCGTGGACCGAAGCACATTTGTGCCTCGGTCCACGCTTTTACACGCCTATAAAACTACAAAAAATGCATTCAATTCGTATAATTACATCTAAATCACACCAAAATTTAATATAGTTGAATTTTTCGTAGTGAATTTTATTTGTTAGATTATTTGCTGTTGGAAATTACTACGCCATTGATTGTTTGCATCTGACATCGTCATGGAGTTACGTGCAAGTTCGGGTCTGAGTTTTATTGGGATGTAAAACATCTCTTTTATAATCATGTGACCACTTCATAACCAATCATAGTGTAAGATTTCAATGAAAAACGGAAGTAATGTAATTATTAAGATATACATGTACATAATCTGCAGGTTTCAACTAAATCCCACAAAGACTGGGAGTGATACCAGATATTCTGGAATGGTATTTTATTTTTGCTCCGTTTAAAAACGAAAACGAAATGGCTAAGATGTTTTTGTTTTGAGTAAGCAGGCTTTCAAGATAGTCCATTTGAATATTTATTTACGGCTTAAACTTGTATGTACACAGAGCAGTTAATTACTACTCATGCTTGTATCATGAAGAGTATGAAGATACCAAAGGGGTAATCAGAATCGTAAATCAAAGAAGGAACAGACAACACAATGATCAAAAGAAAAGGGATAAAAGGACAAACAACGATCTACAAAACATACACATAAAACTAAAGATTGAGTAACACGAACCCCACTAAAAAACAGTGGTGATCTCAGGTGTTCCGGAGTGTAAGCAGTTCCTGTTCCACTAGTGACACCCGTCGTGTTAATCTAGCTACAAATCCGGCGATAAGTCATGCATGAGGAAAGAAAGTCCATTGAGTATTTATTTTCGGCTTACAGTTGTATGCACCTAGTGCAGTTATTTACGACTTAAGCGTCTTGTATATTTTTCATCTTGATATCAAACAATCCCGATAGCTCTATAAATCACTTTTTATTGGTTGTACCTGGTAACACGTTAATTATTTTGGTGTATGAAGGACATCTGTTCAATCAATTTTGTCATCTTCTTTCTAGTGTTATTAGATAGTACAATATTAGATACAATTATAGTAATACGGTTATTATATCAAGTATATGAGTTTTCTATTGATTTTGCTACACTGTTATTCATGTGACACTGTTATTCATGTGACAATATATAAAACTGTTTCATTATTTGTTTGTTAATGTTTAGCATAGAACTATGGAAGCCGGATGTCGCCATTTTTGTGTTTTCGACTTTTTGTCGTTGACATGGGCAAAAAGGCAAAAAGTCGAAATATTGACGCGAGAATCCGAAAAAGCAAAGAAATGTTTAAAAACGCAAAATAGCGGAAAGTTGAAATTAATTACTAAATCGATAATACAATATACAGGGAAACTTATTAAAGGCCAGGTTTTGTGTTCGGAAAACATGAAAAATTAACAAAGATATCCTGGTTTTTGGTGCTGCTAATCTTTTTAGTTTTCTATTTAGTGTTGTTTTATTGTGTTCGTCATGTGTCCTGTGTCACCTATGTTGCCAGTGTCTTCGTCATGATGTCCTGTGTCACCTATGTTGCCAGTGTCTTCGTCATGATGTCCTCTGTCACCTATGTTGCCAGTGTCTTCGTCATGATGTCCTGTGTCACCTATGTTGCCAGTGTCTTCGTCATGATGTCCTGTGTCACCTATGTTGCCAGTGTCTCTGGATTGTCCATTCTTGATTTCTCTTCGAACGTTTATTTCTACAATGGGACTTTATTTAAATTTCGATTATAAAAGATTTCGATTTATTCAGGTGTTCAGGTTAGACATGTCTCACCTCTATTAAAGCAAACCTAATATATTTAGTATCATTATTTTTGTAGGTTATATAGTGTAACACCACACTACTAAAGACGATCTGGTCTAGTTATGGTGAGCGGAAGGATACACAATGGTAATAGATCTTAGTCTATTTTATGAGACGATTTATGACTGAAGGAACTATTGTCTATATATATTATATATATTATGCGTCAGACAAATAGCTAATCTATATTTCTACTCAATATATGTTATGTATAGAAGTTGTGTAAGTTAATGAATGTATGTAGGGTATTCATTATCATTATACAGGTGCGAAACCAAAAGGTACGACTTCTCAATCTATTACCTTGAGTTTCCAGTACCTATAATAATAATTAATTTCACATCAAAGTATTTAACTAACTTACATTATATATAGTTTTTATATGACCTGTCTGATATACTCGGAGGTTCATCTCATTATTGTCAATGAACATGCTGATTGTTTTACCTGTGATACACACATATTTCATTATAAAGTAATCCTTGTATAATTAAAAAATAGACCATTTGCACATTTCCTACATTGATTCTAAAATTATACGCTTTACATGAGTTATATCCCTTTCATTCGATGTTCAATGAAAATAACATATACTTTCCCCATACTCTAGCAAAAAACGTTAATGTTGTAACAACTTTCGAATTTTGGCTTTGCTATGAAATTATCCTCTAATTTTTTTACAAGGTTCAAACATGTACAAATTATACTCCAATTCGTTGTCCTTCCTATTGATCTTACTAGATCAGGTATCATTTTTGCCATTGGTAAGGGAAACAACTCGTATTGAAAATAACGTATATTTTCTTCATAATCTGGTCAAAGCTATAATGTTGTAACAACTTGAGAATTTTGAATTTTCCATTTAATTATCCTCTGATGTTTACAAGAGATCAATATCTTATACTTCTGGCATCAGTATGCGGAACGTAAACGTCTATTTCCGATCCTCCTAAATCCGGTACATCAGAAAATCGGCTGATTTATTTGGTCCCAGCCGTAGTCGGTTTTCAGAGGTTCCACTGTAGCAATTATGAGAAAATCATACTCAAATTCGTTGTCCTTTCTATTGATCTTTAGGGCTCAGTTGGCTCAATGAGTTAGGTCATTGGATCTAACAACTCATACAAGCCTATCACCAATACGGCGTGGGTTCGCACCCGGCTTTGTAAATTACAAAAAAGGTGCACTCGACTCTAAGCCGCAAGTGATAAAGTTTACCAGTTATTTGCCCATGGTCGGTGGTTCTCTCCAGATACTCTGGCTTCTTCCACCACTAAAAACTGGTCGCCATGATATAGCTGAAATATTGCTGAAAGTGGCGTAAAACACCAAAAAAAAAAATTCAAATTCAAATTCTATTGATCTTACTAGACAAGGTATCATTTTGCCAGCCAGTGGTAAGGGAACTAACTCGTACAAAAGTGAAAAAACAGAAATTATTGAATATTCAATATGGGAATGTGTAAAAGTCCTTTTAGTATTGTATAAGGAAAAATTACATCGACATTTAGATTTACCATGTAAGAAAGCGCTTAGAATATATAGTGTTAATGTTTCATTTTTTGGTTATTTCAATTTGTTTATGCTGGTATTTGTTTTTAATGTAAAATGTTGCTTAATGAAGTGGTCACGATGACTATAATATCCAAACCTTCCATTCATAGACATAGTATTAAAAATGTAGACATATAATTGAGTGTGTACAACGTGTTTCTGGAATAATCTCCATCAGGGATACGTTCATAGTGAAAAGAATGGAAATAACAATTATTTAAAAGTCTTTTGGAACAAGTAAACCAGCCATCTTAAAAAAGGATAGCCAAAATCGTCTAAGGCTACGTAAGCCTGACGGAGATATCTAAACGTGAACTATGTATGGACGTAAATAAACGTGAACTATGTATGGACGTAAATAAACGTGAACTATGTATGGACGTAAATAACCTTTCAACATATAAAATTAATGTGATGCCCGTATAAATAATATTATTACAATGTTTTCTTCAAATAAAAAGTTTATATGTATGAGGCTTAAAAACTTAAGGTTAGATAAAGTCGAGGTTCACCGACCATTTTCCCCAGTTTTGCACCGAATACACTTAAACTTTATATTTTAAGACATTACATTAATATTGTGTTTATCCTGCAGAAAAAAAATCACATTAAGTTTATATTTTGAATTAGATAATAAAATTATATAATTATCCCTTGATTGCCCCTTTTGATATTTCCTGTCAACAGGAAGTGATCTGAATTTACAACTAGTTTCCCAAAGTTCAGCAGGTCACATGTGACAGGGGCACTAGAAACGCTATGTTTCCGTCAGCGACTGTATGCAAAAAACTGTTTATCCAGTCAATACAATTGGCCTGCTTAAACAGAACAAGCACAGGATAATCTGATGTTCATCTTTAATTATATATATATGACTGTGTATTACTCTAATAGTTTATGCTTCTGTCTTGTACGGCGTTGAATAATTTAAGATACTCAATAATAAATTATTCAGACTGTGAACAATTTACAGCTACATTAAGCTCAATCTAGCTAATGATGAATTAGGATTTTAAATTCTTAAAGAATTTGATTTTAAAACAAATTATTGATTTTTTAAAAGTCTTCTTAATAACAGTGTGAAATAATCAATAATTTAGTAATTTTCAAAGAAAACAGATCTGTATTAACGGGTTCCACTAAGAATAAGAAAAAAAAACCTCCATAACAATTAAGAAAAACAAAGATATATATCTTAGTGCGCACGACGCGATTTATGAAATAAATCATGGAAGCCAGAATGTGTTGGGAGTTTTAACATGGATTGGCGGATATGAGTATTTTATCCCGAGCCAGAAGCGAGGGATAAAATTTACTAATATCCGCCAATCCATGTTAAAACTCAAAGCACATTATGGCTTCCATCATTTATTTCGATTCTGGTATGTCTAAGAGTACAAATACGGTAGTATACTTTGATTGGAAGACGGTAATTTATACATACGCTTGCGGAAAATGTCGCACACAATTTATGTAACTCGAATGTAATATCGGCATTATTCGGGTCACAATTTATGTTGCCAATGGAAACGTCAGTCACATTCATCGGCGCATGTGCTAATGAGATAATACGAGAAATAATTCTGTTTTTTTTAACAAAGGGAATGAGTGAGGTCATGTTAGAATCTGGAATAATCTTCATCCGGTAAATTCATGGTCAAAATCTGCGACGGTTACCTATGCCTTACGGATCGTTAAGCTTAACGCCGCTTTTAAAATATCATTTCAATGATATCCTGGCAGTGCCAGTGGCATTGGTCGAGAAAGCCGGACTATCGAAGACATTTACGGATTGCGGTATGTCACTGACAAGTTAGGATATAAAGTTTGTATCGAGTATACCTCGCCACGTACGGGAATCGAACTAGCAACGTTAATAATTGTTATTAAATGATAAGGAATTTTGCTTTTTTCTGATTGGCCTAAACAGCATTTTCTCAACTCTACCTCAGAGTGAGTACACCTCGCGTGCAGTGACTACACCTCACTTAATGTATATTCAGGCTTGCCCCCCGACCAACCAAAGCCAAGGTTTCAAGTTGTGTTGACCAATCAAATTGCGTCTATAACTCATTCATAAAATTTCAAAATTTTCAAAAAATTTCAGTATTATAAAATACATTTTTTTTAAAGTTCAAAATTTTCAAAATTTCAAAAAAAATTTAAGCATTTAAAAAAAATTCAAAATTTTCATAAAATTTCAAAATTTTAATATTTAAATAATAATAATGAAAAATGATAAAACAATTATTAAGTTTAAAAAATTCCTTATTATTTAATAAAACCGTTATTGACTTTTAATTTCAGTCTACTCATGACTATACGGACCTGTTCAATGATTGATTAACCTCGGCCGTTGGATCAATCATTGACCAGGTCCGTATAGTCATGAGTAGACCTCATTCAAAGTCAATAATTATATAATAGGCGCTGAATGCATAAATGAATACATATCAAATATAACTACCATACGATCATGACTACAATGGCCCTGTAAGCTTCTGCATGATATAACTAATAACCAAAATGAATGCAACTAATAAGTATGTAGCTGAATTGTGAGTGAAGTGTCATAGAAATACAGCTTTGTGTTACTACCACTGGGTTGAGACCTCTATAATGGTGGTCTCTATACCCGTGGTCATCATCACCATATAAACCTTTTTTTTTAGAATGTAGCGCATTTGTGTTTACTAAATACGCAGTCATATGTATGACTACATAAACACTATTATTGAGGGTCGCAGCTCAAGTGTTATTGCTTTGAGACGCCTACCATATGGTAAATTCGTTTTAAATGTCCGCGTTCTCCCTCTGATTAGGCCTGGTAGGAACGACTACAATTTGATGAATCCAACCTGAATCATTGAATCTCAACCGGGATTAAAAAGACAAAATCAGAGAAACTAATAGTGTATGATGTTGGATAAAAATCAACTAAATAATTATAAATCGCCCACGGCCTAAACATGTAACCCCTTGCAAAGCTTTGTGTTATTAGGAACAACCATTAACTGAAATAATTAATACCCATTGCTGTAGTCAATGTAATTGTCTCTATTGAAGGTCATCGCATGCAAAGGAGATCAAACAGTTCACTTTTCTGTATAATATAATGCTAATTTTCCTATTTTCAACAATGTTCCAATAATTTATCTTATAATTAACATATAGTTGACATAGTTTTACCTACATTTATTTACGCATGGCATTCCCTCAACAACAAAAGAATATGATTTCAGTCCAATCATTTTCAAAAATCATATACTTTAAGAAATAATCAAAAGATTCATATAAAAATTTGCCATACCATTAGTACACATATTGTGATTGTTAAAAATTGATATGATATAAAATAATGGTTCGTAAAAGATATATAGAAAAATGGCAGTTTTGAATGTCGAGATAGACAATATCAAATATCACATTGTTATCCATACGAAACAAAGCGCATGAAAACCATTCTACATATAGACAAATTCTCGTAAATTGTAGAAATGGATATTTTTCATTGAAAACAAGCATGATAAATGTTGCAATGTATTTACTGCTTTCTATGTAATAATATTACAACGAAACTTCTCTATACCATTGTAATTTATGGTTTATTTGAGAATAATGATTATTGTCTTGTTACTGAACTGGAATAATTCAGATCCATAGTTTGTGTCAAATTGACAAATTTGTTTTAGACGCAAAGTCCAAAGGTCAGATGAGAACATTTGCATGAGATATATTGACGAACTAATTTGTAATGTTCTTTTCAACAATGTTTTATGTCTCACAGTCTGTATTTTAACTTAGGATTAGTGTTAGTGACTTGCTGTAGGTCTGTTGTTTTCTCTGGGTACTCCGGTTTCCTCCACCAATAAAACTGACCACCACGATATAACTTAAATATTGTTGAAAGTGACGTTAAACACCATAACCTTTTCTTAGCCTAACCCCAAAAGATAAGGAAGTACATTTTTTTTTATTTATCTAAAACCAGTACATGAATTATGTATTACCAGGACAATTGGTTTCTTTGTATTATGTAACCTGGTTCTCATTGTTTGCCTTTAATTTTCAAGCCTTTCGTGTACCACGACATCAGCCTTATAAATCATGTAATTAACACCGTATGAAGTGTAATCAATGATTTATTGTGTCTGTTGTATGTAGCAAAAGCTATATTTCTTACAGTTGTTAATTATTTAATATGATGCTACAGTGCTGACATTTTAATTTGTTGTTAGCTTAAATATACAGTCAAGCTTGCCGTAAAGGGCACCTCTGTATAGCGAATCACTGTCTATAAAGGGCAGTCTCATTTGACCCATTAATGAATAGTACATACAATTTTAACACCATGAATATAACCCAACGTATATATGTAATTATGTGTTTAATTATGAGTGAACTAATATTGTTTTTTAATTATGATGTTTTACATGTAATTGGTTTTTTTTAATCTGTCAGATATTATGTCGCCTTATAAAATATAATGTTGTTGCTATTTTAACAGAATACTCCATTTGTTTTGTATTTTGTATTTTATTATTAAAGAAATGAGATATACTTATATCACTGTCTATTTTCTTTTTTTAAATGTCGTTAATAAACGTTAGAGAATACCGAAGAAACATAGATTCTCCTTCAGTTGCCCGTAGGTTACGATATTTCTCCACTCAAGAGCAGGCGAGTGGTTAAAATTTTAAATTTAACTCTCGACAGTGGAGAAATATCTTAACCCACATGGGCAACTGAAAGATAATTTGTTTCTCCCATTATTTAAAACGAACTTTATTTAAAAATTTGAAATTAATGCGGGGAAAGGCACGAGACATTTTAATCCTCTAGAGGATTACAAATTTTACCACCACTGGTTCAGCGGGGTTAAAACGCCGTAATAATGGGAGAAAGGACAATCCAGAGAAACTGGCAACATAGGGTACACAAGAGGAAGAAATACAAACCAAAAACACAACACAATATGCGTTGGACACCACTATACGCAAACAAACACAATTGACGTAAATAAGACATTCGTCCTCCTACAAGTCAATCACCTTTTATTCTATCTATGAATTGTAATTTGTACCTTTAATCTCGAACTTTGACATTATGATATCATTTTTCATAACAATACTGCTTAGAACAACTGTCTTTAATGATGACAACACCATACGTGTTGCTCAAGCTTTAGATTTTAGTGGGGTTCGTGTTGCTGAAGCTTTAGTTTTTAGTGGGGTTCGTGTTGCTGAAGCTTTAGTTTTTAGTGGGGTTCGTGTTGCTGAAGCTTTAGTTTTTAGTGGGGTTCGTGTTGCTGAAGCTTTAGTTTTTAGTGGGGTTCGTGTTGCT
>MJUT01010766.1:41023-61201 GCA_002080005.1 Gigantidas platifrons | reverse complement strand
GGGGGGGGACATAGGACACTAGTATGTCTTACACGCACACCAGTACTATCATTTTATCGCGTGTTGTCCGTTATTAAATTGCTACAGCACTGCTCATTGAACGTTAGACAACAATAACCATTATACCATTCATTCAATTCAATACAAATCAGTCCAGTCTGTGTAATATATACTTTAATTAGATGTTAACACGACAAGGCAAGCTGTATAAGCCTTGGTCTATAAGGCAAATACCACATTCTATACCGTGATATTGTTTTTAACATACAACTCTCTGGACTTGTATAAAAAGAGTTTGAAGATACCAAATGGGTATTCAGAAGCTACACTTCGGGATAGAAACTGGGATATTCTCTACAGCAGGGGTAATCAACATTTTATCTTTGACCAATCAGAGACAGTGGTTTAAGGTGTTACAGGTCAAAGCATTATCAACAAACGCATAAACATGATTAACCAAATGGACAAGATACAACTTGATTGACATCATGTACAATTAGGTAATATATGACAACAATTGTATACAGCAAGATTTATGCAACTTTTATCTCTGAAAAATATCACGTTTAAGGTCTTATTGCCCACAAACACATTTAAATTATTTAAATTTCCAATCTTTCAATTCTGAGGGTACTTGATCAAGGGTATTCCAGACACACGTCATGTGCATTATATTAACAGTGTATACAATACAATAAAGAAATATATTAGAAATGTTGTATTCTACAATGTATAAAAACAACTAGTTGTACGGTATGCCATGACCTGTCCTTTGTGAATGATATTGTAGCGGGTTATGAGGTCAATAAAAAAACTCTACTACATTGTATAATCCAGTAATTAATCCCCATAAAACCCTCTGGCTTGATCGCAAGTTATTGGTAGTTTGCTTTGTGGTAAATTAAAACTGCCAGCTCTGTATTTAGATTACCCTATAAATATATGACCAACAGAAGACATATCGACATGATTGCAGATGCGCATAGCAATAAAAGTCAGTAATCAAAATATTCACCCTATGACAAACTGACAGTTGGGACAAATGGTATATATGTATTGGTACGTATTGGGATCAACATAGCAAGATTGGTAATGTTTCATATTTTGATCTTTGCACATTCAGAAAATATATAACAATTTTGTCTGTCTATAGTTAATTAAAATGTTTTGTAAACCATTGTTTTGTCATTTTGTCCTTTTATTTCCGCCATTGTACTGTCTGTTTTTCATTGATTTACGGTTTCTGATTATATGTTTCGTGTCCTCACACTTTTCTTATTTTTTTTGTTGAAAAAATAATATTAAAATATATTTATTTGCTGATATTTATCTAATTTAATTTCATGAAGTCACATCTTATGAATTACTCAAAAAAGATTTTAGTAATGTCAATCATTATATGTAATATTTTAGAATTATATGTATTTATAATGCTATGGGAACATCAACACTCAGAATAAAGATATAATTGGCTCGTACTTGCCATTAAAATCCCAATGGATGGCGTTTGACCAACATTTTATTCTGTCTTCTAAGTTAGTAGTCAGTAATTACGAGTATTCACTGATTTCGCTATTGTACTGGACATGTTTATGTTCTTCGTCATTTTTGTGATTGTTTATGTTGTTCGTCATTTTTGTGATTGTTTATGTTTTTTGTGAGTGGACATTAATCTATGCATGTTTATTTTTTTGTCTGCATTGTAGTTGGAGATTTGATTATCAGTTATATGACGGTAAAGTTAACATTCCATTATCACATATTTTATTGAAATAACGCCGAATTTGCATGTATAATACAAGCATAATTTGCGGCGTGTTATTTGCCTCCGGAGCAATAACATTTTACGAGGGAAATAACATGTTATCTGCCCTCTTGTGAAGGGCAATAACGTGTTATCTGCCCTGGCAAAATATGTGATAAATAGATTAATGCATGGCCTTTTTCATATTGCCCTTGTTATCAGCCCTCGACTGTTGTAGTTCCTATTGACTGGTTTAACCCCGCTACCTGGATATCCATCGCCATATGTCATGTTTCGTTCCTTTTCAATGGTTTGAGGTGAGTTGTAGTTGTTCGTTTTGTTGAGTGGCGAAATTGTTGAACTTTCTTTTATTGGCTAAGTATAAAACCTGACTGACCTACAGCATAATGTACATTTTTCAAAATACACAAAGATAGAAGACCCTTTTCATTGCTGACATCTTTAATAGTAAATGAGTACGATCTATTTCCAAGGAGATAATAAATAACCCACATTAATAGTATTTCCCTTTGGGAACGCGAAAGGAATATAGCTGTGTTAAATCAAAATGGGATTGTGTGTTATAAAATCACAACTAACTACTGGTCTGGCATTACTAAACACTTCTTAATGCTAAATTCGATAAGACAAACAAAAACACTTGTGAGATAGGTCTAAATTGTATTAGTGTCACCTTTATAATGGAATAGTTCAAAATCGTTCTTAAATTCAATGAAATATTATATATCTTTGTAGTTCTTACATATGTTCTTCCTCGTGAAATTTCAAGTAAATGGATTTCCTATATTATCATGGTTGTTAATAAAGCCGTACATATGTAATTTAGTGCACACGACGCTGATAGTTCTAATATGGAATAACAACATTCCTGTTTTTACAGCTACTTAATAATTTACGTTGATAATGTTACTGTTACCTAAAGCATCATGTTGCATTCCTTCCACATCATACGTGGTGTAATGGTTAGTGTATTCGACTCGAGTGAGATATATCTTGAGTTTGAGCCCCGATTACGTTAAAAGAAACACTGTAAAATTGGTATTGATATCTCTTCGTACAGCATGCAGTTTTAAGGAGTCCGAAGAAAGAGTGGTTAGTAAATAATGGAAATAACAAAATTACCGAACACCGAGCAATCTTTCACAGGGAAAGTCAAAACTCAACAAACGGACAAAATCAGTCAACAACCGGAAAACTGGGAAAACCGCAATGGCCCTGACTTGGTACAGGCATTAGCTCAAAATCAAGATAATATAACCGAGTGGTACGACATGACTACCCGTAGACTGTTGTTTCAGTGTACCAGCACAATAAAAATATGCTTAAGAATGTTGGACTAGTGCAAAATAAACATTATCATTTTCATATCCTAATATAGCACGTTCTCGACATGATATAGCTGAATAAATGTTCAATTAGCGTTAAACACCAATCACTCACTTGTATCCTGTGGAACAATTAGAAATGCATCATTAAGTTAACAAGGAATGATACAGCTGAAATACTGCTAAAGTTGGATTTAACACCAATCAATCAATGCAGGAATAACAGTTACATTTAAGAGATGTTGACACTAAATATGCATTGTACAATCAAGGTATAACTTATCCAGAACGGATGGACCTGCCATTGTAAGAAATTGAAAAGTTGCACATTAGGTAATAGACATGACCATTAATTACAACAAGCACGAATAAGTTTCCTTTAGAACAAAAGGTAATTGAGAAACTTAAGTATAAATCTAGTACTAAAGGAACGGTCATTCAACTTTTAGGGGGATGGGAGACCAATTTTTTTTCTGAAACAACTGTCGGCAAGTTCTATGGAAAAAAATGGATAGACATGAAAGACTAATATAACCTGTTAATTTTCAACGAAAAGTTTTGGGAAAATTTTATGAAATATATTTCATGTCCAAAATATTACTAATCTGATGTTTTTGTGTGTGAAAAAAAAAACAATTCTGGGCTTTGTCCCGAACATACTTCAGTCATAAACAGAAATACGACGGGCTTAAATATGTTAGTGGTACTCAAATCCACTGGTCACAATTATTATATGCACAAAATATATATCACCAGAATAATTAGAGTGGCCGGGTGGCTCAATGAGTTAGGTAGTTGGATTACCTAACAACCCATACAAGCCTATCACCAATATGGTGTGGGTTCGCACCCGTTTTGTAAATTACAAAAAAGGGTGAACTCGACTCGAACCGCAAGTGATAAAGGTTACCAGTTGCTTGCCCATGGTTGGTGGTTCTCTACGAGTACTCCGGCTTCTTTCACCATTAAATCTGGTCGCCATGATCTAACTAAAATATTGCCGAAAGTGGCGTTAAGCACAATAAATCAAATCAAATCCAGAATAATTAAATATTATGGCCAAGTTGTTACATGAAGGGACCAACCATTGAACGTTTTGGAGGATATGTATTTCTCCCGAGCCAGAAATCTTATTAACACCCAACAAATCCTATTATTTATCACAGCCGACAATACAACACTGAGCCCTATAGATGGGAAGGGTGTTACACATTATTGAGTAACTGGGATAATAAGCCAGGAGTTAGTAAAATGCACAGCTGGTCCACAGACTAATATAGATCTGCTATGTCTATTAACTGTTTAGTTTATAATGGTATTACTAACACTGCAGACAGGTCTGAAACAAAATGATGGTATTTCAAAAATTTACAGAAATTAAATATAAAACGTGACGTGTAAGACATTAATATATCATTTACATCAGACAACAATTATCTTTATATTCAACTTATGTTTGTGTATTACGGGTACCGATTTGGCCTCGTTTTTTTCCTTTGTTTTGTTTGTTTGTTTGTTTTTGTTTTTGTTTTTTTAATGTGTTTTTTTTTCTGTATTTTTTTTTCATTTCATTTTAGTTTATTTTAATTCGATAATCTTACTGCGGAAGTTTTAAATTTACAGTGGATTGGGAAAGTCCAGCAGGTGCTTGTTATCCGCAAGTTCTAATATATTAATAACGTGTTAACGGATAAAGTTAAAATATGCGAGGAGAACAAAAACAATTGTCCGAACAATAAGGTGACGTCAGAGAAACTCGGATTCAACAATTTGTTTAAAATTTGTTACTTCCAAATATGATACATTGTATTAATACGATTAAAATAATGGCTTAAAATTAACTTGGTCCCTATATGTCTTGCCATATTGATTATATAATACATGAATACGAATTTACCAATTTCAATATTCCTCGACGTTTTGACGAGTAATAAATAGAATGTTTGATATCTCTTGCGATGTCATATAATATGATATATAATGGTTTTTCTATGCATGTCAATCTTAATATGATTAATAATTTATTTTTTATTTTTTCAATTTTCACTTTGGATTATGAAATCTCGATATTTTGATGGATGAAATATACCTATGACGTCATCGTATGACGTAGTAGATAGTAGGTGGTCGAATATATCTCAAAAACAAATTCAATTTTTTGTGCTTTTAGTGAAACATCATGAAACATAAGGGATATATAATGACGATGGCCATGGCTTCATTTACGCAGAGGAGCGGAGATGAAAATATCCATCACATTCACCGATCTACAGGGATGTCTAGATAGGATGCATATATCATCAATTTTGTCATTACAACCACATGTTGTTGCAGTCCCTAATTATCGTATACAGTTTGTAGATCATTGTGTATTACTTTGTGTTTTTTCTCGCCGTCATTGTACTGTCTGTTGTGAGTCCGTACCCGATACAGCATTATGTGATGAAGTTTATCAGTGACTTTTGACAGGTCAGTGGTTTCCTCTAGGCACTTTCAGTTATATCGTGGCGGTAAGTTTTATTGATCACTGACACACTTTATCACATAATGTTGCATCGAGTACACTTCGCCTGAACAGGATTCTAACTCACAATGTTAGTGGTGATAGGCACGGATTGCATAGGTAGTTATAAATCCAACTACCATATGACCACGACGACCCCTTACTGGTATTCAGAGATCCTTCTAATCATCCACATTTTTAAGATAGAAGTGGAAGGTCTTTCTCACTGATCTCTTAGATACCAAACTATAACGATATATTTCCTAAGAAAGAAAAAAAAAACCACTTTAATATTATATACCATTGGAGTGTGAATGGTATATTGTTATGTCCAATCGAAATGGGCATTATTCTTTTATCAAATCACAACTAACTACTGGTCTGGCATTATTCTTTTATCAAATCACAACTAACTACTGGTCTGGCATTATTCAACACTTCTTAATGCTAAATTCGATAAGAAAAACGAAAAACACTTTTGTGATAGTTCTAAACTGTATTAACTGTCCACTTTATAATGGAATAGTTCAAAATCGGTCTTAAATTTAATAAGACGTGTATATTATTATAGTTATTACAGATTTCTTTCCTCGTGTAATTTTCAGTAAATGGATTTCACATTATAACCTTGGTTGTTATTCTAACATGACCTCAATATTTCCCTTTGTAAAAAAAAAAAAACAGAATTATTTTTTGATATTATCTCATTAGCACATGCGTCGATGAATGTGACTGATGTTTCCATTGGCAGCATAAATTGTGACCCGAATAATGCCGATAGAGGGCGCAGTATTATTCGAAGTACATAAATTGTGTGCGACATTTTCCGCAAGTGTATGTATAAATTGCCGTCTTCCAATCAAAGTATACTACAAGTATTTGTACTCTTCGATATATCAGAATCGAAATAAATCATGGAAGCCAGAATGTGTTTTGAGTTTTAACATAGATTGGCGGATATTAGTAAATTTTATCCCTCGCTTCTGGATCGGGATAAAATACTAATATCCGCCAATCCATGTTAAAACTCCCAACACAGTCTGGCTTCCATGATTTATTTCTTAAATAAAGACTCAGATATGTAATTTAGTGCACACGACGCTAATAGTTCTAATATGGAACAACAACATTCCTGTTATTACATATTGATAATGTCCGTTGATTCTGTTACTGGTACTTACAACATCATGTTGCATTCCTTCTACCACATCTGTAGTGTAATGGTTAGTGTACTCGACTTTGAGCCGCGATCACGTCAAACCAAAGACTATGAAATTGGTATTTACTACCATGCAGCATTAATAAGTAAGAACAAAGAGTGGTATAGCTCAGAATCATGATAATATATCCGAGATGTACGACATGACCAGCAGTAGACTGTTGTTTCAGTGAGCTAAAACTATACAGATATATCTAAGCATGTTGGCATAGTACAATGCTAACATCATCATCTTCATGTCCAAATGTAACCTTTTCTCGACATGATACAGCTGCAGAAATGCTCATTTGTCGTAAAGAAATAAGTACTCCCTTGAATCTTGTGCAACAATTAGAAATACATAAATAGGTTAACATATTGCGGGAATAACAACGCCTCGATATAGCTGAAATACTGGTTAAGTTGGCTTTAACACCAATCAATCGATTCAGGAATAACAGTAACATTTATAAGATGTTGACTCTAAATATGCATTATACAATCAATCCATAATTGGCTTAGTACATAGCAAACATCATTATCATATCCAAATGTAACTTTGTCTCTCGACAGGACATGGTTGAAGAAATGCTCATCTGGTGTAAGACAACAGCCTATTCTGGCTTTCTTCTTTAAATCTTTTGGCCTTATTGCCCAAAGACTTAAATTATTTGGCTTTTCAATCTTTCGGCTTTGAAAATACCTGATAAAGGGAATTCCAGAAACACGTCGTGTGCACTAATTTTGATATCTACTTTTGTATTGTACCCATGGCAACAATTAGAAATACATTATTAAGTTATTGAAGGAATGATAACGCCATGATACAGCTGAAATATTGTTAAAGTTGCCTTTTACACCAAGCAATCAATGCAGGAATAACAGTTACATTTAAGAGATGTTGACACTAAATATGCATTGTACAATCAAGGTATAACTTATCCAGAACGGATGGACCTGCCATTGTCTTATCCAGAACGGATGGACCTGCCATTGTAAGAAATTGGAAAGTTACACTGTAGTAATAAACATCATCATTAATTACAACAAGCACGAATAAGTTTCCTTTAGAACACAAAGATAACTGAGAAACTTAAGTATAAATCTAGCACTAAAGGAACTGTCATTGAACTTTTAAAGGGGGAGACTATGGTCTTCATTCTGAACAAAAATCTGTCGCCTAATTCTATGGAAAAATAGATGGACATGAAAGATGGAAAAAATACTTATCTGACCTGGCAATATTCAACGAAAATGTTTGGAAAATTTAATGTCCAAAATATTACTAATATGATTTATTTTTTGTTTGAAAAAACAATTCTGACTCTGTCCTGACCAGTCAAAACAGAAATACAAAGGGGTTAAATATGTAGGCGGTACACAAATCCACTCGTCACAAGAAGAGTTTGGAGATACCAAAGGGGTAATCAGAATCCGTAATTCGAAGGACAGACAACACAATGACAAAATCAATGATTTACAAAACATACTCATAAATTTAAAGATTGAGTAAGTGCCAAACAATTATTATAAAACAAAATAAATATCACCAGAATAATTCAATACTATGGTCAGTTTGCTACATGAAGGGACCAACCATTGAACTACACCCCCGATTAACCGTTCGTGTTACTCGATATTTAGTTTGTGTATGTTTTGTAGATCGTTGTTTGTACTTTTTTTCCTTTGGTCATTGTGTTGTCTGTTCTTCTTCGATATAGGGATTCTGATTGCCCCTTTGGTATCCTTTGGCCATTGTGTTGTCTGTTCTTCTTCGATATACAGATTCTGGTATCATCAAACTCTTCTTAAGAGGCTATGTATTTTGCCCGAGCCAGAAAGTTTATTAACACACAAAACATCCGATTATTTATCACAACCGACAATGCAACAGCCCTGTAGATGAGGAGGTGTTACAAATTATCGAGTAACTGAGATAATAAAAGCAGCCAGAAATTAGCCATTATTTATATGATCAAGTTATCTATAGAATGCACAGCTGGTACACGGACTAATATAGTTATCTCTGATGTTTATTAATTGTTGGTTCCCAATGGTATCACCGACACTGCAGACAAGATCTCGGTTCTGGTCTGAAATGAAAGGATATTATTTCAAACACATTCACAGAAATTAAATATAATGCAATGTGTTAACATCAAATATAGCATTTACATCAGACAACAAAATGTTTTATGCCCTGCAAAAGTCGAACGATTTGTCTTATTTATAGAATATTTTGTATTTATTTTAATTCGACACATATATAAGTTTTGAAATTGCAATAGACTTAAAAAGTCCAGCAGGTGTTCGATTCCCATAAGTACCAAAATTTGAATAACATGTTGCGGATTATTATTACCTCGTTAGTATCTTCATACTCTTCTTAATGTTAAAATAGTCAAACAAAATAAAGATTATGCGAGGACAAAGGAAACACTGCGAAAAATAATGTAAACGATTTGATGATGATTGGATTTTTGGTGTTTAACGCCACTTTCAGCAATATTTCAGCTATTTCAAGGCCACAGTTTTAGTGGTGGAAGAAGCCGGAGTACCCGAAGAGAACCACCGACCATGGGCAAGCAACTGGTAAACTTTGTTGCTTGCGGCTGCGAGTCGAGTGCACCTTTTTTGTAATTTACAAAGCTGCACGCGAAACCACACCGTATTGGTGATAGGCTTGTATGAGTTGTTAGGTAATCCAACTACCTAACTCATTTAGCCACAAGGACCCTCTAATCATGTAACGTCAGAGAAATGTATTAATCTATATTCCACAATGGGTTATAATTCGTTGCATCCAAATATGTTACACTGTATTAATTTGATTAAAATAATAATGGATTTGGATGGCTTTGTTCCCTATATTTCTAGACATATCGATTTTATAGTATATTAATAAGAATTTACAAATTTCAATATTTTTCGACGTTTTGTCTATTAATGAATAGGACGTTTGATATCTCCAGTGATGTCATATATTCCATTTTTCTATACATGTGTCAATCTTAATATGATTTAATAATAGTTTTTTGACATTCAATTCCCACATTTTAATGGAATAACTATGAATGTGACGTCATTGTATTACGTAATAGATAATAAGTGCCTGAATATATCGCAAAAACACATTCTATTTTTTTTGGTGCTTTTTTAATTCATTGCTATGAATTATGCCTTTATTGTCAATTTGATTCATGTGTATTATGACAATTATTGAGAATTAAACTGAAGAAGGTATGTGAACATAAAGACTCATTATACATGTTTTAAATCATTTGTTTGGGGCTGATTGAAATGTCTCAAAGGATATTTCAAATATTTTGTAAAGATATGAATGACTATTGATTGCTAGTTGTAAAATATTCAGTGTAAGTTATTTTATGCATCTTCAGGACAAGAAAAATGACAACAATATATAAAAACCATACAAATATTAGGGGGAAAGGGACAACCAGGGACAATGACCTTTAATTTCCGATGTCCAAAGTCTAGTCTTTTGCAGCGTTTAGTTTAAGCATATTTTATTTGCCAATTAAATAGACAAAATGGATTAGACACAAGTTAAACAAACTTATGAAGTCTTCTCCATATTACAATTGTTACATTAAAGAAGTTCATAAAAGGCATGCATTACTATATATAACACTAAAATAACGAATCGATGATAAATATTCACAGACAGAAGGAAAAATAAAATTAAGATGGATTCATATGATGTGTATGTTCGCTCAATTCAATTCCAGTTTAACGATAAGGAATCTTTTTAAACATTTAATATAATCAAAAACATGTTTAAATATAATACAGTTTTGTTCATAAGTTAAATTGACACTGCCACATGTCAGAAATTTGATATCTAGAGTATATCAGGTTGTAAACCTGTTGATATTATCTATCAATGTAGTTCTGGCTTGTAAGTATATTGGAATATCTAAAAAGAAATGTTTTATATTTTCAAGGGCAGCACCACATCGACAAGATGGGTCAGATACAATTCCAATTCGAAATAAATCATAATTCAAAAACGATGCTTAACTTCTTAGCTGGGTTAAGATAATATTCAATTTCCGACGACCATAAAGATAATGTTTACTGCTCATGATGCTTATCTGGGAAAACCTTCATCAGATAGTTAAATGATTGGAAAGGCAAATAAAGTTGAAAATCTTTGGGCACGAATAGATCAAAAGGCATAAACAGGATCGTCAAAATCAGCTGGTGTAGCTGAGTTGTTTTGTTTGTGTTATCCAAAATTTTGCTATTTTACTAATTTGTTTTCTGTTTCGTTTCAATTATGCAGTTTTGTGATTAGAATTCTTGTATATTTTCTCATGTCATACATTTTATTTTTGTGTCCTATCTTTACCTAACAATGCACTGCTCGCTCGGGACCATCGCTACTCAGATGAATGAACGTTTAATGGAGATCAATTTCATATAATTATTGTATTGATATTAAACATGTCAATACAATGTAGCGAATTCATTAGTATATATATTATATGCATGTAGCATAATAAATGAAATTATCATGACTCTAGTGTCACAAACAGTACGATTTGTGTTCCCAAGAGAAAATGTCAATAACAGAGTTGATTAAATAGATTGTTTGCTCAACAAAAAAAGAACATGTTGTATATTTGTGTAATGTAATGTATATAGCATAAAACCACATTGATCTATTCGCTAAAACAGATGAAACATTGGTATTATCCCGTATCCTCCTTTAAGTGTAGAAATTAAGCCACTTTAAACAATGTTTTAATTATATACTGGAGGTAAGTTTGAGCGGAGGAGGAATCCGGAAAAGTTTGAAGATAGCAAAGAGGTACCCAGAAGCCGTAAACCCAAGAACAGACAATAAAATGGGAAAAGAACAAAAGGGCAAGGTATAAACATTGAACTACACAACACAACACTACACAGAAAATGACTGAGGAACACGAACCCCGCTCAAAACCTTGAGTTATCTCAGGTGCTCCGGACGGGTAGGCGGTTTCTGTTCCATTAGTGTCAGGAATGAGAACCGAATTGTGATTACGACAAACGGAATATATTCGTGGTCCTTTGTGACGATCTTAATATCAACAAATATTTTGGTATGATTGTACTTCATAACGATTATTGCTCAGTGACGTAGTAATACGTTCTCTAAAACATGAGCCATCGATGTTATGTAATATTCACTTGTAATGAGATATGTGTCTGCAATTCTATAACAACTAACAATTGAATGTCTTGCTTCAGGGCAAAAAGATCAAAATCAATTTAACAAATCATTTCTGGAATTTTAATTAATTTTTTTTCCGATAGTACAACCGGTGAATCTCTCAGTTTATTGTGACGTTTTGTGTAATACAAGCTTTTGAAACGTATCTTTTCGTTTCCTTGTATTTCTGCATTGTCGGTGGTAACTTCCCTGTATTTTTGCATTGATGCCAAGTAAAGGAATTATATATTGCTGTGTAACGCCAAGTGAACAATTTGTCGGCTATGGCATATTTCTTGTATTGTAATTCACATAAAAAGTTTGTTAATAATCCAAAGATAATGAAAGGCGATCGTATCATTTATCGTATGGTAGTTTGGATTTATAACTACCTATGCAATTACATATCACTACTAAATGTGTGAGTTCATGGCGAGGTGTCCTTGACACAACATTATGTGATAAAGATTGTAAGTGACTTGCGGCAGGTAGGGGGTTTTCTCCGGCTATTGACCGTCGCAATATACCTGAATTATTGTTGATAGTGGCGCTAAACACCATAGCCTCACCCTAACGAACCAACCGTTTGTAATTACAAATCAGACAAAGCTTAAGTGAACATTTGGGGCATTCAAAATATATAAATATAACTGATCGAAAGGCTGTATTCCAACATATATTATCAAAATATAAATCATTTTATTTTTGTCAGTTGGTATCTAATTTGGCTTTCTAACGCCGATAAAATATAAAATAAAAAAAACCCCAAAAAACCCCCAAAAACCCAACCTTTTTAGATGAAAATGAATTAAGTAAGAGAATACTCTCCAACTTGTAAATTATTAGAAATGCTTAACTCGACACTGATGGGTCTCGGTAATAAGGTTTTAGTGTTATCCAGTACCTAACGCTTGCTATGACTATTTTTCTGATATAAATAACAGACAAAGTAATGGCTTCTAGGCTCTTTATTCTGCCATTATCAACAAAGTGAACAACCATCTTCCACCCGAATCAAAAGAACACAAAAAGACCACAACATGGGGCACGAACATCCAAAAAGACCACAACAAGGGGCACGAACATCCAAAAAGACCACAACATGGGGCACGAACATCCAAAAAGACAACAACAAGGGGCACGAACATCCAAAAAGACCACAACATGGGGCACGAACATCCAAAAATACCACAACATTGGGCACGAACATTCAAAAAGACCACAACATGGGGCACGAACTTCCACAAAGACCACAACATGGGGCACGAACATCCAAAAAGACCACAACATGGGGCACGAACTTCCACAAAGACCACAACATGGGGCACGAACATCCAAAAGGACCACAACATGGGGCACGAACATCCAAAAATACCACAACATGGGGCACGAACATCCAAAAAGACCACAACATGGGGCACGAACTTCCAAAAAGACCACAACATGGGGCACGTACATCCAGGTCCTGTTTTGGGACAGGAAAAACAACCAAAATTATACCGGAGTTAATGAGATCATAACCATCTCCTTCTGATGATTGGATCTCTAACAACAATGCAAACAAACAATGCATGCTAATAACAGAATGCAATGCTATAAATCAGTGATGTAATTACAGTGAAACCTGCCAATGGGGTCACCTCTATTAAACAGTCACCTGTATTAAAAGGTCATCTTATTGTTGTCCTGTCATGTGAATTGAACATCTTTTAAGAGGTCATCTGTCTTATGAGGCCTCTTAATCTTTGCCCCAAGTGTGTCCTCTTAATACAGGCTTGAAGATAATCTGGTATCATTTTATGATTATATCTAGACGTTATCATCAGATATAAAACCTAGACATTTATGTGCAGAAACATAAAATCTGATACTATAACCCAAAAATACTAGTTAATCACTAGTTTAACAAAGGCGATATTTAGCTTAGCTTAAACATATTTTATTTGTCAATTAAATAGATAAAATGGATTAGACACAAGTTAAACAAACTTATGAAGTCTTCTCCAAATTACACTTTGTTACATTAAAGAAGTACATAAAAGGCATGCAATTACTATATATAGCAATAATAACGGTATTCACAAACAGTGAGGAAGTCATGCCATTGAAATAGAAACATACATGAGGAAAACCTTGGTTTTATCCTCGAAGAGTAATAGTTCACCAGCTAAATTATCGACCTCCTACTAATGATAAAAACGTAGACATCGAATTTAGTCTGTCGTATTGAAATATTGTTGTTTCGAATCATTTCCATTCCGTCAAAATTTCGTTATTTTCGTCCGCCAGATCAAGTGATTTCGATGGAATGTAAAGCACTGAACTTACGGTGTCAATATACACAACAAAAAGTCCAATCGATATGTGCCGTTTTAACTTTCCATCCCCAACTTAAAAAAAATCTTAATATTTTCTGTAAAAGACAGATATCAATTAAATTATTTTATTTGTATCAAAGACTTCAATGCAGAGACAATTACTTCTTTAAAATTGAATTTCTTTTATTTCTTTATTTACTGCTGTCAGCATCATGAAAGGAAAACGACATGTCTTGATATATTTCTGTTATCACACAAACAGTGAGGTACCGAACACCAGTATTTATTCAGCCGTATCATTGGCGTCTCCATATTACAATTACTTATGAATGAATGAATGAATTTTATTCTCATACATCAAACACATATAGTTACAGAGAAGTAAATAATAATATACAACATATTAAATTTTGTACATGTGTGGAAAAA
Source organism: Gigantidas platifrons (assembly GCA_002080005.1). NCBI lineage: Eukaryota > Metazoa > Mollusca > Bivalvia > Mytilida > Modiolidae > Gigantidas > Gigantidas platifrons. The sequence continues at coordinate 46,448 of MJUT01010766.1, read as the reverse complement.
TTACAATAATCTACCGCATCTACGACTATAATATGCCGACGTTGTCGCAGTAATAGCGTATACACCGGAAGTCGTATGCCGAACATTTCAGACGTCAAGACACGAAAAAGACGGTACGTGGTCGGAATTGACATGATTCGAAACAACCGCATTGCCATAAGGGTTGAATCTGATTTTATGATGTCATTTTGTTTCCTTGTTGGATATATTTGTTGCATATTATGTTGATTTTATTTTGATTAAAGAGCAATTTGACATTGGAACAGAGAGTTTGTCATTAAATAAATAGGGGTTTAGGATTATGGTGTTTAACGCCACTTTCAACAATATTTCAGTTATGTTGTCAGTTTTTTTGGTGGAGAAAAAAAGGAGTACACCGAGAAAACCACCGACCTTTTGCAGGTTACTGACACTATAAATATGCATGGTGTATGCAGTAGGATCTGTACTAATACATAATAAAAATGAAGACGGGAATTTTTTGTAAGATTGATCATCAATTTTAGATTACCACAGATTTATTAGCTAAGGAAATAAACATGACATTTGTCATCTAGAATAGGAAAATTTGATTTGATTTGATTTTGGTGTTTAACGACACTTTTAGCAATATTTCAGCTATATCACGGCGGCCAGTTTTAGTGGTGGAAGAAGCCGGAGTACCCGGAGAGAACCACCGACCATGGGCAAGCAACTGGTAAACTTTATCACTTGCGGCTGCGAGTCGAGTGCACCCTTTTTCTAATTTACAAAGCCGGGCGCGAGCCCACGCCGTATTGGTGATAGGCTTGTATGAGTTGTTAGGTAATCAAACTACCTAACTCATTGAGCCACCCGGGCCCTATAGCTACCTAACTCATTGAGCCACCCGGGCCCTATAGCTACCTAACTCATTGAGCCACCCGGGGCCCTAGAACAATTTGGAGATACCAAAGGGATAACAAGAGACCGTTAATCGTAAATCAAAGGACATATATTGTAATACAATGACCAAAGGAAAAAAGACAAATGGACGAACAATGATCTACAAAACACTACACAGAAAAGATCGAACAACACCAACCCTATAAAACCCAAGGGTAAATTCAAGTTCATCTGAAATATAGGCAGCTGCTGCTCCATATGTGGCGCCCGTCGTATTATTCTGATACAAAAGTCATAATTGAGGAAAGTGCTGGATTTTGATTACGACAAAGAGAACAATAAGAATAAAGGTTAATGTATTTTTGTTCGGTCAATTGTCTATTACTGTCATGCAGAAATCAGCTTAAATTTACAAGAATATAAAACGATTATCTTCAAAGTTGCTAACATATTTATATGACGCCATAAACCTTCATAAATCACTCTCTTTATACGTTATGCCATGCTTTGCGTTAACAAGATTATTTGTGCAAAAATAGCATCACTAAGTAGTGAACTTACATTAATATTAACGGACTTAAATCTAGTCGAATGCTGTTAAAATGCTTACGTCAGAAACGCCTTGGTGTTATTAAAGCTAATATCTTCATAAAGTGTGTTTTTGAAATGAAAATAACAAGATTTGATGTACATGGATGTATGAATTATGAAAATAAAAACATGTAGATATCATACTTTTTGGATATCTGGAATAACATTTATCATGTACGCCCAAAATCGAAAGATTAGAAATCCAAATAATTTAAAAGTATTTGAGAGCAATAAAACCAATGGGTCTAGACAGGATAACCAAAACCGGCCAAGATTATCTACGTCTTAGTTATAATAATAATTACATTATTTAGGAACTACATTTCAATAAGAATATATTTAATAAACCATACTAATGCCGAATCAGGTACTGCGTTGACTACTATTTTACCTATTTTGTCCCAGTATTGTTAAAAAGGCTGTTATAGTGACAACCGGAACCTTTTAACCGTAATGGAAGCGGGAGGTTTGGCGCCGTAAAATCTGAATCAACCCACCATTTCTTTGGAAATGCCTGTACCAAGTCAGGGTCATTACAGTTTTCCCAGTTTCCCGGTTGTTGACTGATTTTGTCTATTTGTTGGCTTATGAGTTTTGACTTTCCCTTTGGAAGATTGCTCGGTGTTTGATAATTTTGTTATTACCCTTACTTACTGACTACTGTGCTGAAAGTTTAAACTGTAACGGTCAATAAATATGGCACTTATGAAAAATGTCGTGAAGCAATATAGAATTAACGAGCTAACACATGTATCTCCCCTTCATTTGTCCCCAGAAACCCTGTCAATGATGATAAAAAAAATACCCAGGGCCTTGAAACTCAACGCACTTGTACAAGACAATATGTCTGAGAGTATTCCAAGAAATTTACCGCAGTATAAATTCAATTGTTTCATGTCACAGCTATTGCTCTTCTAGTTCCACAAATTGATGATTAGTAGGCACCATTTCCAAAATAAAGGGAACAAGGGTCTTCCTAGTTACTTACCAACGTTGGAATTTATTGAAAATATTTTGAAATTCAATTGTTACATGTCACAGACATTGTTGTTTTGTTTCCTCAAATGTACGTTTGTTATGTTCTGTTTCAAAATAATAAATCTAAGAGTCTTCCAAACATATATCAAGGTTGGCATTCAAATATTTGAGAGCCCACTTTAGAACGTAATGAAATAAAATAAAGACAGTTGATTTATGTCAACAAAACGTTTATATACCAAAGTAGAAATTCAAACATTTTGAAAATTCACTTTTTTGTCCTATTTACATTCATAAATGGAACGTATAACACATAAATACATGACCGCTCGTGTTCTGAACTTTGTACAGGCTTCTATAAAAAAAAATGGCGGGGTTAATCTAGTTTTATTGACCAGCATCTCCCCTCTTAGTGCAACAAATAAGTTGTAGATGCTACTATAATCAACATATACTTTACCACAGAGAAAGTATAAAAAATATACTTTATGTGGCAACTAATTGTTTTATATTATTCTTTTTGACGAGATTTAGTCGTAGGAAAAACCAATAATGATGGTAGATTTTCTTCTTGACTAATGACCTGGAAACTATTTATCTTACTCAAGACAGTAGATCAGCAATCACTTTTACTAATTGACAATAGTTGACATTTTAGATACGAATTCTTCCTATTGTCGGTTTTGTCAATACTTTCTGCAGTGATCTTTCATGGGAGAAGAAGATTATAAGGGATGTTTGTAGAATGAGATATATAAATTTATCTTGACATTTCAAATGTGAGAATGATGCTTTATTGATGAGTGAAAAATCTATGAGATAACTAGACCGTACTTTCGATTATGAAAATTATGCAAAGAGTAGTCAAACTACACAGTAACGCATGAATGGTCAAGAAAACGACATGATGCCTCGAATGATTTTATTTGTTTTGCCTGTTTTTTTCGGAATATCTGTGACACAAATGACCACCGATATATTCCACTTGTCGTACGCACTTTCCGGCCTTTTCCTCCTTCATGATTTATCACCGGGTTTATAACTAGAGTAACACGACGGGTGTCACTAGTGGAGAAGGAATTCCTACCCTTCATTAGCACCTAAATACACCCATGGTTTTTAGTGGGGTTCGTGTTACTCGATCTTCAGTTTTTGTGTGATGTATTGTAGATCATTGTTTGTTCTTTTGCCCTTTTCCTTTGTCCACTGTGTTTAAGGATTCTCATTATCCCTTTGGTAGCTGCAACTTCTTTATTATGTCGTCTTAGAACGTATATATGCTGTAATCGTTTCTACGTTTATTGAAAATGACTATATAGTTTTTCTAATTATATTAACGAGTTGTTTCATCAAACTTAGCTGTAACAATCAATATCTAACACATATTATCTTATAAACTGCTGAGTTATTTATTTGTGACATCTTTTGGGAGTTACATCATTTTTAATGGGCGCGACACACGTTCATTGTATTCTCCCATGTCTTATTTCACACCATTGTTCTTCAAGCTTATCATTATCCAATGTGGAATAGCAAGTCAATACATTATGTTATGATTTCCGCATAAAAATTATGTTCAGTTAGTCTTTACATCCGGTTGTTTGTAGGAGGGCTCATGTCTTATGTACGTTATTTGTGTTGCTTTGCGTATAGTGTTCAACACATTTTGGGTTGTGTTTTTGTTTTGTTTTTATTCATCTTGTGTACCCTATATTTACAGTTTCTCTGGATTCTCCTTTTTTTGATTGCCCCTTCGGTATTCTCTAACGTTTATCTCCCCCCTCTCTTTTAGTCTGCTTTAACGCATATATGTGCTAATCGTTTATTGAAATTGACTATATAGTTTTCCTAATTATATTAACGAGTTGTTTCATCAAACTTAACTGTAACAATCAACAGCTAACACATATTATCTTATAAACTGCTGAGATGTTTGTTTGTGGCATCTTTAGGGAGTTACATCATTTGTTAATGAGTCAGTCACATGTTCATTGTATTCTCCTATGTCCTATTACACACCATAGTTCTTCAAACTTATTTTTATCAAGTAGCAAGTCAATGCATTATACTTTACATTACATAATGTTTTATTATTCAACCTACACATGGTCGAGTAGGAGTTCCCATGTATCAAGTTGCAATATATTTAGTTTTCTGTTTGATGTTTTGTGGATCGTTGTATAACATTTTGTCCATTTTCATTTGGTCAATGTATTGTCTGTCATTCTTGGAATTGTGGCTTCTGATTACATCTTTGGTGTCTTCTGATTACATCTTTGTGGCTTCTGATTACATCTTTGGTGGCTTCTGATTACATCTTTGGTGTCTTCTGATTACATCTTTGGTGTCTTCTGATTACATCTTTGGTGGCTTCTGATTACATCTTTGGTGTCTTCTGATTACATCTTTGGTGTCTTCTGATTACATCTTTGGTGTCTTCTGATTACATCTTTGTGGCTTCTGATTACATCTTTGTGGCTTCTGATTACATCTTTGGTGTCTTCTGATTACATCTTTGGTGTCTTCTGATTACATCTTTGTGGCTTCTGATGACATCTTTGGTGTCTTCAAACTTTTATTTTTATTCTTCAACTAAAAACATAGGTATCTTATTTAGTGTGCACAGTTTGCTCATATGCTTTTAATTGAGGAATTATTGAACATACAGTAAATAACCTTCATCACGCATGCTCATATGCTTCTTATTGACGAATAAATAAACCTAAAGTGGATACCCTTCATCAGGTACGCTCATATGCTTCTTATTGACGAATAAATAAACCTAAAGTGGATACCCTTCATCAGGTACGCTCATATGCTTCTTATTGACGAATAAATAAACCTAAAGTGGATACCCTTCATCAGGTACGCTCATATGCTTCTTATTGACGAATAAATAAACCTAAAGTGGATACCCTTCATCAGGTACGCTCATATGCTTCTTATTGACGAATAAATAAACCTAAAGTGGATACCCTTCATCAGGTACGCT
>MJUT01010766.1:24607-37413 GCA_002080005.1 Gigantidas platifrons | reverse complement strand
AATGGCCTTGACTTGGTACACATAAAGCTTAAAAGAGAAATACGAACTCCAATCAAAACACCGGGGTGAAGGCATGTGCTTTGAAAAGATAAGCAGGTCCTGCTCTACTAATGACACCCGTCCTGTAGCCCATTAGAGTAAATCATCTAGTAAATAGTTACGATTCACTTCAATTTAATTTGGAGATATCATGAACGCCATCTAGTAAACACATACAACCATGTATAATGGCATAAATAAAATAAAGCAAAAACGGACATATAGTGGTATATTTGTTTTCCATTTTATTGATAAATTTCATAATCTGCATGTTTGTGGTTAACATGTAATCTGTTTTAAGGCATTACAAAAGATTCTGTTCTATTTTGAAAGGTAAACATGAACTGTGTGTGGTATTCGTCGAAAACAGGCAAATAGGATATTTGTTTTTTTATGCTTATGTGTTCAGTGTATGTTAAGGGTTTAAAGTAAACTTGCTAAATATGTAGTCTGTTAAGGAAGCAAGCTTAAAAGAGACACAGTGCCGATCAGCATTTTATAAAATTAGGTATTGTCTGCTAAGTAGAAAGTTTATTTGCACGTCAGGTGAGAATTATATATATTAATAATCTTGACGACTTCTGTTTTTCATATAACATATGCATTATAAATGGTTCCTCAACATTTGAGGTCTCCTGATAACGGCTATTTTACTTATTAGTATCCTATTTTACAGGTTTTCGAGATATATGGCACCAACTAATACATTACTTGGGGAGGGTTAGTGAAAAACATTTTGATATATGGCAAGCACGTTCCGATTGTATTAGATTGTATATATAAATACACTTGTGGCGAGTGTAAGGCGAAAAGAAATATGCAAAGAGATCCTATGTCATCATTTCGACAGCTGTCCTTGTAGTTATTATACTGGAACTCTTTTCCGATTTGGATAACATCGTAAAAGATATACCATCTGCTGAAACTATTATTTAAGAATTTAAGTTGTTGAAATATCATTGCGTGTTCCATGAATGCCCACAAAATCGATGGAGAAAATGCGATTCTTTAGCTCTTAATTATTCAACTTCAACAAACATCCTTATTTCAATGTACATGACTTTTTCTGGGTCTTTGAAGGATTAATGGCGCTGTTATATAAGATTCTCAATCAGAGAGGAATGAATATCAATGAATACATCAAGGCGAAGTCATCAATTCTACAGATTGGATTTCATTGAAATGTGATCACGGATATTTACAACTAGGAAATGATATCAAATGACACCACACGTTATAAGTAAACAATATATATTGATACATTGTTTTATATAATTTTATATTTGTATATTTTTAAACTACACTAGATTTAGTTGGTATCTGTCCTAAATGAATTTTACCTTTTACCTTTATATATATAAGGAAAGTTTATTGTACCTGATGATCTGTGTAAACAGTGAAAGCACTTGTGCTATATAAAATGTGATTGAAGTTTCAGAATTCTGTTTTAATTCTAATTTTTATTATATCCATATATATATACTGAACAGTTGCTGCATAAATTAAAACAAATGATTCAAATCTGTACAACTTTTCGTTATAAAATGAAAAATAAATATAATTGAAAGTCGTAGAAAAAGAGGCAAAATATATGACCTGTCAATGTCTTGACTTGGTACATGTACATCACTAAATAGTACAGTGGCTTAGAAAGTGTTTTGGGTGTACACCCACCCCTCGTAGACTCTGTACTCATCGTCAATATATATAATATATTAATCAAGATGTGAGGGTCCTGTAGTAGGTTTAACTCCGCCATGTGCGAAGGCAGATCCCATATTTCCATTAGTCTCTGTCATTGTAATTTTGAATTTTGGTGTTTGAAGTTTGTCAAGTCAGAGGAGCAGTCCTTATCGTTGTTTTTCCTGTTTACCCCGTCACTATTTTGCTCTAATGTTGAAGGTTTGTCAGAGGATGTCACAAGTGGAACTTGAACAACTTACCTTTCTGAAGCATCTAAGTCCATCCCCGGCTTTTAGAAGGATTCGTATTGCTCAATCTTTCGTTTTCTGTGAAGTGATTTGCTTACAATTTAGTTTTTTTTATCCATTTTCTCCCGACCATTTTGTTGTCTGTCCTTCATCGATTTCCGGCTTCTGGCTACTCCTTTCCACTCTCCTAACTGAATTTAGTACTGCCTTGTCTACTATTTTACCTATTTCGGTCCAGTATTGTTATAAATGCTGTTTTAATGACAGCCGGAACCTTTGAACCGTAATGAAAGCGGGAGGTTTGGCGCCGTAAAATCTGATTCAACCCACCATTTCTTTGGAAATGCCTGTACCAAAGTCAGGGTCATTACGGTTTTCCCAGTTTTCCGGTTGTTGACTGATTTTGTCTGTTTATGTACTTATGAGTTTTGACTCCCTTTGGAAGATTGTTCGGAGTTCTGTAATTTTGTCATTACTCTTATTTGTATCTTCAGTTTTTTCTTTGTAATCTTGTCCATTTCTGTTAGCAATAGTTTGTATCTACTAATTACCCTTCTGTTTGTTTTTTTTAAACTTTTCTAGCTATTTTGTTCTTTTTCTGCTAGAAATTGTATTGTCTGTTCTTCATCGATGTACAGCTTCTGATCTGATTATCTCTTTCGTATTTTCAAAATTCTCTTAAATACTTATCAACAATTCCGATATGATAAAATAATGAAATTGACTGCATGTCATAATTATAAAGCGTCAAAGACCAGATCAAAAAGTGTAAATATCAAAGATCTTTGCGTGTCTCTATCTAGTAAATTACATCTCTTTAGCTGTACCATAATGCCTACATCATATCAAGTGAAACCAGTGACATTGATCACTTTGATTCAATGATGATTTATCCCAGTCTTAATGGATAAGTCTAATAAACGACATCAATGGCGCCGTTTTATATCAACTTTGTTTACACATCTATTTCATTACAGAAACGTGTAGTACTATAGCACTAAAACAATTTGTAATGGATGTTACATGTAAAAAACATTGACTGAACCAGCTATATAATCTCGTAAACATTCTATGTGTTTTATCACGCTTAAACAAACAAACCGGAACATTAAGTCATACTACGTTTTCTGTGTCGGTTCATTCATGTATTTTTCTAAGCATATAATAGTTTGAACATATCTATGGATTTTGGTCCATAAAAGTAGCTTAATCCAGCCATTGTTCATTAAAGTGTCTGTTTCAAGCCAGATAAGTGAGCGGTCATGTATTTGTGCGTTAGGGGTATCTGTTTCAAGCCAGATAAGTGAGCGGTCATGTATTTGTGCGTTAGGGGTATCAAGTTTTCCTCTTCCTACGATTTTGCTGTTGGAATTTGTTCTGACAGTGTGGTATTTTTTTCTCATTTTATTCTACCTTTTTCATTTTTCTATTTTGCAGTGATTGTTATGCCTTATTTTGTATGCAATCCGCGTTGAGATGCAGCCATATCATTAAGATACGGCATTCGTATCAGATAGGGTGTAGTATGGCATCTCTATTGCATAAAGAGTGTGACGAGGATAAAACAAAATGGCGTCTAAATTGGCGTAATTGTTGATTGAAGCCGTATATACAAACAACAACCAAAAAAGAAAAAAAAAAGAAAAAAAAAAAAAAAAAAAAAAAAAAGAGGCAACAAGCATTGAATCAAGTGCGGACAGCGAAAACAGCCGATTTGATTATGAAGAAGATACAACTGCCTTCATTAGAAAATATAATAATAATTGGATTTTATTTTCGGTCAGAATTATTTTTTCGTCTTATAACGGTCTTTTTAAACTTGAACAATGGCATATAGGATGGAAATGTGGCATTGAAGCTTTAGCATTACATAGAAACAAAATATTTCTTGAGAAATAATGACAGCGTCCACATCCACCAGATAAGAAATATGGGTGGCGTCTTATAATGTAAATGATATATAAGCACGCTATATATGCTATTGCTTTTCTCTATAAAACAATCCTATCGAATCTCACACAATCCTGCATCTTACCCATAGTGCGGAAAATACATTTGATCTGTCGTATTTTGCCTTTGCTCTTGACAAATTCTGTAAATTCCCACGCATTTGGTTTTCCAAAACTTGACAGACCAGTTCTGTAATATGATGATGATTGCGCCATAATTAATTTGTTTGTTCAATAGTAACATTAAAGACAGTTCTTTAAACTTGTTTTGTTTGTTTCTGGTGTTGTGCAAAATAAAAATATTTCCTCATAATAACTCTATAGCAATGTATTTTAATGGAGAATGGGTTAGGATTATGGTGCTTAAGGTCACTTTCAACAGTATTTCAATTATATCGTGGCGGTCAGTTATATTGAGGGAGGAAACCAGAGTACACAGAGAAAACCACCATACTGCCACAAGTCACTGACAAACTTTATCACTTAATGTTGTATCGAGTACACCTTGCCTCGAGGGCGATTCGAAGGTACAACGTGAGTGTAATAGGCAGTAGTCTTAAATCCAACTACCATACGATCACGACTACAGCGGTGCCTTTGTGAGAGGAATTGGAAAAATATGTTGAATATGCCAAATAGTCAGTTATTAGATATATTGTTTGAAATTTACAGTTTCTAAATCATTTAATTGATTCAAGCTAAGGTCCATTTCAATCAGAAATAGGTGACCGTAGCCTATTTTGGCTATCCTATTTAGACCCATTGGTTCAATTGCTCTCAAAGATTTTAATTTATTTGGCTTTGCAATCTATTAAATATGAGCGTATATAATAAAAAGTTATTCCAGAAACGTGCTCTACACATTAAATTAAATAGCTACGTTTTTTTTACTATCTATAATTTATTGGAATTTTGTTGTAAATACATTTAATACAACAGAACCATCACACAAAATCACTTTATCCCACTCTGATTGTACTTTGCTACCATTAATGTCTCTGTAACAAGAAAGACATAAAGGATATTAGCATTTCTGTGTTATTAATATTTTTATCTATTTCATGACACGACCACGATGCTTGTTTGGCAGTCATTCGTCAAACAATTTTATCCTACCATATTTATAATAATACATCAGTTTACATCCTATCATAAAAAAAAAATATTTTTATGCAATGTAAAATTGCAAGATTGCCATGTATGACAATTAATTTTTCCTTCGATAAAACCTTCTCTAAGACAAAAAATAAAAATATGCTACTGTGACCAATACATAGCAACGAAAAGGTCAAATTCATTTACCTTTGATCAAAGTTCCCTACGTAAATGTTTTATGCAATTATAACCAACATCATGAATATGTACTAATGTAGAGGTCAAATGAAATAAAATCATGGCAAGGTATACTCGATACAACATTATGTGATCAAGTTTTTCACTGGCTTGCGGCAGGTCGGTAGTTTTATCCGGGCACTACGCTTTCCTACAAGAATAAAACTGACCGCCACGATATAACTCAAATATTAATGAAAGAAGAGTTTGAAGACACCAAAGGGGCAATCAGAATCAGTATATCGAAGAAGAACAGACAACACAATGGCCAAAAGAAAAAGTACAACAGGAGAAACACCACGATCTGCAAAACATACTAAGCTAAAGATCGAGTAACACGAATCCTACTAAAAACTAGGAGTGAACTCATGTGCTCCGTAAGGGTAAGCAGTTCCTGCTCCACTAGTGACACTTGTCCTGTTAATCTAGTTACAAACCCGGTGATAAGTCATGAACGAGGAAAGGACTGGGAAGTGTTTACGACAAGTGGAACATATCCGTGGTCATTTGTGACACAGATATTCCAAAGCGGTCAGCCAAGTCATGGTGGCGATCTTAAAACTTTCGAAGTGATGACTTCAACTTAACTAAGAGGAACCCTTGGTTCAGTAGCTTCCTTGTCAGCAGCAACCCTCTATCAAGGAAATCCTGATAGGAACCACAAGCTCTGAAATATCGTATCAACTGATATATATACTCCATATGCATGTGCTGCTGGAATGTTGCTACATATGAATGGAAAGTTCACAATGGGAACATTTTAATCATCTCTTTTGTCGTAAAGTTTTGTTCTTAACCGCCCCTCACTGTCAATTTCGAGGTGTAGGTCAAGGTATGAAAGTGGCATTAAACACTATACCAAAATGCCTTCATTCAAAATGCCTTAAGTAAAAAAAAAATTATGTCATTATAACCAACACCATGAACATATACCAGCGTAAAGGTCAAATAAAATGACAGTCAATATATAATTTCTTAAGACACAGTAAAGTATGTTCAGTAAATTGTCATTAAATCAGTAACAATTAATTTGATGATCTTCATCATTGATAGAGCATACTTCATAGTCGTAATACTTTAGCTTCTATTTGTCACATCTCTAACTAATCAAATTTATTTTGATCCCACATGAGTACAATGCCTATTGGAGATCTATGTTTTGGCTTTAGTAGATATATTATTTGTAGCAATTGGCGTATGTGGAAAAGGGTTCTTTCATCAATTTATATTGATTTTTAAAAGTACTGAGGATTGCTTGACCATGCACAGAGAATCGCGATATATAACAAAAACACTATATTGAAATAAATGGTATATTGGATAGATTCACGACCTTATGTCATCATACAGATATGTATGATACTTGTAATGTATGTAATGATAATTATGATTGTTGTAGGGCTACAAAATAACTGTGTCACAAATGATCATTTGTTGTAATCACAATCAATCCCTTTCTATAGTCATGACGTACATGTATTACCGGAATTTTAACAAGAGCTACTGAGGAACTGCTTGTCGTTCCGGAGCACCTGAGGACATCCTGTTTCTTATTGGGTTAGTTAACTTAGTGTTGTTCAATCATTAGTCTCTTGTGTAATATTTTGTCAACCATCATTTATCTTTTTCTGTTGCCTATTGCATTGTATGTCTTTTTTCGGATTACAGTTTCTGATTTATTTAACCTTATAATATCCAGGGAACCGACTTATCCGAGTTCGAGATAAAAATGTTAGAATGTAAGAGGACACTCGTTTTACTAATGACGAACCTTTCTTTAAGCTTTCAAACTAAGCCTCAACAACTTGCATCGTATGTACTGTAATACAAAGGTAGATATCTAATGCAGTACGCACGAGGCTTTTTTTTGGAAGAACCTTCGCCAGGTACGCTGGTCTAAAGATGACAAAACTTAATGCTGTAAACCTCTTTGGGAGCAAGTAAACTAAAGGGTCTAAGCTGGATAGCCAAAATCGGTCTAGGTAACCTATGCATGTAACGTGTTCAACAAGTATTTATAAGCAGTCACAACTGGCCTTCAGATGTACTATGCTATCAGTTACTATAGTATCGGTGTCAATAAGAGGTGGATTCTTAAGAACTTTAAAGATCTAATCAAACTCTCACTCCATTTAGAACAGTATCTAAACATTCAACTTCTTTACTGACACGGATCTTAAACTGGGTTAGAGGAACTGATTCAACGTTGCGTTTCGATTAATGATGACCAACATAGATTTGGATACTTTTTAGTTCATCTGTTGTGTTCACGTTCATTATGTTTTTGTCTTTGTCTCTTTTATTAGTTTTTGATCTGGCGATTGTCTTTCTATAGTTGTTTAAGCCGATATAATGTCTTAAAACGTATAATAGTTCTGCAAAATTGATATCTAACCATTTATTGGAGCTTTTTATGAATGTATATGTTACATATGATAGCATAATGTAGGGTAATTATAAGGAAAATTATTGAGATATTTACTACCATACGAAATGTCGGTTCTCAAATATACGAGTCTGTGTTGTACTGCAGTAGGCCTCAATTCAATCAGACACGATAAACGTTGCAATAAAACATACCATAATGCTAGCTAAATAATGTTATATTTAATACAAGTTCATAATTATTTTTCCGGAATCGATTCCGTATACGCTTCTTTTATTGTATTCTCTATTGCTTCACTAAAACGTCACGCTTCTGGTTGATACAATCTTGCTGCATCAATTCATATTTTAGTCTAACTATAAGATATATGACATTATCTATCAATTTGTCTGCCGTAATACAATTTATGGGGAAATCAGAAATTATTATACCCCAATTTATATGATTAAGTTCTACGTCATGTAATCTAATATTGTCATTTTTATGTAACATTATTGTATTACTTCCGAATGGATTGTATATTTAATAGAAATTGTCTCAGACACTACAAAACACATTGTTTCCTGTCTAGCTAATCTTCTTCTTAGAAAATAATAGATGTCTCTATCAACAATTGTTAGACTTGAAATTAAGTTGGACGTCAGTGATTTCTACAAGAATAGCTTGTTGGAGAATTATTTTTTTATGGTACATTATTTAATATGCATGTTTGTGTTACTTTTATGGTCGAAAATACTAAATTCCTGTATCGATTACTTCATGAAACGCCATAACGTCAATTCATCAAACCTTTGTCAAATGATTATACATGTACAGCAAAATTCAAAAATATGTCACCAAATACCTGAAAAGATACATTTAAGCAGTACTAGTCGACTATATAACCGACAACAGAAACATGAAATGCAAACCCCATTAGTAATGATGGTAGACAATATACCCAACCACAACAGCAAGAACAACTCCTTTGGCAAACGGCGCGTTAAACACTAATGGTGTAGACCATATTTGCTCTTTTATCCCTTTTCTTTTGGTCATTATGAAAAGAAAGTTCAAATACTGATGGTCAACAATTCCACCAACAATATCAACGAAAGGGAGCAATCACCCTTGTCCTCAAACAAAACAAAACCCCAACACATATGACATTGGAAACCCGAGGTCCTCGTTTGGAACAGGCACAAACATGTGACGGGATTAAATCGGTTATTGAGATTCCAACCCTCTCCTCTTCCCGATGACGTTACTCCTACAACTTTTATGTCATATTGATTCTCCATGTTGCTTTCTCTAAATGGCCGTTGTAAACATATAATGGTTCAATTAAAAAAAACTCTAGCTCGTCAGATTAAACAGCAATACCGGTTTCCCAACAATTCCAATTGTCTTTACAGATTACAAATTGGCCTCGCGTTATCAAATTTAATCCCATTTGCAGTACTTCTTAACTGAAACGGGTGTGTGATTGGTTAATTTATATTGCACTTTGCTGATTAATTTGATGTTGGTTTTTATTACCCAAAAAACAGCATAAAGACATAATGGTACATTTATTGAATTTTTCGGAAGCGCATTTATTTTACGTTCAAAATACATTAACTAATAATTAATACATAATTCTTTGAATCGGATAATTACAACATAGTTCTGCTTTGTAATAAATAAAAATGCTGGAACAAGATAATTAAAATGTTTTAGTAACCCCGCCACTTGTTATCGAAGTACCAGTACGAAGCCATGAAAGTGATCGGTCATGTGTGTTGGTGATATCGATTTTGACTCTTTCTACGATTTTTGTACTGGAGTTTGCTATAGAAACAATATTAGTACATTGTATTAAAATATAAAGTTGATGTGTATGAGGCTGGCATAAAGGCGAGGTCCACCGACAACATTTTTATCGGACGATTAAAACGGTGTTTATCCTGCAGAAAAATCACATTAATCCATTGACGTTTATATTTGGAATTAAATAATAAAATTATATAGTTATCCCTTGGTTTCCCCTTTTGATATTTTCTGTCAACAGGAAGTGAACTGAATTTATAATTAGGTTCATAAAGCGCAACCAATCTCCCATACAGAGTTGTCGGTCCTTGCAGGCTCTCTATCTCTGTAAACGTCTCAAAAGTAGTCCCAAAACACATGATGATGTAACGAACGATCATGTGACAATTTTTTTTTATCAAAATGGCAGAAGAACGATGAATCTAACGCCCCATAAGAATTGTAGATATTCAAAAGCTTGCCTTTGACAGTCCCTCAACACGATGTTCTTGTCATAATCTTTAACAATTGTATCTAATGTTGAAATTTTATCGGATGAATAAGTAAACCAAATTACTCAGAATAGGAAAACGTTTCACAAAAATATAGTCCCTATAAATATAGCTTTTTTAAAATGGTATTTCGCCTCAAATAAAATCATATTTCACGTCAAAACTAAAGATATATGCAAAAAAGACGAATAGCGTCTTAGAAGCAAAATCTATAGTGTATTAATATTTTACAAGATATCTTGTAAAATCGAGACGTTTACAGAGATAGAGAGCCTGCAAGTACCGACAACTCTGTATGGGAGATTGAAAGCGCAACATGTAGCATGTGGAAGGGGTACCAGAAAAAAAACTATATTTCGGTCAGTGACGGTATATAACACAATTTTGTTCAGGCAATGCAATTTGCTTGCTCATATATATATTTATGCATATGTATGATTTTAAAATTATGTTAGGGATTGTTCTGTATTGGAATTTCAGTGTTTTTACGACTTAGCAATATTTTTTTTACACTGAAAATAACCGGAAACGTTTATTTGCATTGCATGTATCGTCAATGTGTTTTTCCCTTTCATTTCAATGATCTTATCTTTACCTGTATACGACTAGAAAGCTGAAGAAACAAAAAGAGTAACCAATAGTCATAGTCGAAGAAGAACAGGCAATACAAAGACCAAAGCAAAAAAGGAACAAGCAATCATCTACAAAACATTACGTAGAAAACTAAAGATTGAGCAACACAAACTTATACTGTAACTGCAGTGTATGTTTTAATCCATCAAAATAACTTCATTTTGTTATAATGAAGAAACTGACGGATACAGGAAACACAAATAACATTCCTTTAGACGTTTTCAAACTTAATTATCAAATGCATTATCCCTTTAAACCAAATCACATTTCCAGTTTAATACAGGCTTAAAAACCTAGATACATGAATGATATTATAACATTTTCTTGAAGAAAAGTTTGTAGATACCACAGGGGTAATGTGAAGCCGCAACGAGGAGGGACAGACAATACGATAGGCAAACAAAAAGTGACACAAAGACAAACAATGGTCGACGAAAAACTAAAGATTGAGCAACACAAACCGTGCTAAATATCACGGATGAACTCAGGAGCTCCGGAAGGGCAAGACGGTCATGCTCCACTGGAGTCGTAGCTGATGGAACATGGAACTTAAAACATAAAGACAAAATGAACAATGCGAACATTCACTGACCACTGTCAGGGAGGTTCTCCGAAAGGGTATCAGTTCCTGTTGTGGTAATCTCTTATTGTTTAGCTTTGAACCGGCCTTCACAATCAGTTTCTAGGTGAAGGTCAGTCAAGTTAACCTTTATATCAAGTTCAATGTGAAGTATGCGATCAAAATAGTTATAAAACTTAGTAATTTAAAATAAATTAAAATCCACCTGTTATGTAAATCTATTGTCAAAACTCTCCATTATTTTTAAGGAATGGAGAGTTATTGTTCTCTTTGTACTTTAGATACTATACACATACTTTTTTGTTACAAGATTAATAATAAAATTAATAAAGTACAATGGGTGGATTTTAAGTTGGAGAATGTGCTCGTATCTCTCCACTCCTTAAAAACAATGGGCCTCGACTCCATTATTTTTTAAGGAATGGAGAGTTACTCGGACATTCTCCTATACGTAATTATCTATATAGTGGAACATCACACTAAACGATCGGCTTAGCTTCTTTAGACCCAAGGGTGATGGGTGGAGAGTAATCGAGCGTGATTATCTGTAGGTAACCGACGATTATTTATCTCTTGATTTAAATATTTTATATTGTCTTGCATATTACTGCTACAATTGACATATTGACCTTTTCACCCTACAAATCGACAAATTGAGATAAGCATTTGATTTCTAGATCAGATTATTTTGTAATTACCCCACGCCATACATAATTATTTAACGATATAACGTTTGATTTTGCCTATCATTGTTTTCGATTTCTATCCAGAAAGAAAACAAAAATACACGAAACGAGATCCTCCGAGTTCTAGATATCAAGAGAAAATGATTTGGAGATTTGTGCCCATTAAATCAGGTTAATCCCGTCATTGTTTTTTTTTTCTTATTATTGAAGTGTCTGTACCAAAGCAGGAAAGTGAGCGATCAGGAATTTGTGTTATTGGTATCAATTTTGCATCTTTCAACGATTTAATTGTTGAATATGAAACTGTTCCGAAATTGGGCATTTCTATTTTTCATTTTATCAATGGTTTAACCCTACTACTATATATATGTTTTGCCTATTTCAATCTAAGACCTGCGTTGAGTGCAGTAGATCGTGGGTTGGGGCCCCCGTCAAACCAAAGACTTTGAAATTGGTATCTGATGCTTCTCCGCTTAGTACACAGTATAAAGGAGCAAGGGCAAATAATTATTGGCTATGAATCAGGATAATGTGTCCGTCCGAATGGCACGTAATGTCTACTGTTGTTTCCGTTAGGTAGCGCTATAAATCCAATCAAGTATGTTCTTCCAGAACAAAGTGGACTTCATTATCATCTCATCAAATGTAACTTGTTCTCACCATAATATAGCTGCCAAATTATTCAATGTTCGTTAAACATCAATCACCCACTCTAATATTGACCCTATTCTTTTTTAACCAGCATCAAGTGTAAATCTCTATTTCTGTTTTATTACATTGTATTTAGAAAAATCATTTTACCCTACAAGTCATAGCTCTATGTACATTACCATTGATTGTAAAGAGTCAAGAATCGTCATTAATTCGTTTTTTTTTGTCGTTAATGTTAAAATGTCGCGAAAATAAATGTTTTCTGTCAGGATGATCTTCTATCTTTTTATAATTATTTCTCTTTATCTTAATGAAAATAAGTACTAATGATATTATTTAA
>MJUT01010766.1:364-17132 GCA_002080005.1 Gigantidas platifrons | reverse complement strand
CATGTTTTTAGTTTTTAATGAATTCTCCACACTGTTGTATAAAATGGCGGATAAATTAAAAGTGCAGTCAAATATTAGAAATAAAATCAAATATCCTCAAATTTTTCCCAAACTTTTTATAATCTCTTACCTGCATATGACAGAATATAATCATACTGTCAGCTTTACACTGACCTCTGAGGGATCTTTTAGCTATTGACAGGTTGTAGGATTCCTGTAAGAAAAAAAATTGAAGGTATCGCAGGTGTAATCAAAAGCTGCAAATTGATGACAGACAGACAGTACAATGGCAAAAACATAACGAACAAACAATGATTTACAAAACACTACATAGGAAACTAACGGTGGAGCAACACAAATGTCACTGAAGACCGGGGGTGAACTCGTATGCTCCGGATGGGTACGGAGTTCCTGCTTCACTAGTGTCACCCGCGTCGTGTTACTCTTGCAAAATACCTTCTCTTAATGAATTGTTATATATTATCACATATTTTATTGAAATAACGCCGAATTTGCATGTGTAATAAAATCAGTATTTACCCCCATGGCAATAACATTTTACGAGGGCAATAACATGTTATCTTCCCTCTTGTGAATGGCAATAACATGTTATCTGCCCTGGCTAACTATGTGATAAATAGATTAATACATGGCCTTTTTCATATTGCCCTTGTTATCAGCCCGAGACCTTATTTCCTTTATTGGTATTAACATCACTCTCGTGGCAGTCCGTTTTATTGCTGTCGGTGGAAATCGGATACCCGTAAAAAAAGACACCGACCTTCATCAAGTAACTGACAAACTCTAGGATTAATGCAAATTTATAATTTCTGGTTGAGAACACGATAATAAAAGAAAACACTGTTAAACTCTACTGAATATAATTAGAGGAAACTGTGGTACATTTGTACGTGTAGAAAACAACAGACCTTCAGAAAGATACTGAAACGGGTTCGTATTTTAAGGCAATGCATGTAGCAAATAGACATTGCCATGAGATGGAGACAAGCCTACAAGTCTCACTCAGTAGTTGTATGGGTAGATGTATATTTAACTAATACCCGATCATGGCCACAAATACACGCATTTCTGGATATTCAGTAGTTACAAAAATAATAATGCATATGTACATCTTTTATTAACTGTTGGTGTCAAGGATTTTTTTGGCCATGACGAGAGGCACCGGAGAGGGGTGATTCTCGTGAGTATGGAGTATGCCATGTTAGCTATTTTATTTGATTGTTTGTAGGATTTTTCTTACCATGATAGTAGATCCGTGGGTTATTATAAGTTGTCCATTGTCTCCGACAATCAGCTCCAAGGGAGATATGGAAGTATCAAAATACTAAAATAAAATAAACACGCAGTGTTTAAAGACAGATTTATGACTCTAGGGACTGGTAAAAAAAATATCGTTCATTAATAAGAAAATTTGAACAGATC
Organism: Gigantidas platifrons; assembly: GCA_002080005.1. Taxonomy (NCBI): domain Eukaryota; kingdom Metazoa; phylum Mollusca; class Bivalvia; order Mytilida; family Modiolidae; genus Gigantidas; species Gigantidas platifrons. The sequence continues at coordinate 15,689 of MJUT01010766.1, read as the reverse complement.
ACATAGCAGGCGAATTTTCCACCTTGTATACATTTGATCAGCTCTCTCTTAAATTAAGTGGGGCCCGGGTGGCTCAATGAGTTAGGTCGTTGGATCTAACAACTCATAGTCATACAAGCCTATCACCAATATGGGGTGGGTTCGCGCCCGGCTTTGTAAATTACAAGAAAGGATGCACTCGACTCGATGCCGCAAGTGATAATGTTTACCAGTTGCTTGCCCATGATCGGTGGTTCTCTCCGTGTACTCCGACTTCCTCCAACACTAAAACTAGAGGACAGGATATACATATAGGCTTGTCCTGCTAACCAATCATTTTCTGAATAAAATACGTTTAAATTAACACTAAAATTGGTCGCCATGATATAGCTGAAATATTGTTGAATTGATGAAAGTGGCGTTAAAACACAAAAAATCAATCATCTTAAATTAAGTAATTATAACTGTGTTCAACTACAATAAAAAGTTAAATTTCTCTTATTTTACATAAAATTGTAGTACATTTTGAAATGGTAAATGTGCAATTTAATTTCAAATATGTTATTGATAAATCAATAGGATTGGATAACAGGCTATGCCTATGCAAATCCTCTCCAACAACAAGATAGAACAATTAGAAAATAATTTACATAAGACATAGAGCAATCTACCCATCATGTATACATGCAATTCATCTTAATTACCAAGCATAAACACATGTATATTAATAGCAGAATCTTACAAAAAGAAAAATGATTTTTTTCTTCTCTTCTTCTTTTTTCTCTTGTTAATAGGTATGATATAATTTGGAAAAGTCAAATTATGGCTTTATATTTAAGCTACAAATGTATTATTATTTATAATATATTAATAATGATGAATTGGTATAGCATGATGGATAGACTGAACTTACATTTAACACACAATATATACAACTTGTAAACTGAAATTATGAAATAAAAACCAAGTAAGTGAGGTCTACCATATCAATATGAATTAACTCTTTTTTCAGTATATATATTTATAATTGAATAAATGGAATTTGGGAGAGATGGAGGAAGAAGAGACAAATAAGTAAATAAGGGGGGGGGGATATCTAAACAAAATATTGATTGAGATAGGCAAGTACAAATTGGATAAAGGGGGTAGGGGGAAGGGAGACCTGAATAATTGAAAGATTTACAGCTATCAATTAAACTGAATAATTTAAGATTTGGAGCTATATATGGGAAGACTTTTCAATGTTGGTATATAACCAAATACAGAGAAAAGGAAAATTTATTGAGTCATGTGAATCTTCTACAACCAGTAATGAAATGGTGAACAGCATCGAATATCTCAGTATTCTCCTCTACAGTAAGGATTGGTGAGTCTTTCAATAATATATCCAAATTTAAAACATCTTGAAACTTTCTTAGAGAATGAAAAGTTGTATTCTGTGTCTTATGAACAATGGACAAACATAAAAATAATGGAAATGATTTTCAATTGCATCCCCACAGGCACACTGGGAGCTGTCGGACAGATGAGACTGAAACAAGTGGTGATTTAAACTGCTTGCTTCATTACGAAGTTGGCAATGTCAAATATTTAAGCTGCGAGAACCAATAGAGTAGAAACTAGGAGATTTATCAATATCTTCATTAAGTTTAATCTTGAATGAAGACAATGACTGAATGTTCCTAGTATCATTATCTAGTTTGTTCCATAAATCCAGAACAGTTGGACAAAAAACTATCCTTATATGACTTGGTGCGGCATTGGGGAGGGGTGAAGAATCTGGGGTTTCTAACCATGTAGTTAGGTTCAAAATTAATATAAGAAATAATACTATTCGTTATATAGTTGGATATATCTCCTTGCAGAGCTGTGAACATTAGAATAAGCTTTTGCTTCTTACGTCTGTTTTGCAAGGAGTCTCACCCTAATTCACCATACAACTTAACCCTTGAGGTACCCTTTCGAAGACCTATAACAATTCTGGCAATTAACTTTTAGGGGGGGGGGTTATTTTTATTTTATAGAAAAAAATCTGTCCCCTAATTTTATAGATGAGCAAATTAATCTGAAAGATGCCAAAAACAAAAAGCAAACAAAAACAAATAGAAATAAAACAATAAAATAATTTATCTGATCCTGCAAGTTTTCAACGAGAAATTTTGGCATAATTTGACAAAAAAATACCGATTTTCATGTCCAAATATATCTGATTTACGTTTTGAGTGAAATTTTGTTTCTTTACCCGAACACACACATACCTCTCCTCTCATCCCTAAAAGTTAGATTGTTGGTCCTTTATTGCAATACATCTGAACTAGTCGATACTTAAATACTTGTGAGAAATACAGGATTTGTGCATTTGATGCCATTTTTTTAATTAATATTTCAGCTTACATATTGTGTCGGTCAGTCTTGTTGGTGGAGAACAATGGAGTACACGAAGAAACTTCCGACCAATCAGTAGAACTTCACGGTTCATGACGGTTACAAAGTCAGAGGCGGATTTAGAGGGGGCGTGCGGGGCGTGCGCCCCCCTAAAATTCGCAAAGCATATGTTATACAACGTTAATTAAGCAGTTCAACAAACAACTTTTTGTAACTTCAAGATAAAAAGCTTGTGTTATTTTGACCACAATGAATCCCTATTATTACTGTGGCAGCAAACTTATCTGAAACTGTTCAAGTCAAAATGAATAGTAATGATATTAGGAGTAAATTTGGGATATCATTCTAAAAAGCTCTACCCATTGATAAATGATCAGTATACTGTCCGTCCGGATGAAGCTTTTCGTTTCGCCGTTGGTTCATTCATTGAAAACGTATGATTCGTTCTTGTTTCATGTTTATAGACGAACAAAGGTGAATATATTAACATTAATGCTGCATGAAACGATTCTGATCATCTAATTTAGTTACTTTAGCTAATCAGAAATCAACAACAAGTTCATGTATTGACAATTTCCGCTTTTGTTTGTCTATAAACAAGAACGTTTCAAATTTTAATGAATCAAACGACGAAAAGAACAGCTCCATCCGGACGGGCAGTACTAACTAGAACCACCCGAAAGTACAGACCAATTAGTGAAATGAGGAATGCATTAAAACTAAACCAATAGTTCTTTGAAGGGTTAAAATATCGTAATCGATCAGTGATGAGTTGAACAATTCGCATCACGGTTGTTCAAAAAAAGTTTTACTTTAGGTTCTTATAATCTGACAAAAACATACTGTCAACAATTATCCAACAAAATTAAGACTCAAAGTCAAGTTTTTTTGGTCTGATAAAAATGGTGTGGTTGATTCAAAATTGCTGTTCAAATAAATGTATAATTCCTTAAACCCCCAGAGCCCCCTACCAGCGCACTGCCCTGGACCCGCTGGGGACCTTAACCGGTCCCGAGAACCATCGCCTACTCACAAATCCTGGATCCGCCCCTGAAAGTAACTGATTAACTGTTGTATCAAGTACTCCTCATACCGTCGTCAAGGAGGCATGCGTTTCAAACATGTATATGTAGTTTGATTTGATTTAATAGTTACTTTGTTTTGTATTTAATGTGTTGTCTTGGTAGCAATCCTTTGTTGTATACCAATCATAGTAAAAATTATGTTGTGTTCTGTTCCTCGCCACTCGAGCTCACAATGACAGAAGAAGAGTGAGTTTTATGGAACTGTTGTATTGTACATATGTTGTAGCCACAGACAAATAAAACAATATTTTCTTGTCACTCTTTTGGTCCCTACTGGCTGGGAGTAATTTAACCGAGCTACTGACATTAGATCTGGTGGCCACTTGGTCCATATGTTAAACGGAGAGCGAATACGCCCTTGTTAGTAAGTATATTAATCAGAAACTTAATCAATAATGTATTACCTCCCATGTATTTTTACTTTCTGATGGTGTTGCTGTTTCTACAAATCGTGCATATTTTGTCAAATGCCACATGCTGGCTTTCAAAAATCGCGCCAAATAATAATTTAGGATACTTCTAAAAGCTGGACCGTCGACGTGTAAAAAAATAATGGAGTTTCTTTTTTCCAATCTTATTTTCACACAATTAGATAAATATTTTCTACAGTATAGATTATAAAAGATTTTTTTTTATGTATTTCTTTAATTGAACATGTCATATTAGGAATAAAGAAAGTATCGGGTACGTTCGCCATACCGTACCGTACGTCATTTTATTTTCAGGAAACGAATCCGCAATTTATACAGACCTAAAAATTAAAATGGAAGGACAAAATTGTCCGAATGAGAAATGAAACAGGAAATCGTAGATTGAATTGTAAAGCAAAATGACAGACACACAGGTATATGTGAAAGAAAAAATATAGAGAACGGTTTCACTGAAAATTACAATGTACATTCCAAGACCTAATCTGAAAAAAGTCGCGCCAAACAAATCAATGAAATGACAAATGAAATGTCAAAGACAAAGTACAGCACAGCCACAGGGACTACTTGTTACGATTTTTTGTTAATCCCTCGACTACTTTAAAAAAAAAAACCCCGCACATTTTAGAGTAGTGGAGGGAATAAAGAAAAATCGTAACAAGCCCTTGTGAGTACAGTAGACCGAAATATTCTGTCGTTTAGAAAGCCCTTTCTATCATTCTATATTTATCTTTTGCTTATCTGACCTTTTATGTTTATTTTTTATTTTTTTATGCTGCTTTCTTAAAAGATAAATATAGAATGATAGAAAGGGCTTTCTAAACGACAGAATAATTCGGTCTAAAAGTCTAAGTACAGTACACTGTCAATGAGCGCCTCTGGCTAGAATCAATGTATATAACACTAAGCCGTGAGAAAACATTGTTTTGAAAGGTCAAACTTTTAAAATATGGGGGATAATCTCTTCTGAGCTGTCAATAATGTCACAAATGCAGTATAAGTTGGATGGTGTAAGGCAATTTTAAGGCAAGGGGATTATTTATGTGTACATCATACATGCACAATTGAAAGTAGTCTGAAAATATACAACAATGTACATGTAGCATTGGGCTATGGGGTAAGATCTCTGCCAGTCTTCGAAGATTTCCCATTATACACAGCGATCTTGCCGATTTAATGGGGCTCATACACAGGCCATACATAACACAATGAATAAATAATTTTAAGACACCCGTGCTATTTTAATTTCTTATCCTACAATCAATAAATGTACATTACACATGTACAGTACAATATCTTGGTATTACTGGTTTTCGACGTTCTAACAAGTAACACACAAATATATAGAGACCAGAATTAAAATTTACATGTACATGCGCATATGTACATTTGTACCTTATAAAACATGAAAAACTGATCCTTTGTCGGCTTTGTCATTGTGTTTGATGTACAAAATGTACTATAGATTTGCATTTAAAAACCCAAGTATTTTCTATTTGTTTCTTAATTAGCAGTTTCATGAAAATCATATTTATATATCATGTATGTCATACATTTGTACATTTTTGTATATATCCCTCTAGACAATCCCCAATATCCAGTACATTTGTATTACATGTATATACTAATTTTGCACATTTAAAAAAAAATGTTTTTATGCCATTTTCATACAAGTTATTTCCTTTAAGACAGACAAAATTGTACCAGGTCTAGCAAAAGCAATGGAACGGACAACCATTAAAAGATCGGAAAATATTTTTATAGCAAATGTAAAATTCACAACTTGTTTCTGAATCCGATTGTTGCTAATTTATTCATAATTGTTTGACACCTGTAATATTATATGGTTGGTTTGGTTTATGGTATTTAATCATTCACTTATATCTTGGCAGTCAGTTTTATTTGTGGAGGAAACTGGAGTACACAGAGAAAACCACCAACCTGTCACAAGTCACAGAAAAACTTTATCACATAATTTTGTACCGAGTACACTCCACCTGAGCAGGATTCGAACATGTAATATGTTCTACATGTATATTCTTTTCAACAATAAAATAATGCTTACAATATTATTTTAGGTAGGATCACACTATCATAATAGTCTACCATCAGATTTTGCTGATGTACAACCCAGATCATACGATCCACAGTTTATATCCCAGATTAGTAATAAGATGCAGGTACCAGATAGTATAAAAGCTGTACCAGGTATGGAGGGAACACAACCTGATCATTATATTCCTGGCCAGATGGCAGCAGTTAGCATGCAGGTACCAGATCGGATTACTCTAGCTCTAGATGGTGAGAATTATATGCTTGTTACCCGTGTATATATATATATATACTGTCAAACTTGCCCATGCAGTCACCTCTATTAAGCAGTCACCTGTATTAAAAGGTCACCTTTTTGTAGTCCTGTCATAGAAAATTTCATATGTATTGAACCTCTTTTAAGAGGTCACCTGTCTTATAAGGCCAGTTTTTCTTTGTCCCAGTGGTGACCTCTTAATACAGGTTTGACTATATATATATACAGTGAAACCAGTCTAAAGCAAACCCCAATTCACTGGAATCCTGTATAAACCGAACATTGAATAAAGTCCCAATGTTGATAAGTTTTCGTTCATTTAACCTGCATGCATAAACCAAAGACCTTGCCTATTCTGAACACAAAAACTGGTCCCAAGAATGTTCGGTTTTGACAGTTTTTCACTGTAAATTAAATGTAATTATTCTTTCAGTATTGACTAGGTACAGATCTTGATATATAGGAATCACTGCAGTCAGCAACAATGACATTTTTGACATCAAATCAAAGTAATGAGTACATGTATTTAGGAATAAGAGAAAATTGACTCTGAGTCAGCATTGAATCTGTCTGAATGGACTAAAATGGCTTTTTTTTTTACCTCCAGGCTTGTTTCAGTGACCACTATGAAAATCGAAAAAAGACAGCATGTTGCTCAAGTACAACTACAAAACAAACGTCTTCATTATCTCTTCATAAAGTAAGGGGGGGTTTTGACAGGTCGGTGGTTTTCTCTCCGGGTATTCCACTTTCCTCCATTTATAAAACTGACCCCCATGATATATTTGAAATATTGTTGAAGGTGCCATTAAATGTTGTAATTCTTACCATGTAAGAGGGGGACTACTGGAGTACTGTACTCTAAAAACTAAGTGAGATACATGTAAAGCTTGTCAGTGACTTGAAGCAAATCGGAAGTTTTTTCTTAGTACTCTGTTTTTCTCCACCATTAAAACTGACTTGGCATACTTTACCATTCTTATTATGCTTTAATGTATCTGTAGACCAATCACAGGGAAGGAGTAGATTAGAAAGATTTGACTTCACCAATAGTGATAGACAAGATAACATGAATTATGTTGGATTACAGACTCCACCACGGATTCTGACAATGGAGGAAGCCTTCGAATTCACTACCAATGGTGATGATATGGAAGAATTCATACGTAAACCGATGCATGGCTCATTACCTAATGGGTAGGTTTTATTTATTTTGTCACTAGTTTTTTTTCTCAAGTCAAACTTTTTTCAAACCACAGTGAAGCAATCTATAAAATATCATTCTGCTCACAGATTAACCTCAATTTCAAAATCAGAGGGCATCGTGGTCGTGATTGTATGGAAGTTAGATTTACAACTACCTATGCAATCAGTGCCTATCACCACTGATGTTGTGAGTTCGAATCTCGATCACGGCAAGGTGTACAACCTCATGTGATAAAGTTTGTCAGTGACTTGCGACAGGTCGGTAGTTTTCTCAGGGTCCTCCAGTTTCCTTCACCAATAAATTAAACGAATAAGACAGGCCACCACGATATAACTGAAATATTGTTGAAAGTGGCATTAAACACAATCAAACAAACGTCAATTCTATAATCAGCAGCATCAGTAGTATAATGGCATGGGCATGCCTGGAGTGTAGTAGTATTGTGGGTTTGAGTCTGTTCTGGTCCAACCAAAGACTTTACTAATGGTATTTGCTGCTTCTCTACTAAGCACGTAGCATTAATGAGTAAGAGCAATAATTGGTTGGCTGAGTATCAGTATAATGTGTCAAGAGTGGAGCGGTATTTTACCCATAGACTGTTCTTCAGTGAGATAGCACTAAACCAGCTAAACATGTTGGTATAGTACTGTATAATACAAAGCAGTCTTCATCATCTTAATGAAATGCAACTTGCCATCGCTATGCTGTAATATTGCTCACTTGATGTTAAACACCAATCACTCACTTGTTAGAAATTCAGCAACATTTATGCTGGATATGAGAAGTAAAATTAAACATTTTGTGTGACTGTGATTGTTAGAAATATTACTGTATAATTTTATAACACATTTATGCAATATATATGAATAGATTTGAGTTAAAACAGATGTACGGAAGACTGGTGGTTTTCTCATATTTCAATAGCCGTCACAATGAAATTGAAATATCCTTGAAAGCAGCGTCAGCTGATCTTAATCCTGATGCAATTGTATTTCAGAGATACCCATGCACCAGTACCTTACACACCAGGGGCATCACTGAGTGACTCTCTCCTACACAATGAGGATGATGATGCTACACAACTACGAACACAAGTGGCGAAGTTATCCAGACGTCTCACAACTCTGGAACAAGAAAATCAAAGACGTTCTACTAGAGATCTAATACTCTATCCTGTAGTCATTGCTTATTTGGTTTCTAAGATGTTCTTCTGGATGTTTAGGTCACGGCATTGAACAAAATAATAAAAACAGACAAATAAACAACTACTTTACAAAAATTTAATTTTATATCTTAAAAACTTCCAGAATGGTAATGTATGTTGTATGTATACAGTATTTTGTAATAACAATCTTTGTTTCTACACTTTATTATAAATTATTTGCAGTTTCAAGTAAACCATTTTGTTCCGGTGACAGATGTTATTTTCGTTTACAAACTTGCAGGAATTCTTATTATAAATTTGATAATTTCTTGTTCTTTTAATGTTTTTTTTTCCATTTTCTTTATTACATTGTTGGTACCTATCTTAAAGGGATATTAAAGCTCGTTTTAACATATATTTTTTCAACTCATGACGAAGGTTGTTTCTTTTCAATTTAATTGTAAAAACAATCCAAAAATACTTTGCACACCCATACAATCCCTAATATCGTTAAAATATCACTTAAAAGGGTCGAAATTAATTTTTGTCTAGGAAGCAAAAAATTCAATTATTGGAAAAACCCAGAGAAAACTGAATGACATGACAGATTTATCAATGAATTATGTCACTTTTACAAAGATTCATTAATAAAAACCGGGATAATTTATCATAAATATCATTTATTGAACCAATTGCAAGTTTTCATGAGATAATTTTTTTTTACCAAAATGAGCTTTAGTATCCCTTTAAGTTTAACCCTCCAGAAATGGCAATCTTCTGAGGAATCGGGTTCAAAGGATTTTTGGTGACATGAAGACAACTTATAACATACAAATAATACTACAGGGGCCATTGTGGTCGTGATTGTGTGATAGTTGGATTTCCAACTACCTGTGCAATTAGTGCCTATCACCACTAATGTTGTTAGTTCGAACCCTGCTCAGGCGAGGTGAGCTCGATACAAGATTATGTGATAAAGTTTGTCAGTGCCTTGCGACAGGTCGGTGGTTTTCTCCGGGTCCTCCGGTTTCCTTCACCAATGAAACTGACCGCCATGATATAACTGAAATATTGTTGATAGTGGCATTAAACACCATAAACCAACCTACATAATACTGTGATAAGGTTAGTCTCAATCACAGATGTATAAACTATTAATGTAAGATAGACAACTCTTACAGGTTACACTTAAATTTTGTAACTCGTACTGTATATTGGGTTTTTTCGCATGTGGCTAATTTTTGCTATGTTTGCAGCCGTTAAAAAATGTGAAAATTAAACTCCGTGGAAAATTCCCCGAAAATAATAAGAAAATAACATGGCAATTTAATTGACAGATGTATGTTACGGTTGAATGTGCTTACTGCAAGGTGTGATAAATGTCAGATTACCAACAGATAATTGTTTACTTAACAATTACAGGTAGAGGGATAAACTTGTCATAATTTGTGTTAATTAGTCACTAAATTCAGCTATGGCATGATTATTAAACATTGATTACGATTAATAAAGAACAATTAAATATTGAACCCGAGATCCATGTCGCTGATTTACCAAGCCGAGCCTACACTCGACAATAATTAAAACAATCAAATGTTTACAATCGTAATAAAGTTGTTTAAAACAACATTTAAAATTGTTATTACATGAATTATTATTATTCAGAGTGTTATTTAAATATTTTATTTTTTTTATAGTTGTTGGGATCGAATATTATCAAACTGCGTGGTCTCAAGGTTCATCTAAATACCGAAAACAAAAGAAATGTACTCATTCTGAAATTCAGATTAACCCGAGTTTTTATGTGTATATAATACCAAAAGAAACAAATATTCTTCAAATTGTTGTTATAATGATCTATATATAGTAAATAATCCTTTTGACATAGGTTTATTTTTAGCGAGGATTTTGTCAATCAGCGAAAAATTAACCTGCTGAATTTGACTGAATATCGTGAAAAAAACCTGATATACGCCGGTAATTAAAGACTTCTTCAAGTACTTGCATTACATTTGGAATATATTATGTGGAACTTACAAGGGTAAATAAGATGATGGGTATCCTGTGAAAATACACCCTATTTACCAGCTCAGCTATGTAGGCAACACAAAATGAGGTCACAAGTGTTTTCTTAAGGCAGAATGAGATTGTGTGACAGCTGATGAAGAGTTTTGCCTAATAGTAATGTAATATCTGTGTATTTGATATTTAATTAATCAATGTACATATATATGGATATTTGTATATGTTTTAGTAATTATTATGTCATTCTAACTGTTGGTGTTATTTCCTCTAGCAATTTATTAAATGATTCAGACAAATAATAATTTGTAATTTGTAAAATACATTTTGAGATATAAATTGTGTAGCTTGAATCTGTATTTAATGTGAAGATTTAATGGCAGACTTTCCCATACTTTCTTGAGAATTTTTGTTTTACACTGAATTGGTTTTCAATTTGTTCATTGATAGTACTATAGACTGAAAATTTTGAGAAAAATATTTATAAATTTTTATCTATATACCTGATGAATGCCATTTAAATGTCTATTATCAACAACAACTTACAGTCACAAAATAACATGAATGATCAATCAATGACAAAAGTTCTTCATATTGATAAGACCATTTGCACATCCCCGTCTTTCATTCTAAAATTTTCTATTTACTATAAAATTATCTGCAGATTTTGTATGAGATCCAACCTTCTCTGTTAAATTGAATAACCAAGAACTATACCACATTGCAATTGTTTTTCAATATTGTAAGTATGAAGACTTGGAGAGAAAAAATGTTTATAACTTATTCATTCTTTTATTTATTTTTCTAAATAACAATTAAGTATTTGTTGATATATTACAAAAAAATGTACATACATGTTTATATCTTCTTGATTTTCTTAAATTGATGGGATTATTTTCACATATTTGACAAATTTTTACTTTGCTGAAGGTCTACTTTTGAGGAGATATAAGTATTCTGTGTGGTGTATTATATGTCAATGCTTGTTTGTTCATACCAGAAACCACCACTGAAATATTGTTGAAAGTGGCATTAAACACCATAACCCTAACCCCCTGACAGGAATTAAGCTCATTTTTAATACATATATAAATAGAATAACTGCAGTTATGAAGGTCGAGACAGACATTATCGTTGGTATCACAGCGAGTCCAATTGGACAACATGCGATACTAATGATAATGTATGAAGAAACCTTCTAAACTATCGTTATTGTTTCTATTGGTAACATCATAACGTGTTTGATGTCACACTTGACTGATAATTTTCAGTATCACAGTCAGTTAATTGATACTAACACTATCACTCTGACTCAGTAAGATCAAAGGAAAATTATGCAAATTAGTAATAAGATAGATTACAGTCAATCCTCGTTATTTCAGATTCTGAAGAGTTGTTTCCCTTTAGTAATTCAAAGCAAAAACACTTTCATTTGACATTTATAGTACAAATGTAGGTTTGAGCTTAATTTATTCCAAATATTTCAAATACTGGGATACCATATTTGTTCTTATTTTCATGTGTACTTCATTTCATTATATTGGTACAATTTTCAAGTTTGTATGCATTTAAATTTGTGATTATTTGAAATAGACTGAAAATGGTTATTTTTATTTATGCATTGAATTGCTGTGTGTTTATGGAAACGACCATAGCAGTAGCAGCAGTACTGGGTAAGATCTGTTATACATACAAATACAAAGTAAAATAATTGTTGTCGTCTCTATATACAAGTCATTTTCCCAAGGCTAACAAGTGCTGCTTGTCTTATCACAGACAGGTCTAATTGTGGAAACTTTGCACTTGTATTCACATGGATTTTTTTTTCATGAAAATATATGTGTACCTGTTGCATAAGTACATCCCGAAAAAAGGACAAATACAGAATTTAGAAGGAATATCATTGTTGTTGTTGACTTTAAAACATCAAGCTTTAACTGTACTAAAATTTCCCTTTAACATTCTGCAAAATATATTATTTAAATTTTACATTCATATTATTTTTTTTGTATATGTAGGCCCTAAATAATATTTGTTATGTTGTAGGGTTATAACAAGAATAGCTTTTATGAGTTTATGTGTTATTTACAAATTACTCATGAATTTCTTTACCACAAGAAATAAAATAAAAATGAGATATTTTTTCTTTGCTCAGAATTGTTTTTTGTAGGAATATATAAAATAAATCGACTGAGTTCAAGTTTTTGTATGACTGCAATATTAATAAACTTGATTAATTTCTCAGGTTTAATTTTTGTAATTTTATTTGATAAAATTTTATCTTAAGAAGAAACGTCTGAAGATACTAAAATGGTAATCAGAAGCCATAAATCAAAGATTGATTGATTTTTGGTGTTTAACGCCACTTTCAACAATATTTCAGCTATATCATGGCGACCAGTTTTAGTGGTGGAAGAAGCCGGAGTACCCTGAGAGAACCACCGACCATGGGTAAGCAATTGGTAAACTTATCACTTGCAGCTGCGAGTCGAGTACACCCTTTTTATTCCCCCGCGATAGCGGTGAGGGATAGAGTAATAGCGGCCTTCTGTCCGTCCATCCTTCACACTTTCTTGCTTACGCGATAACTTGAGTAAACATGGATAGATTTGAATAATTTTTTTCATGTGGCTTGTAATTATCATTATCTTGGATGAGTTCTTATATGGAAATATTTGAAGCAAGGGTTTTGGGGGAAAATCTTAGTTTTTAGCTCACCTGACCCAAAGGGTCATGTGAGCTTTTGTCATCACTTTGTGTCTGTTGTCGTCGTCCGCGTCTGTAAACTTTTCATACTTTCATCTTCTTTTTTGAAACTACTGAAAAGATTTGGACCAAACTTGGCAGAAATGTTCATTGGGAGGTCCTCTACCAAATTTGTTATTTTGGTTTAGATCGGAAAACCAACATGGCCGCCAGGGCCAATAATGTGTTCTGATTGGTTGAAACTTTGAAAATCTTCTTGTCAGAAACTACTCAGCCGATGGAATTGTAACATTATAGAAATGGTGACTGGATGGTCCTCTACTAAATTTGTTATTTTTGTGCCGATCGCATATCCAAGATGGCCGCCATGACTCAACTTAGTTTTAACATAGGACCATATGGGAAAAATGTTTAAAAAGTTTTTCCTCTGAAACCAGTAAGTCAGTTTAAAGCAAACATGGCATGAATGATCCTTATGTGGTCAACTTTCAAAAGAATGTCATGTGACCCCGACCTCCATCCAAGATGGCCACCATCAGCGAACATAGTTTTAACATAGGACCCTATGGGGAAAATGTTTAAAAAAAAATTTCCTCTGAAACCAGTAAGTCAATTTAAAGCAAACATGGCATGAATGGTCCTTAGGTGGTCAACTTTCAAAATAATGTAATGTGACCCCGATCTCCATCCAAGATGGCTGCCGTCAGTGAACATAGTTTTAACATAGGACCCTATGGGAAAAATGTTTAAATTTTGTTCCCTCTGAAACCAGCGAGCCAATTTAAAGCAAACATGGCATGAATGGTCCTTAAATGGTCAACTTTCAAAATTATATCCAGTGACCCAGACCTCCATCCAAGATGGCCACCATCAGCGTACATAGTTTTAACATAGGACCCTATGGGAAAACATGTTTTAAAATCTTCTCCTCTGAAACCAGTAAACCAATATAGCAAACATGTCATCGATGGTCCTTCGGTGGTCAACTTCCAAAATTGTGTTCAGTGACCCCAATCTCGGTCCAAAATGGCCGCCGTCAGCGGCCATAGTTTTAACATAGGACCCAATGGGAAAATTGTTTAAAAGTCTTCTCCTCTGAAACCAATCAGCCAATTTAAAGCAAACATGACATGACCCGTAGCAGGAGATTCCGAATGAAATAATTCGGAAACAGCTTGGAAATTTGGACTTTGCCATTTTTTATGTCGGAAATTTGAACTTTGTAATTTTTTATGTCGGGGAAAGTTGGACTTAATCATTTTCATTGGGGAAAAAAGTTCGGAAAGTTGGACTTTGTCATTTTTATTGGCAGAAAAAGTTCGGAAAGTTGGACTTTGTCATTTTTATTGGCAGAAAAAGTTCGGAAAGTTGGACTTTGTCATTTTTTATGGCGGAAAAGTTTGGAAAATAGACTTTGCAATATTTTATGGTTAGAATAACTAAGGAAAGTAGGACTTTGTCATTTTTTATATTGGATAAAGCTTGAAAGTTGGACATTGATTTTTTTTAATGTTGAAAGAAGTTCAGAAAGTTTGACTGTCATTTTTTAGGCCAGAAAAAACTGATTTAGTCATTTCTTAATGTTTTATTTTTAAATTTGATTAATATCCAATTGAATGAAGAATATCAACTAATTTTTACTAATTGATTAATACTGCCAAGTCTTCAGTTAGAATACAAATTTAATAAATAGTGATGTTTCTAATCTTCCTTGAAACAAGTGTAAACTGTTCAACTCATATTTTTGTTTGGATTGTGTTTCTCAATCTTAAGTTTTCTGTGTAATATTTGGGAGATCATTGTTTATCCTTTTCCCTTTGGCAATAGTATTGTCTTTTGTTTTTTTAACATGCCATCGAACAGTCTGTCCTTCTTCAATTTACGCTTTCTGATTACCCCTTTGGACTTTAGTACACTAGTGTATATTCAAATTTTTCTTTCAAAGAAAATTAGACAAAGACAAGCATAAAACATAGAAAATTGAAAACAAGTAACATGAACTTCACTAAAATAGTGAAAACTTGTCTTCTCCAGAAAATTGAGCATTCACTGTGCTACACA
>MJUT01010755.1:195232-206298 GCA_002080005.1 Gigantidas platifrons | reverse complement strand
ATCTATGTAGCAGAAAAAATGCATATAAAGAAGTTAGTATTTGTTATTTTAGAAAACTGTGCCTTTATTGATGAAATTTGATGCCATTTTTCAAACCTTGCCTCGAAAAGTTAATTTTTTTAAATGAACAAATAAAATTAAGGTAAAATACTACAAAGTTTTCAAAATTTAACAGTCTGATAATGAAAACAAAGCTGGAGTTGATTATTAACATACAATTAAATAATCAATGATAAAAAAAAAATTGTGTCTAGCGTTGCACCCCTGACAATGATACATAACTTAAAAGAAATAAACAAAATATAATGCAAGATATGGGCATTTGAAAAATATAATTTTTGCATACTAAAAATAAATATTCTACCATCATTTCAGTATCATAAACAATATGTGGTATCTGTAATGCTAAATACATGCCTATTTTGTCCCCATATTGTCTTGATTGTTACAATTTGGATGACATATAATTATATTATTCAAAAACTTATTAAAATGTGATGAAAAAAGTTTAACTTTGAATGCAATATCTATAGAAACTGGAAAAATACTTTCGTCTCTCCTGAGAAGTCCCTTTAGGAAGTATGCCTAATAGGAATAAAGGAACAAGCCGGCGAAAAAAGCACAGTTAAGGTGTCCATGCGACAACCGAGCGTCTGTTGAATAAGACGTCCACCGAACATAACAAATATGTTGTTAATCAAAAACTAGAGATTATATCCTTTTCAGAGAACTTTTTGTAGAATCAGAGTGGATTTTATTACAAAACAAGATTTGCCTCTTCCTGAAACAAAGTAAATGTATTTTGCTTTTATCTACGTTAGCCATTTTTGATGAAACACAGTTGAACTAATTATCTGTCTTTTAGTTTTGAATTGGGTATAGATAGTGCTTAGGGTAGAAAAGTCAAATGTTTTAGTGCTATTGCATGATGGGAGGAACGTTGATTATATCTATTCTAACAGATCTTCAGACTTTTTGAGAATACACACCTGAAACACCCTTAAGTAGCCAGTATCGCAATAACTCTTAAGGCCCCGTTTTGACCACTGATAAAATATATGTTAATGAACATTAGAGAATACCGAAGGTGCAACCAAAAGCGGACAATCCAGAGAAACTGGCAGCAGACGAAGACGAATAAAAAAAACCCACACACAATATGTTTTTGACACCACTATGCGCAAACAAACACAAATAAGGTAAATAAGACATGCGCCCTAAGAGATTTCGTGTAATATTTGGCAGACCCAGCAATATAATACTGTTTGTTAGGACATATATATGATAAGTAGGTATTTGGTAAAGTGATGGGAGATTCCGTTCTTCATCTTTGGTTGAAATTGGAAAATAAGAACACACCGAACATTTGTTTTTAGTTTATAACAATTTTATTTGCTCAGAGACAAAAAGGATAAGACACAAGTTTTACCAGCTTATGAAGTCTTCTCCTTGGAATTACATAATAAATATAACACATATACATATGAAAAAGAGCACGCATTAATGAAAGTATACCAGTAACAATTACACATGTAAAAGAGAACAGAAAAACAGTGGAAAAAAGGGGGAAACTAAGTTGTGTGTGGACACGATGATCATGTTGGGTATATTTTAACTTTATACAATGAGGAATCTTTTAGATCTTCTAATAAACTTGTAAACTTCTTTAAAAATTAAAGTTATCTTCATAAGTTAGATTTTTGTTACCTGTAGTAAGTAGAGCAAGATCGATTTTCATTCTAAATCGATTTACACAAATTAACAGATCCCTCCTAATATCGGTGTATTTACTACATTCAAAGAAGAAATGAAACGCATCTTCTCGAGGAACACCACAAGCACAATTTGGACTAGATACTATATTTGATTTAAATGAATCGTTGTTCAAGAAAGAAGCTGAACATCGAAGTTGCGTTAATATCACATTTAACTTCCGTGGACCATACATGAAATGTTTAGGAACAAGATTTATTTCATTTACATTGTTTAATAACGCAGGTTTGAATTTTAATGGGGTGTCAAGATTACGGGCAGAGTTCTCAAGTTTATTCCATTATCTAACAGAAGAAGGAATGAATGACGAATTCGTCGAAGAAAGTCTACAAAAGGGGACTATTAGATCGCTGCCATTACGTCACGGCCGCTTATCGCTCTCTTTCACCACAAAATGTTATGACGAGAAAATCATGAGATAGACTTCCCGTGGTGAATAAGAGCGACATATATTCCTGGTCACCGTGCACAGGTAGGGAATTTCATAGCATATATTTCAGTATAATGACAATTCGGCAATGTGATTCTGTGGCCAAGGCATTTTCCTTGATGCCCGTTAGCTTTTATATCGAACCATATACTTACTAATTTTCCTAAAAACGATTTGTGCCAGTTCCTGACAAAGGAAATCGGCAAAAATGTAACCAGTGCTCGTTGTTCTCGGCATTTTTAAGCAAACCAACAGTGTGAAATAATATTTGATTTTATTACTTGCATTAGTCGGATATGGAATAAATCGTCAAAATGCATAAGATACCAACGCCATCATCAATCAGTCAAAAGTATTGGGAAATGTAAAAAAAATCCCTATATAATCAACCAAAACCATATTTAAATTTTTGTTTATTGTGAAGTCATTTCTGGATAGATTTCTACAAATTTTACATCAAAACATTCAGAATTGTCTATATTTTGATTGTTTATTTACTCATTATGTTGTTATGAGTGATTCTTATTTTTACATAATTTAAACACAACAAATAAAATTTGACTTTGATTTTCCTATATATTTCAACTAAAAATAAATCCTAAAACTTAACAATCATGGACAAATTATGTACAAATAAAAACCACTCATATAAACATAAATGACCAAATAAACAAACAATATATAGACAATTCCGAATGTTTTGGTGTAAAATTTGTTAAAATCTATCCAGAAACGACTTCACAATAATTTTTTGAAAAAATATGGTTTTGGTTGATTATATAGTGATTTTTTTTTATGTTTCCCAATACTTTTGACAGATAACTGTACACATACAACTCATGTATATTATCATTGTTATGCTCTTTTTTTTCGAATGCAATATCGCTAGGAAAAACCAAAGGTCAATCCTGAATCGACAATTGAGAGATACACACAACACTGAGCTAACCAATACAAAACCACAACCCTGAAGTTCAAAAGATGAGCAACACAGGCCCCACGAACAAAGATGAGCAACACAGGCCCCACGAACAAAGATGAGCAACACAGGCCCCACGAAGAAATGAGGAATCATCCCTTGTACACAAGCATGACAAGGACCCCACGAAGAAATGAGGAATCATCCCTTGTACACAAGCATGACAAGGACCCCACGAAGAAATGAGGAATCATCCCTTGTACACAAGCATGATAAGGCCCCACGAAGAAATGAAGAATCATCCCTTGTACAAGCATGATAAGGCCCCACGAAGAAATGAGGAATCATCCCTTGTACACAAGCATGATAAGGCCCCACGAAGAAATGAGGAATCATCCCTTGTGGCCCCACGAAGAAATGAGGAATCATCCCTTGTACACAAGCATGATAAGGCCCCACGAAGAAATGAGGAATCATCCCTTGTACACAAGCATGATAAGGCCCCACGAAGAAATGAGGAATCATCCCTTGTACACAAGCATGCCACGAAGAAATGAGGAATCATCCCTTGTACACAAGCATGATAAGGCCCCACGAAGAAATGAGGAATCATCCCTTGTACACAAGCATGATAAGGCCCCACGAAGAAATGAGGAATCATCCCTTGTACACAAGCATGATAAGGCCCCACGAAGAAATGAGGAATCATCCTTTGTACACAAGCATGATAAGGCCCCACGAAGAAATGAGGAATCATCCTTTGTACACAAGCATGATAAGCAGTTCATGTTTATATACAACACCCGTCCTGTAACCTACAGTCAAGTCCGACACAATCTTGTCTGTGATAACCAAGGGGTAATAATATAAACTTCCCAACCGTAGGCACATAAAATATTGTTTTTTTTCTTAAATTTTGTATATTCTCGATCGTGATGAAACGATAAGCAACGATGTTTTTGCAGGTTATCTAGTGTTTAACTGATTGTAAATTAATTTTGAACACATACACTGGTCACTTGTATAAAACATAGTAATACAACTGCAACAATTTAATAAGAAGCGAAGGGTACGGAACAAATTACTGTTTCAGTGTTGTATTAACCGAATACGTTAGCAATGTGGGGTATCAATGAGTATGTGTAAGAACCTATTTTAAGATGTTAATTTAAAGTTCACACCTATTATGTATCAATAACGCTTTCCATATGAACACAAAAATAGATTCATTTTGCAGCATGTCCGTCGGGAATGATGTTCTAGTATTAGTTACTGTGCCATG
The DNA here is from genome assembly GCA_002080005.1 of Gigantidas platifrons. Taxonomy (NCBI): domain Eukaryota; kingdom Metazoa; phylum Mollusca; class Bivalvia; order Mytilida; family Modiolidae; genus Gigantidas; species Gigantidas platifrons. The sequence goes on along the minus strand of MJUT01010755.1, from coordinate 201,894 downwards.
TAATTCTATGAATGGCACATGCAGCTTGTGGATGTCAACATGGATACAAAGGGGCTACATGTAGTACAGGTACGTAACACAGATTTATTATTTTCTTTTAGTACCTACATTTTTTATCTAGGCAATATCAATTAGTTATTGATCAAAATAATTTAGTTGCATTTCATTTGGTTGGCCTTTACATTGCGCATATGAGGGGCATGCCCGGGCGATGCTATTGATAACTTGAAATAGAGAGCACATACTTTAAGCTTAGGCACCTGTCATGCAATGGCTATTTATACGTTTCGTATATTGATAAACGTATATTGATGTCCTGATCCAGATCCTAAAGGTCGCAATTGACGCTACTGGTCCCCGAGTACTGAACTTTTTCTCTCCAGTGATTTACTGTCTCACTGTAATTTCTCTTTGTACTGGAGTATTGAGTCGCTGTATTGGGTCTGAGAAGAAGGCATTTGAACATTTTCCCATAGGGTCCAATGTTAATCTATGTCCTGTTGTGGCGGCCATCTTGGATTTCCGATCAGCATAAAAAACAGAAAATTGGTAAAGGACATTCCAATGATCATTCATTTACAGTTTGGGTTCAGTCAGTTCATTAGTTTCAGAGAAGATCTTTGAAATTTCAGCCAATCAGAACATATTATTGGCCCTGGCAGCCATGTTGAATATCCGACTGGAACGAAAAACATAAAATTTGTAGAGGATCGTCCAAGGAACATTCCTGCTAAGTTTGGTTCCAATTGGCCAAGTGGTTTCGGAGAAGAAGCTTGAAATGTGAAAAGTTTACAGATGACAGACGCCAAGTGATGGCAATAGTTCACCTGGACCTTTGGTCCAGGTGGACTAAAAACGAAATGAGCAATCTCTATAGAGGACCTTCCATACATGCTTCTTACCAAGTTTCGATTCATTTAGCCAAGCGGTTTCAGAGAAAAATGTTTTTTAGAAATCAACCAATCAAAAACAAGAATTGCCTGTGGCAGCCGAAATGAGCAATCTTTATAGTAGACCTTCCATAGATGCTTCCTACTAAGTTTCGGTTCATTTAAATAACAAATAAATTTCTGTATAAAATTAAAGTAAAAGACAATGCCTTTTGTACTTTTTGTCAGAAAGAGGAGGAAACTATAGAACATTTATTTTGGAACTGTGAGATTGTACAAACTTTTATTGATGAAATTGATTCTTGGTTATTGTCAAATGGTGTCAGTATTCCATTTACTATGCAATTTTTTCTTTTTGGTGATACTTCAAAATCGTCTCGAGGAGATGTTATCAACCTCATTTTACTACAAATAAAGCAGTATATTTTTAATTGTAAATATTTTCAGAAAAAATTATCATTGGTCACAATGCAGAGGAAAATACAGTCATTATATAACATTGAGAAATCTATTGCTATTAAAAATTAAAAAAAAAAGATTTTTTCAACCAGATATGGAATACTTTCACTTTACTGTTTAATTAGATATAAAGATTTATACAAATATTCATTCTGTATATACATGATAGAAAAGAAATAGCCTTTTGTTTTTATGAATGCTAAAATTACCTATTCATCAAAGCAAATTCAAAAACTTTTTCTTTCTCTTTAAAAATTATTTTTATGCCTTAAAAAACTCAATAAATTTAACTTTTTCCATTCTTTTTTTCTTTTACTTCTAAAGCTACTTAAAACCCAATTTTTTTAATTTTCTGTATATTTGTTAATTTGGTTTATTATGATTGAAAAACTCATCTTTTTGTGGAATCACATTATTTGGTATTTTCTGTCATGTTATTCAAATAGAAATAGTATGCCATTCTGTATGTAAATTACTAACAAATACTAACATCTTTATATGTATGTGCTTTACTAATGTTTAACAAGGCCGGGATATGGTACCGGTACTTTATGTATTTAACTAACAAATGTACAGATTTCAATAAAAATATCACAATTTAAAAAAAAAAAAGTTTCGGTTCGTTTAGCAAAGCGGTTTCAGAGGAGAAGTCGACCAATCAGAAACAAGAATTGCCTGTGGTGGCCATGTTTGTTAATTAATCGGGACGAAATGAGAAATCTTTATAGGGGCCCTTCCATAGATGCATCATACCATATGTGTCGGTTGATTTGACCAAACCGTTTCAGAGGAGAAGATTTTATAAAAACGGCCAATCAGAAACAAGAATTGCCTGTGGAGACCATGTTTGTTAATGGGTAGGGACGAAATTAACAATCTTTATAGAGGACCTTCCATAGATCATTGTAGCGAAACACGTGATAAAAGATAGCTGAATACCACATTGAAACCATGATAATAACATACGTCATTTAAGAAAATGTGATTTTATTCTTATTAAATCTGAACTTTTTTTATTGAAATATACATCATTGTATATAAGGGAGTCATTGCAGAATATCACCATACCATTTAAACATCATCAGATATTACAGTTTCCCGAAACATTCATGCAACTAGTTTGAATGTTCTTACAAACTGTAAGACTTATTGGAATTTGGTTGGTATTGTTATGTTCTAGTTAATGCCCCATATGTTAATGGATGTTTCGATGTGAAACTGTTTAATTTGGAAGAATTTTTACGCATTTTCTTAAATAATGTACGTTATTTCTATGGTTTCAATATGGTATTCAGCTATCTTTTATCACATGTTTCGCTACAGTGATAGATGCTTCATACCAAGTTTCAGTTCATTTGGCTAAGGGGTTGCGGAGGAGAAGATTAAAATGTGAAAAGTTAACGGACGAGATGACGGATGCCAAGTGATGACAAAAGCTCACATTTTCTTTAGAAATGTGAGCTAATAAAATGTGATGCTTGTGGGTGAGGGTTATGGTGTTTAATGCCACTTTAAACAATATTTCAACTATATCATGGTGGTCAGTTTTATTGGTGGAGGAAACCAAAGTACCAAAGAAAACCACAGACTTGTCGCAAGTCTCTGACAAACTAGATCACATAATTATAAATCACAAAACTTCATATACCATGTTATATATGAATTGTGCTAACCCTGTGTCAAATGGAATTTAATACTAATATCTGAAAAATGTAAAATTAGACAAAAAAATACTGGAAATACAAAGATTTAATAATTGAGATCAAATTTGGATCATAAAACTAGTTTAACTCTACCACTTTTGATTAAAGTATCTGTTCACAGCCAGGAAAGTCAGCAGTCATGTATTTGTATGTTTCTGTTCCCAGCCAGGAAAGTGAGCAGTCATGTATTTGTATGTTTCTGTTCCCAGCCAGGAAAGTGAGCAGTCATATATTTGTATGTTTCTGTTCCCAGCCAGGACAGTCAGCAGTCATGTATTTGTATGTTTCTGTTCCCAGCCAGGAAAGTCAGCAGTCATGTATTTGTATGTTTCTGTTCACAGCCGGGAAAGTAAGCAGTCATGTATTTGTATGTTTCTACGATTTTTCTATAGGATTTTAGAAATGTTCCGAACATCCACCGACACAGATGTAAATGTAAGACGTCAAATAGTGTCACACCACCGACACGATATAAATGCAAGACGTCAAATAGTGTCACACCACCGACACGATATAAATGTAAGACATCAAATAGTGTCACACCACCGACACAATATAAATGTAAGACATCAAATAGTGTCACACCACCGACAGATGTAAATGTAAGAAGTCAAATAGTGTCACACCACCGACAGATGTAAATGTAAGACGTCAAATAGTGTCACACCACCGACACGATATAAATGTAAGACGTCAAATAGTGATCACTGTATGTTGACTCTTTTAGGCAGATGACATAATAACGTACTGTGTCGACATAATAATGTAACGTGCCGACATATTAACATAATGTGCCGACATAATAACATAATATGTCGACATAATAACGTAATGTGCCGACATAATAATGTAATGTGCCGACATAATAACATAATGTGCCAACATAATAATGCAACGTGCCATGAAAGTAAATAGATCAATATCATTTCTGCACTTGTCTTTGTTGTTTAATAGGAGATATAGAAAGGCTGATTATGGTTTTTCTAACTCAGCAGACATTAGCTGTTTGAATTCTTTTTCTCTTCTAGCAAACGTTTCAGCCATGATCAATGGAAATATAAGAGTGGCTTCTCCATGCACCTACAATAAATATCATTCACTTTTTATTATCTTTAATTTCAATAAACTCATATAAAATAGCAACTTAAAACAACAATTAAAAAACAGATACTCCCGACAGTCTATAGTCGATCACATAGTTTTCAATTTAACTTAATGTTATGCAATTTAAGATTCAAATTTCAATCAATTCCAGGTAAAAAAAAACTAGAGGCTCAGCACTGAGCTGAGCCTGTGTTACTCACCTTTCATTTTGCTATGTGGAAACATAATATAGAACCTTCCATAGCCTACCTATAGGTGCTTCCCACCAAGTTTCGGTTTGTTTTGGCAAAGCAGTTTCAGAGAAGAAGATTTTTAGAAAGCGACCAATCTAAAACAAGAATTGCCTGTGGCAGCCATGTTTGTTAATGGATCAAAACGAAATGAGCAATCTCTATAGAGGACGTTCCATAGATGCTTCTTACCAAGTTTCATATAATTTGGCCAAGCGGTTTCAGAGGAAAAGCTGTTTTAGAAATCGAACAATAAGAAACAAGAATTGTCTATAACAACCATGTTTGTTAACGAATCAAAACGGAATGAGCAATTCCCATAGAGGACCTTTCATAGATACTTCCTACCAAGTTTCGGTCTACTTGGCCAAGATGTTTCAGAGTAGAAGATTTTTTAGAAATTGACAAATCAGAAAAAAAGAATTGTCTGTGGCAGCCATGTTTGTTAACAGATTGGGACAAAATGAGCTATCTTTATAAGAGGACTTTCCATAGATGCTTCCTACCAAGTTTTGGATCATTTGGCCATGCGGTTTCAGAGAAGAAGATTTTTAGAATAGACCAATCAGAAACAAGAATCGCCTGTGGTGGCCATGTTTATTAATGGATCGGGACAGAATGAGCAATCATTATAGAGGACCTTCCATAGATGCTTCGTACCAAGGTTCGGTTCATTTGGCAATGTGGTTTCAGAGGAGAAGATTTTTAGAAATAGACCAATCAGAAACAAGAATCGCGTGTGGTGACCATGTTTGTTAATAGAATTGGAACGAAATGAGTACTCTTTATAGAGGACTGCTCATAGATGCTTCCTACCAAGTTTCAGATCATTTGGCCTAGCGGTTCCAGAGGAAAAGAATTTTTAAAATCAGCCAATCAGAAACAAGAATCGCCTATGGTGGCCATGTTTGTTAATGGATCGGGGCGGAATGTGCAATATTTATAGAGGACCTTCCATAGATGCTTCTTACTAAGTTTCGAATCATTTGGCCAAGCGGTTTCAGAGAAGATTTTTAGAAATCGACCAATCAGAAATAAGAATTGCCTGTGGTGGCCATGTTTGTTAATGGATCGGAACGAAATGAGCAATCTTTATAGAGGACCGCCCATAGATGCTTCCTACCAAGTTTCGGTTCATTTAGCCAAGCGGTTTCAGAAGAGAAGAATTTTTAAAATCAGCCAATCAGAAACAAGCATTGCCTCAGGTGGCCATGTTTGTAAACGGATCGGGACAAAATGAGAAATCTTTATAGAGGACCTTCCATAGATGGTTCATACCAAGTTTCAGTTCATTTGGTTGAGGGGTTTTAGAGGCATATTTATCAGTAATTCAATTCAGAGATAACTGCATTTTGAATAGATACAAAATGTATCTATATTTAAACTAGAGTTATCTCCTTTTTAACAGAAAAAATGATTTTTTTAGAAATCAATCAATCGGAAACAAGAATCGCCTGTGGCGGCCTTGTTTGTTAACAGATCAAGATGAAATTAGCAATCTTTATAGAAGACATTCCATAGATGCTTCTTAACAAGTTTTGGTTCATTTGGCTAAGTGATTTCAGTCAATTCAGAGGAGAAAAAAAAAAAAAGAAAAAAAGGCCAATCAGAAACAAGAATTGCCTGTGGCGGCCATGTTTGTTAATGGATCGGGACAAAATGAGCATTCTTTATAAAGGACCTTCCATAGATGTTTCCTACCAAGTTTCAGTTCATATGGCTCAGGGGATTCAAAGAAGAAGATTACAATGTGAAAAGTTAACAGACTACAGACACCAGACGATGGACGACAGACACCAAGTGATGGCAAAAGCTCACATTGCCTTTGGCAAGGTGACCTAAAAAAATATATATACATGTATATTTTGTCATATAAAGACATTTCTATTTGTTAATAATGTTAATCATCTTGGAATGTCACACCATGTTTTCTTTGAAGGTAAACAAACACCGATATTATCATCCTTTCCTCCTATTATATATACATGCTGACTCCATAAGTAAACTTGTATCAAAGTTCTCATAAAAGGCCGTTGGCCACTGGTCCCCCGACACCAAGGTTATATCGTAAGATTAAATTTTGAAACTACTGTAAACTAGAGGGTCAGGTGAGCCTGTATCACTCATAATTCTGAAAGGGGACTACCCAAGGACCATTTTGAAGTAAAAAAAAGGGGAGTAACTCTGGTTAGATTTGTTGAAAAATCATCATTATCAAACTTTACCTAGATATTCATGAGTTACATTTACATACCAAACCTAGTTTCAATCTGACT